>PYHX02000413.1:97056346-97656346 GCA_004302925.2 Cochliomyia hominivorax
AAATTTCGAGTTAAAACCTAATTGGCTCTAGTTCCTTAAATAAGCCTCCAATCAAGAAAATAAGCTTAATTTGTAATCATTTTGAAAATTTCATTTAAAACCTAAATTGGCTCTAGTTCCTTAAATAAGCCTCCAATCAAGAAAATAAGCTTAATTTGTAATCATTTTGAAAATTTCATTTGAAAACCTAAAATTGGCTCTAGTTCCTTAAATAAGCCTCCAATCAGAAAATAAGCTTAATTTGTAATCATTTTGAAAATTTCATTTGAAAACCTAAAATTGGCTCTAGTTCCTTAAATAAGCCTCCAATCAAGAAAATAAGCTTAATTTGTAATCATTTTGAAAATTTCATTTAAAACCTAAAATTGGCTCTAGTTCCTTAAATAAGCCTCCAATCAAGAAAATAAGCTTAATTTGTAATCATTTTGAAAATTTCATTTAAAACCTAAAATTGGCTCTAGTTCCTTAAATAAGCCTCCAATCAAGAAAATAAGCTTAATTTGTAATCATTTTGAAAATTTCATTTTAAAACCTAAAATTGGCTCTAGTTCCTTAAATAAGCCTCCAATCAAGAAAATAAGCTTAATTTGTAATCATTTTGAAAATTTCGATTTAAAACCTAAAATTGGCTCTAGTTCCTTAAATAAGCCTCCAATCAAGAAAATAAGCTTAATTTGTAATCATTTTGAAAATTTCATTTGAAAACCTAAAATTGGCTCTAGTTCCTTAAATAAGCCTCCAATCAAGAAAATAAGCTTAATTTGTAATCATTTTGAAAATTTCATTTAAAACCTAAAATTGGCTCTAGTTCCTTAAATAAGCCTCCAATCAAGAAAATAAGCTTAATTTGTAATCATTTTGAAAATTTCATTTTTAAAACCTAAAATTGGCTCTAGTTCCTTAAATAAGCCTCCAATCAAGAAAATAAGCTTAATTTGTAATCATTTTGAAAATTTCAATTTTAAAACCTAAAATTGGCTCTAGTTCCTTAAATAAGCCTCCAATCAAGAAAATAAGCTTAATTTGTAATCATTTTGAAAATTTCATTTTGAAAACCTAAAATTGGCTCTAGTTCCTTAAATAAGCCTCCAATCAAGAAAATAAGCTTAATTTGTAATCATTTTGAAAATTTCATTTTAAAACCTAAAATTGGCTCTAGTTCCTTAAATAAGCCTCCAATCAAGAAAATAAGCTTAATTTGTAATCATTTTGAAAATTTCATTTGAAAACCTAAAATTGGCTCTAGTTCCTTAAATAAGCCTCCAATCAAGAAAATAAGCTTAATTTGTAATCATTTTGAAAATTTCGATTTAAAACCTAAAATTGGCTCTAGTTCCTTAAATAAGCCTCCAATCAAGAAAATAAGCTTAATTTGTAATCATTTTGAAAATTTCATTTAAAACCTAAAATTGGCTCTAGTTCCTTAAATAAGCCTCCAATCAAGAAAATAAGCTTAATTTGTAATCATTTTGAAAATTTCATTTAAAACCTAAAATTGGCTCTAGTTCCTTAAATAAGCCTCCAATCAAGAAAATAAGCTTAATTTGTAATCATTTTGAAAATTTCATTTAAAACCTAAAATTGGCTCTAGTTCCTTAAATAAGCCTCCAATCAAGAAAATAAGCTTAATTTGTAATCATTTTGAAAATTTCATTTAAAACCTAAAATTGGCTCTAGTTCCTTAAATAAGCCTCCAATCAAGAAAATAAGCTTAATTTGTAATCATTTTGAAAATTTCATTTAAAACCTAAAATTGGCTCTAGTTCCTTAAATAAGCCTCCAATCAAGAAAATAAGCTTAATTTGTAATCATTTTGAAAATTTCATTTAAAACCTAAAATTGGCTCTAGTTCCTTAAATAAGCCTCCAATCAAGAAAATAAGCTTAATTTGTAATCATTTTGAAAATTTCATTTTAAAACCTAAAATTGGCTCTAGTTCCTTAAATAAGCCTCCAATCAAGAAAATAAGCTTAATTTGTAATCATTTTGAAAATTTCATTTAAAACCTAAAATTGGCTCTAGTTCCTTAAATAAGCCTCCAATCAAGAAAATAAGCTTAATTTGTAATCATTTTGAAAATTTCGATTTAAAACCTAAAATTGGCTCTAGTTCCTTAAATAAGCCTCCAATCAAGAAAATAAGCTTAATTTGTAATCATTTTGAAAATTTCATTTAAAACCTAAAATTGGCTCTAGTTCCTTAAATAAGCCTCCAATCAAGAAAATAAGCTTAATTTGTAATCATTTTGAAAATTTCATTTAAAACCTAAAATTGGCTCTAGTTCCTTAAATAAGCCTCCAATCAAGAAAATAAGCTTAATTTGTAATCATTTTGAAAATTTCATTTTAAAACCTAAAATTGGCTCTAGTTCCTTAAATAAGCCTCCAATCAAGAAAATAAGCTTAATTTGTAATCATTTTGAAAATTTCATTTTAAAACCTAAAATTGGCTCTAGTTCCTTAAATAAGCCTCCAATCAAGAAAATAAGCTTAATTTGTAATCATTTTGAAAATTTCATTTAAAACCTAAAATTGGCTCTAGTTCCTTAAATAAGCCTCCAATCAAGAAAATAAGCTTAATTTGTAATCATTTTGAAAATTTCATTTAAAACCTAAAATTGGCTCTAGTTCCTTAAATAAGCCTCCAATCAAGAAAATAAGCTTAATTTGTAATCATTTTGAAAATTTCATTTTAAAACCTAAAATTGGCTCTAGTTCCTTAAATAAGCCTCCAATCAAGAAAATAAGCTTAATTTGTAATCATTTTGAAAATTTCATTTAAAACCTAAAATTGGCTCTAGTTCCTTAAATAAGCCTCCAATCAAGAAAATAAGCTTAATTTGTAATCATTTTGAAAATTTCATTTTAAAACCTAAAATTGGCTCTAGTTCCTTAAATAAGCCTCCAATCAAGAAAATAAGCTTAATTTGTAATCATTTTGAAAATTTCATTTAAAACCTAAAATTGGCTCTAGTTCCTTAAATAAGCCTCCAATCAAGAAAATAAGCTTAATTTGTAATCATTTTGAAAATTTCGATTTAAAACCTAAAATTGGCTCTAGTTCCTTAAATAAGCCTCCAATCAAGAAAATAAGCTTAATTTGTAATCATTTTGAAAATTTCGATTTAAAACCTAAAATTGGCTCTAGTTCCTTAAATAAGCCTCCAATCAAGAAAATAAGCTTAATTTGTAATCATTTTGAAAATTTCATTTAAAACCTAAAATTGGCTCTAGTTCCTTAAATAAGCCTCCAATCAAGAAAATAAGCTTAATTTGTAATCATTTTGAAAATTTCGATTTAAAACCTAAAATTGGCTCTAGTTCCTTAAATAAGCCTCCAATCAAGAAAATAAGCTTAATTTGTAATCATTTTGAAAATTTCATTTAAAACCTAAAATTGGCTCTAGTTCCTTAAATAAGCCTCCAATCAAGAAAATAAGCTTAATTTGTAATCATTTTGAAAATTTCGATTTAAAACCTAAAATTGGCTCTAGTTCCTTAAATAAGCCTCCAATCAAGAAAATAAGCTTAATTTGTAATCATTTTGAAAATTTCGATTTAAAACCTAAAATTGGCTCTAGTTCCTTAAATAAGCCTCCAATCAAGAAAATAAGCTTAATTTGTAATCATTTTGAAAATTTCGATTTAAAACCTAAAATTGGCTCTAGTTCCTTAAATAAGCCTCCAATCAAGAAAATAAGCTTAATTTGTAATCATTTTGAAAATTTCATTTAAAACCTAAAATTGGCTCTAGTTCCTTAAATAAGCCTCCAATCAAGAAAATAAGCTTAATTTGTAATCATTTTGAAAATTTCATTTTAAAACCTAAAATTGGCTCTAGTTCCTTAAATAAGCCTCCAATCAAGAAAATAAGCTTAATTTGTAATCATTTTGAAAATTTCGATTTAAAACCTAAAATTGGCTCTAGTTCCTTAAATAAGCCTCCAATCAAGAAAATAAGCTTAATTTGTAATCATTTTGAAAATTTCGATTTAAAACCTAAAATTGGCTCTAGTTCCTTAAATAAGCCTCCAATCAAGAAAATAAGCTTAATTTGTAATCATTTTGAAAATTTCGATTTAAAACCTAAAATTGGCTCTAGTTCCTTAAATAAGCCTCCAATCAAGAAAATAAGCTTAATTTGTAATCATTTTGAAAATTTCGATTTAAAACCTAAAATTGGCTCTAGTTCCTTAAATAAGCCTCCAATCAAGAAAATAAGCTTAATTTGTAATCATTTTGAAAATTTCGATTTAAAACCTAAAATTGGCTCTAGTTCCTTAAATAAGCCTCCAATCAAGAAAATAAGCTTAATTTGTAATCATTTTGAAAATTTCATTTAAAACCTAAAATTGGCTCTAGTTCCTTAAATAAGCCTCCAATCAAGAAAATAAGCTTAATTTGTAATCATTTTGAAAATTTCATTTAAAACCTAAAATTGGCTCTAGTTCCTTAAATAAGCCTCCAATCAAGAAAATAAGCTTAATTTGTAATCATTTTGAAAATTTCGATTTAAAACCTAAAATTGGCTCTAGTTCCTTAAATAAGCCTCCAATCAAGAAAATAAGCTTAATTTGTAATCATTTTGAAAATTTCGATTTAAAACCTAAAATTGGCTCTAGTTCCTTAAATAAGCCTCCAATCAAGAAAATAAGCTTAATTTGTAATCATTTTGAAAATTTCGATTTAAAACCTAAAATTGGCTCTAGTTCCTTAAATAAGCCTCCAATCAAGAAAATAAGCTTAATTTGTAATCATTTTGAAAATTTCGATTTAAAACCTAAAATTGGCTCTAGTTCCTTAAATAAGCCTCCAATCAAGAAAATAAGCTTAATTTGTAATCATTTTGAAAATTTCGATTTAAAACCTAAAATTGGCTCTAGTTCCTTAAATAAGCCTCCAATCAAGAAAATAAGCTTAATTTGTAATCATTTTGAAAATTTCGATTTGAAAACCTAAAATTGGCTCTAGTTCCTTAAATAAGCCTCCAATCAAGAAAATAAGCTTAATTTGTAATCATTTTGAAAATTTCATTTTAAAACCTAAAATTGGCTCTAGTTCCTTAAATAAGCCTCCAATCAAGAAAATAAGCTTAATTTGTAATCATTTTGAAAATTTCGATTTAAAACCTAAAATTGGCTCTAGTTCCTTAAATAAGCCTCCAATCAAGAAAATAAGCTTAATTTGTAATCATTTTGAAAATTTCGATTTAAAACCTAAAATTGGCTCTAGTTCCTTAAATAAGCCTCCAATCAAGAAAATAAGCTTAATTTGTAATCATTTTGAAAATTTCGATTTTAAAACCTAAAATTGGCTCTAGTTCCTTAAATAAGCCTCCAATCAAGAAAATAAGCTTAATTTGTAATCATTTTGAAAATTTCATTTAAAACCTAAAATTGGCTCTAGTTCCTTAAATAAGCCTCCAATCAAGAAAATAAGCTTAATTTGTAATCATTTTGAAAATTTCGATTTGAAAACCTAAAATTGGCTCTAGTTCCTTAAATAAGCCTCCAATCAAGAAAATAAGCTTAATTTGTAATCATTTTGAAAATTTCATTTAAAACCTAAAATTGGCTCTAGTTCCTTAAATAAGCCTCCAATCAAGAAAATAAGCTTAATTTGTAATCATTTTGAAAATTTCGATTTGAAACCTAAAATTGGCTCTAGTTCCTTAAATAAGCCTCCAATCAAGAAAATAAGCTTAATTTGTAATCATTTTGAAAATTTCGATTTAAAACCTAAAATTGGCTCTAGTTCCTTAAATAAGCCTCCAATCAAGAAAATAAGCTTAATTTGTAATCATTTTGAAAATTTCGATTTGAAAACCTAAAATTGGCTCTAGTTCCTTAAATAAGCCTCCAATCAAGAAAATAAGCTTAATTTGTAATCATTTTGAAAATTTCATTTAAAACCTAAAATTGGCTCTAGTTCCTTAAATAAGCCTCCAATCAAGAAAATAAGCTTAATTTGTAATCATTTTGAAAATTTCATTTAAAACCTAAAATTGGCTCTAGTTCCTTAAATAAGCCTCCAATCAAGAAAATAAGCTTAATTTGTAATCATTTTGAAAATTTCGATTTGAAAACCTAAAATTGGCTCTAGTTCCTTAAATAAGCCTCCAATCAAGAAAATAAGCTTAATTTGTAATCATTTTGAAAATTTCATTTAAAACCTAAAATTGGCTCTAGTTCCTTAAATAAGCCTCCAATCAAGAAAATAAGCTTAATTTGTAATCATTTTGAAAATTTCGATTTAAAACCTAAAATTGGCTCTAGTTCCTTAAATAAGCCTCCAATCAAGAAAATAAGCTTAATTTGTAATCATTTTGAAAATTTCATTTAAAACCTAAAATTGGCTCTAGTTCCTTAAATAAGCCTCCAATCAAGAAAATAAGCTTAATTTGTAATCATTTTGAAAATTTCATTTGAAAACCTAAAATTGGCTCTAGTTCCTTAAATAAGCCTCCAATCAAGAAAATAAGCTTAATTTGTAATCATTTTGAAAATTTCATTTAAAACCTAAAATTGGCTCTAGTTCCTTAAATAAGCCTCCAATCAAGAAAATAAGCTTAATTTGTAATCATTTTGAAAATTTCGATTTAAAACCTAAATTGGCTCTAGTTCCTTAAATAAGCCTCCAATCAAGAAAATAAGCTTAATTTGTAATCATTTTGAAAATTTCATTTTAAAACCTAAAATTGGCTCTAGTTCCTTAAATAAGCCTCCAATCAAGAAAATAAGCTTAATTTGTAATCATTTTGAAAATTTCATTTTAAAACCTAAAATTGGCTCTAGTTCCTTAAATAAGCCTCCAATCAAGAAAATAAGCTTAATTTGTAATCATTTTGAAAATTTCATTTTAAAACCTAAAATTGGCTCTAGTTCCTTAAATAAGCCTCCAATCAAGAAAATAAGCTTAATTTGTAATCATTTTGAAAATTTCATTTTAAAACCTAAAATTGGCTCTAGTTCCTTAAATAAGCCTCCAATCAAGAAAATAAGCTTAATTTGTAATCATTTTGAAAATTTCATTTTAAAACCTAAAATTGGCTCTAGTTCCTTAAATAAGCCTCCAATCAAGAAAATAAGCTTAATTTGTAATCATTTTGAAAATTTCATTTTAAAACCTAAAATTGGCTCTAGTTCCTTAAATAAGCCTCCAATCAAGAAAATAAGCTTAATTTGTAATCATTTTGAAAATTTCGATTTAAAACCTAAAATTGGCTCTAGTTCCTTAAATAAGCCTCCAATCAAGAAAATAAGCTTAATTTGTAATCATTTTGAAAATTTCATTTTAAAACCTAAAATTGGCTCTAGTTCCTTAAATAAGCCTCCAATCAAGAAAATAAGCTTAATTTGTAATCATTTTGAAAATTTCGATTTTAAAACCTAAAATTGGCTCTAGTTCCTTAAATAAGCCTCCAATCAAGAAAATAAGCTTAATTTGTAATCATTTTGAAAATTTCGATTTAAAACCTAAAATTGGCTCTAGTTCCTTAAATAAGCCTCCAATCAAGAAAATAAGCTTAATTTGTAATCATTTTGAAAATTTCATTTAAAACCTAAAATTGGCTCTAGTTCCTTAAATAAGCCTCCAATCAAGAAAATAAGCTTAATTTGTAATCATTTTGAAAATTTCGATTTAAAACCTAAATTGGCTCTAGTTCCTTAAATAAGCCTCCAATCAAGAAAATAAGCTTAATTTGTAATCATTTTGAAAATTTCGATTTAAAACCTAAATTGGCTCTAGTTCCTTAAATAAGCCTCCAATCAAGAAAATAAGCTTAATTTGTAATCATTTTGAAAATTTCGATTTAAAACCTAAAATTGGCTCTAGTTCCTTAAATAAGCCTCCAATCAAGAAAATAAGCTTAATTTGTAATCATTTTGAAAATTTCGATTTAAAAACCTAAAATTGGCTCTAGTTCCTTAAATAAGCCTCCAATCAAGAAAATAAGCTTAATTTGTAATCATTTTGAAAATTTCGATTTGAAAACCTAAATTGGCTCTAGTTCCTTAAATAAGCCTCCAATCAAGAAAATAAGCTTAATTTGTAATCATTTTGAAAATTTCGATTTAAAACCTAAAATTGGCTCTAGTTCCTTAAATAAGCCTCCAATCAAGAAAATAAGCTTAATTTGTAATCATTTTGAAAATTTCGATTTGAAAACCTAAAATTGGCTCTAGTTCCTTAAATAAGCCTCCAATCAAGAAAATAAGCTTAATTTGTAATCATTTTGAAAATTTCGTTTTAAAACCTAAAATTGGCTCTAGTTCCTTAAATAAGCCTCCAATCAAGAAAATAAGCTTAATTTGTAATCATTTTGAAAATTTCGATTTCGAAACCTAAAATTGGCTCTAGTTCCTTAAATAAGCCTCCAATCAAGAAAATAAGCTTAATTTGTAATCATTTTGAAAATTTCGTCTTAAAAACCTAAATTGGCTCTAGTTCCTTAAATAAGCCTCCAATCAAGAAAACAAGCTTAATTTGTAATCATTTTGAAAATTTCGATTTTAAAACCTAAAATTGGCTCTAGTTCCTTAAATAAGCCTCCAATCAAGAAAACAAGCTTAATTTGTAATCATTTTGAAAATTTCGATTTTAAAACCTAAAATTGGCTCTAGTTCCTTAAATAAGCCTCCAATCAAGAAAACAAGCTTAATTTGTAATCATTTTGAAAATTTCGATTTTAAAACCTTAAATTGGCTCTAGTTCCTTAAATAAGCCTCCAATCAAGAAAACAAGCTTAATTTGAAATCATTTTGAAAATTTCGTCTTAAAAACCTAAAATTGGCTCTAGTTCCTTAAATAAGCCTCCAATCAAGAAAATAAGCTTAATTTGTAATCATTTTGAAAATTTCGATTTCGAAACCTTAAATTGGCTCTAGTTCCTTAAATAAGCCTCCAATCAAGAAAATAAGCTTAATTTGTAATCATTTTGAAAATTTCGATTTCGAAACCTTAAATTGGCTCTAGTTCCTAAAATAAGCCTCCAATCAAGAAAATAAGCTTAATTTGTAATCATTTTGAAAATTTCGAGTTTAAAACCTAAAATTGGCTCTAGTTCCTTAAATAAGCCTCCAATCAAGAAAACAAGCTTAATTTGTAATCATTTTGAAAATTTCGATTTCGAAACCTTAAATTGGCTCTAGTTCCTTAAATAAGCCTCCAATCAATAAAATAAGCTTAATTTGTAATCATTTTGAAAATTTTGATTTTAAAACCTGAAATTGGCTCTAGTTCCTTAAATAAGCCTCCAATCAAGAAAACAAGCTTAATTTGCAATCATTTTGAAAATTTCGATTTCGAAACCTTAAATTGGCTCTAGTTCCTTAAATAAGCCTCCAATCAAGAAAATAAGCTTAATTTGTAATCATTTTGAAAATTTCGTCTTAAAAACCTAAATTGGCTCTAGTTCCTTAAATAAGCCTCCAATCAAGAAAACAAGCTTAATTTGTAATCATTTTGAAAATTTCGATTTTAAAACCTAAAATTGGCTCTAGTTCCTTAAATAAGCCTCCAATCAAGAAAACAAGCTTAATTTGTAATCATTTTGAAAATTTCGATTTTAAAACCTTAAATTGGCTCTAGTTCCTTAAATAAGCCTCCAATCAAGAAAATAAGCTTAATTTGTAATCATTTTGAAAATTTCGATTTCGAAACCTTAAATTGGCTCTAGTTCCTTAAATAAGCCTCCAATCAAGAAAATAAGCTTAATTTGTAATCATTTTGAAAATTTCGATTTTAAAACCTAAAATTGGCTCTAGTTCCTTAAATAAGCCTCCAATCAAGAAATAAGCTTAATTTGTAATCATTTTGAAAATTTCGATTTCGAAACCTAAAATTGGCTCTAGTTCCTTAATAAGCCTCCAATCAAGAAAATAAGCTTAATTTGTAATCATTTTGAAAATTTCGTCTTAAAACCTAAAATTGGCTCTAGTTCCTTAAATAAGCCTCCAATCAAGAAAATAAGCTCAATTTGTAATCATTTTGAAAATTTCGTCTTAAAAACCTTAAATTGGCTCTAGTTCCTTAAATAAGCCTCCAATCAAGAAAATAAGCTCAATTTGTAATCATTTTGAAAATTTCGATTTTAAAACCTAAAATTGGCTCTAGTTCCTTAAATAAGCCTCCAATCAAGAAAATAAGCTTAATTTGTAATCATTTTGAAAATTTCGATTTCGAAACCTAAAATTGGCTCTAGTTCCTTAAATAAGCCTCCAATCAAGAAAATAAGCTTAATTTGTAATCATTTTGAAAATTTCGTTTTAAAACCTAAAATTGGCTCTAGTTCCTTAAATAAGCCTCCAATCAAGAAAATAAGCTTAATTTGTAATCATTTTGAAAATTTCGATTTAAAACCTAAAATTGGCTCTAGTTCCTTAAATAAGCCTCCAATCAAGAAAATAAGCTTAATTTGTAATCATTTTGAAAATTTCGATTTGAAACCTAAAATTGGCTCTAGTTCCTTAAATAAGCCTCCAATCAAGAAAATAAGCTCAATTTGTAATCATTTTGAAAATTTCGATTTTAAAACCTAAAATTGGCTCTAGTTCCTTAAATAAGCCTCCAATCAAGAAAATAAGCTTAATTTGTAATCATTTTGAAAATTTCGATTTTAAAACCTAAAATTGGCTCTAGTTCCTTAAATAAGCCTCCAATCAATAAAATAAGCTCAATTTGTAATCATTTTGAAAATTTCGATCTTAAAACCTAAAATTGGCTCTAGTTCCTTAAATAAGCCTCCAATCAAGAAAATAAGCTCAATTTGTAATCATTTTGAAAATTTCGATTTTAAAACCTAAAATTGGCTCTAGTTCCTTAAATAAGCCTCCAATCAAGAAAATAAGCTTAATTTGTAATCATTTTGAAAATTTCGATTTTAAAACCTAAAATTGGCTCTAGTTCCTTAAATAAGCCTCCAATCAAGAAAATAAGCTCAATTTGTAATCATTTTGAAAATTTCGATTTTAAAACCTAAAATTGGCTCTAGTTCCTTAAATAAGCCTCCAATCAAGAAAATAAGCTTAATTTGTAATCATTTTGAAAATTTCGATTTTAAAACCTAAAATTGGCTCTAGTTCCTTAAATAAGCCTCCAATCAAGAAAATAAGCTTAATTTGTAATCATTTTGAAAATTTCGATTTAAAAACCTAAAATTGGCTCTAGTTCCTTAAATAAGCCTCCAATCAAGAAAATAAGCTTAATTTGTAATCATTTTGAAAATTTCGATTTTAAAACCTAAAATTGGCTCTAGTTCCTTAAATAAGCCTCCAATCAAGAAAATAAGCTTAATTTGTAATCATTTTGAAAATTTCGATTTCGAAACCTAAAATTGGCTCTAGTTCCTTAAATAAGCCTCCAATCAAGAAAATAAGCTCAATTTGTAATCATTTTGAAAATTTTGATTTTAAAACCTAAAATTGGCTCTAGTTCCTTACATAAGCCTCCAATCAAGAAAACAAGCTTAATTTGTAATCATTTTGAAAATTTCGATTTTAAAACCTTAAAATTGGATCTAGTTCCTTAATAAGCCTCCAATCAAGAAAATAAGCTTCAATTTGTAATCATTTTGAAAATTTCGATTTTAAAACCTAAAATTGGCTCTAGTTCCTTAAATAAGCCTCCAATCAAGAAAACAAGCTTAATTTGTAATCATTTTGAAAATTTCGATTTTAAAACCTTAAATTGGCTCTAGTTCCTTTAATAAGCCTCCAATCAAGAAAATAAGCTCAATTTGTAATCATTTTGAAAATTTCGATTTTAAAACCTAAAATTGGCTCTAGTTCCTTAAATAAGCCTCCAATCAATAAAATAAGCTTAATTTGTAATCATTTTGAAAATTTTGATTTTAAAACCTGAAATTGGCTCTAGTTCCTTAAATAAGCCTCCAATCAAGAAAACAAGCTTAATTTGTAATCATTTTGAAAATTTCGATTTTAAAACCTTAAATTGGCTCTAGTTCCTTAATAAGCCTCCAATCAAGAAAATAAGCTCAATTTGTAATCATTTTGAAAATTTCGATTTTAAAACCTTAAAATTGGATCTAGTTCCTTAATAAGCCTCCAATCAAGAAAATAAGCTCAATTTGTAATCATTTTGAAAATTTTGATTTTAAAACCTAAATTGGCTCTAGTTCCTTAAATAAGCCTCCAATCAAGAAAACAAGCTTAATTTGTAATCATTTTGAAAATTTTGATTTTAAAACCTGAAATTGGCTCTAGTTCCTTAAATAAGCCTCCAATCAAGAAAATAAGCTTAATTTGTAATCATTTTGAAAATTTTGATTTTAAAACCTGAAATTGGCTCTAGTTCCTTACATAAGCCTCCAATCAAGAAAACAAGCTTAATTTGTAATCATTTTGAAAATTTCGATTTTAAAACCTTAAATTGGCTCTAGTTCCTAAAATAAGCCTCCAATCAAGAAAATAAGCTTAATTTGTAATCATTTTGAAAATTTCGATTTTAAAACCTTAAGGCTCTAGTTCCTTAAATAAGCCTCCAATCAAGAAAATAAGCTTAATTTGTAATCATTTTGAAAATTTTGATTTCGAAACCTTAAATTGGCTCTAGTTCCTAAAATAAGCCTCCAATCAAGAAAATAAGCTTAATTTGTAATCATTTTGAAAATTTCGATTTTAAAACCTTAAATTGGCTCTAGTTCCTTTAATAAGCCTCCAATCAAGAAAATAAGCTCAATTTGTAATCATTTTGAAAATTTCGATTTTAAAACCTTAAAATTGGATCTAGTTCCTTTAATAAGCCTCCAATCAAGAAAATAAGCTCAATTTGTAATCATTTTGAAAATTTTGATTTTAAAACCTGAAATTGGCTCTAGTTCCTTAAATAAGCCTCCAATCAAGAAAACAAGCTTAATTTGTAATCATTTTGAAAATTTTGATTTTAAAACCTGAAATTGGCTCTAGTTCCTTAAATAAGCCTCCAATCAAGAAAATAAGCTTAATTTGTAATCATTTTGAAAATTTCGATTTTAAAACCTTAAGGCTCTAGTTCCTAAAATAAGCCTCCAATCAAGAAAATAAGCTTAATTTGTAATCATTTTGAAAATTTTGATTTTAAAACCTGAAATTGGCTCTAGTTCCTTTAATAAGCCTCCAATCAATAAAATAAGCTTAATTTGTAATCATTTTGAAAATTTTGATTTTAAAACCTGAAATTGGCTCTAGTTCCTTAAATAAGCCTCCAATCAAGAAAATAAGCTTAATTTGTAATCATTTTGAAAATTTCGATTTCGAAACCTTAAATTGGCTCTAGTTCCTAAAATAAGCCTCCAATCAAGAAAATAAGCTTAATTTGTAATCATTTTGAAAATTTCGATTTTAAAACCTTAAGGCTCTAGTTCCTTAAATAAGCCTCCAATCAAGAAAATAAGCTTAATTTGTAATCATTTTGAAAATTTTGATTTCGAAACCTTAAATTGGCTCTAGTTCCTAAAATAAGCCTCCAATCAAGAAAATAAGCTTAATTTGTAATCATTTTGAAAATTTCGATTTTAAAACCTTAAGGCTCTAGTTCCTTAAACAAGCCTCCAATCAAGAAAACAAGCTTAATTTGTAATCATTTTGAAAATTTCGATTTTAAAACCTTGAATTGGCTCTAGTTCCTTAAACAAGCCTCCAATCAAGAAAACAAGCTTAATTTGTAATCATTTTGAAAATTTCGATTTTAAAACCTTGAATTGGCTCTAGTTCCTTAAATAAGCCTCCAATCAAGAAAATAAGCATAATTTGTAATCATTTTGAAAATTTCGATTTTAAAACCTTAAAATTGGATCTAGTTCCTTTAATAAGCCTCCAATCAAGAAAACAAGCTTAATTTGTAATCATTTTGAAAATTTCGATTTTAAAACCTTAAAATTGGATCTAGTTCCTTTAATAAGCCTCCAATCAAGAAAATAAGCTTAATTTGTAATCATTTTGTAAATTTCGTCTTAAAAACCTAAAATTGGCTCTAGTTCCTTAAATAAGCCTCCAATCAAGAAAATAAGCTTAATTTGTAATCATTTTGAAAATTTCGATTTTAAAACCTAAAATTGGCTCTAGTTCCTTAAATAAGACTCCAATCAAGAAAACAAGCTTAATTTGTAATCATTTTGAAAATTTCGATTTCGAAACCTTAAATTGGCTCTAGTTCCTAAAATAAGCCTCCAATCAAGAAAACAAGCTTAATTTGTAATCATTTTGAAAATTTCGATTTTAAAACCTAAAATTGGCTCTAGTTCCTTAAATAAGCCTCCAATCAAGAAAATAAGCTTAATTTGTAATCATTTTGAAAATTTCGATTTTAAAACCTTAAAATTGGATCTAGTTCCTTTAATAAGCCTCCAATCAAGAAAATAAGCTTAATTTGTAATCATTTTGTAAATTTCGTCTTAAAAACCTAAAATTGGCTCTAGTTCCTTAAATAAGCCTCCAATCAAGAAAATAAGCTTAATTTGTAATCATTTTGAAAATTTCGATTTTAAAACCTAAAATTGGCTCTAGTTCCTTAAATAAGACTCCAATCAAGAAAATAAGCTTAAATTGTAATCATTTTGAAAATTTCGAATTTAAAACCTTAAAATTGGATATAGTTCCTTAAATAAGCCTCCAATCAAGAAAACAAGCTTAATTTGTAATCATTTTGAAAATTTCGATTTCGAAACCTTAAATTGGCTCTAGTTCCTAAAATAAGCCTCCAATCAAGAAAATAAGCTCAATTTGTAATCATTTTGAAAATTTCGATTTTAAAACCTAAAATTGGCTCTAGTTCCTTAAATAAGCCTCCAATCAAGAAATAAGCTTAATTTGTAATCATTTTGAAAATTTCGATTTCGAAACCTAAAATTGGCTCTAGTTCCTTAAATAAGCCTCCAATCAAGAAAATAAGCTCAATTTGTAATCATTTTGAAAATTTCGATTTTAAAACCTAAAATTAGCTCTAGTTCCTTAAATAAGCCTCCAATCAAGAAAATAAGCTCAATTTGTAATCATTTTGAAAATTTCGATTTTAAAACCTAAACTTAGCTCCAGTTCCTTAAATAAGCCTCCAATCAAGAAAACAAGCTTAATTTGTAATCATTTTGAAAATTTCGTCTTAAAAACCTAAAATTGGCTCTAGTTCCTTAAATAAGCCTCCAATCAAGAAAATAAGCTCAATTTGTAATCATTTTGAAAATTTCGATTTTAAAACCTAAAATTAGCTCTAGTTCCTTAAATAAGCCTCCAATCAAGAAAATAAGCTCAATTTGTAATCATTTTGAAAATTTCGATTTTAAAACCTAAAATTAGCTCTAGTTCCTTAAATAAGCCTCCAATCAAGAAAATAAGCTCAATTTGTAATCATTTTGAAAATTTCGATTTTAAAACCTAAAATTAGCTCTAGTTCCTTAAATAAGCCTCCAATCAAGAAAATAAGCTCAATTTGTAATCATTTTGAAAATTTCGATTTTAAAACCTAAAATTAGCTCTAGTTCCTTACATAAGCCTCCAATCAAGAAATGTAATCATTTTGAAAATTTCGATTTTAAAACCTAAAATTGGCTCTAGTTCCTTAAATAAGCCTCCAATCAAGAAAATAAGCTCAATTTGTAATCATTTTGAAAATTTCGATTTTAAAACCTAAAATTAGCTCTAGTTCCTTACATAAGCCTCCAATCAAGAAATGTAATCATTTTGAAAATTTCGATTTTAAAACCTAAAATTAGCTCTAGTTCCTTAAATAAGCCTCCAATCAAGAAAATAAGCTCAATTTGTAATCATTTTGAAAATTTCGATTTTAAAACCTAAAATTAGCTCTAGTTCCTTAAATAAGCCTCCAATCAAGAAATGTAATCATTTTGAAAATTTCGATTTTAAAACCTAAAATTAGCTCTAGTTCCTTAAATAAGCCTCCAATCAAGAAAATAAGCTCAATTTGTAATCATTTTGAAAATTTCGATTTTAAAACCTAAAATTAGCTCTAGTTCCTTAAATAAGCCTCCAATCAAGAAATGTAATCATTTTGAAAATTTCGATTTTAAAACCTAAAATTAGCTCTAGTTCCTTAAATAAGCCTCCAATCAAGAAAATAAGCTCAATTTGTAATCATTTTGAAAATTTCGATTTTAAAACCTAAAATTAGCTCTAGTTCCTTAAATAAGCCTCCAATCAAGAAAATAAGCTCAATTTGTAATCATTTTGAAAATTTCGATTTTAAAACCTAAAATTAGCTCTAGTTCCTTAAATAAGCCTCCAATCAAGAAATGTAATCATTTTGAAAATTTCGATTTTAAAACCTAAAATTGGCTCTAGTTCCTTACATAAGCCTCCAATCAATAAAATAAGCTTAATTTGTAATCATTTTGAAAATTTCGATTTTAAAACCTAAAATTGGCTCTAGTTCCTTACATAAGCCTCCAATCAAGAAAATAAGCTCAATTTGTAATCATTTTGAAAATTTCGATTTTAAAACCTAAAATTGGCTCTAGTTCCTTAAATAAGCCTCCAATCAAGAAATAAGCTTAATTTGTAATCATTTTGAAAATTTCGATTTTAAAACCTAAAATTGGCTCCAGTTCCTTACATAAGCCTCCAATCAAGAAAATAAGCTTAATTTGTAATCATTTTGAAAATTTCGATTTTAAAACCTAAAATTGGCTCCAGTTCCTTACATAAGCCTCCAATCAAGAAAATAAGCTTAATTTGTAATCATTTTGAAAATTTCGATTTCGAAACCTAAAATTGGCTCTAGTTCCTTACATAAGCCTCCAATCAAGAAAATAAGCTTAATTTGTAATCATTTTGAAAATTTCGATTTCGAAACCTAAAATTGGCTCTAGTTCCTTACATAAGCCTCCAATCAAGAAAATAAGCTTAATTTGTAATCATTTTGAAAATTTCGATTTCGAAACCTAAAATTGGCTCTAGTTCCTTAAATAAGCCTCCAATCAAGAAAATAAGCTTAATTTGTAATCATTTTGAAAATTTCGTCTTAAAAACCTAAAATTGGCTCTAGTTCCTTAAATAAGCCTCCAATCAATAAAATAAGCTTAATTTGTAATCATTTTGAAAATTTTGATTTTAAAACCTGAAATTGGCTCTAGTTCCTTACATAAGCCTCCAATCAAGAAAACAAGCTTAATTTGTAATCATTTTGAAAATTTCCATTTTAAAACCTAGAATTGGCTCTAGTTCCTTAAATAAGCCTCCAATCAAGAAAATAAGCTTAATTTGTAATCATTTTGAAAATTTCGATTTCGAAACCTTAAATTGGCTCTAGTTCCTTAAATAAGCCTCCAATCAAGAAAATAAGCTTAATTTGTAATCATTTTGAAAATTTTGATTTTAAAACCTAAAATTGGCTCCAGTTCCTTACATAAGCCTCCAATCAAGAAAATAAGCTTAATTTGTAATCATTTTGAAAATTTCGATTTTAAAACCTTAAATTGGCTCTAGTTCCTTAAATAAGCCTCCAATCAAGAAAATAAGCTTAATTTGTAATCATTTTGAAAATTTCGATTTCGAAACCTTAAATTGGCTCTAGTTCCTAAAATAAGCCTCCAATCAAGAAAATAAGCTTAATTTGTAATCATTTTGAAAATTTCGATTTTAAAACCTTAAGGCTCTAGTTCCTTAAATAAGCCTCCAATCAAGAAAATAAGCTTAATTTGTAATCATTTTGAAAATTTCGATTTTGAAATCTAAAATTGGCTCTAGTTCCTTAAATAAGCCTCCAATCAAGAAAATAAGCTTAATTTGTAATCATTTTGTAAATTTCGATTTTAAAACCTAAAATTGGCTCTAGTTCCTTAAATAAGTCTCCAATCAAGAAAATAAGCTTAATTTGTAATCATTTTGTAAATTTCGATTTTAAAACCTTAAAATTGGATCTAGTTCCTTAAATAAGCCTCCAATCAAGAAAATAAGCTTAATTTGTAATCATTTTGTAAATTTCGATTTTAAAACCTAAAATTGGCTCTAGTTCCTTAAATAAGCCTCCAATCAAGAAAATAAGCTTAATTTGTAATCATTTTGAAAATTTCGATTTTGAAATCTAAAATTGGCTCTAGTTCCTTAAATAAGCCTCCAATCAAGAAAATAAGCTTAATTTGTAATCATTTTGTAAATTTCGAATTTAAAACCTTAAAATTGGATATAGTTCCTTAAATAAGCCTCCAATCAAGAAAATAAGCTTAATTTGTAATCATTTTGTAAATTTCGATTTTAAAACCTAAAATTGGCTCTAGTTCCTTAAATAAGTCTCCAATCAAGAAAATAAGCTTAATTTGTAATCATTTTGTAAATTTCGATTTTAAAACCTAAAATTGGCTCTAGTTCCTTAAATAAGTCTCCAATCAAGAAAATAAGCTTAATTTGTAATCATTTTGTAAATTTCGATTTTAAAACCTTAAAATTGGATCTAGTTCCTTAAATAAGCCTCCAATCAAGAAAATAAGCTTAATTTGTAATCATTTTGTAAATTTCGATTTTAAAATCTAAAATTGGCTCTAGTTCCTTAAATAAGCCTCCAATCAAGAAAATAAGCTTAATTTGTAATCATTTTGTAAATTTCGAATTTAAAACCTTAAAATTGGATCTAGTTCCTTAAATAAGCCTCCAATCAAGAAAATAAGCTTAATTTGTAATCATTTTGAAAATTTCGAGTTAAAAACCTAAAATTGGCTCTAGTTCCTTAAATAAGTCTCCAATCAAGAAAATAAGCTTAATTTGTAATCATTTTGAAAATTTTGATTTTAAAACCTTAAGTTGGCTCTAGTTCCTTAAATAAGCCTCCAATCAAGAAAATAAGCTTAATTTGTAATCGTTTATCAGTTCTATTTCGGTTCTAGTTGAGTTCTGGTTTAAGAATTAATTTTTATTGCAAAAATATTTAACAGTAAATTTTTTCTTTGTTGCGCTTTATTTTAATCCAGATTTTTATTGAAAAAAAATTTTAATTTCTTGTAAATCCAGTATTAAGATTATAATTAATTTTAGATTTTCTATTGCTTCTTTTTAATTAAACCAGATTATCTTCGTTGTTTTACTGGTCTAATCCCACATGTCGTCTGCTCGTTCAAATGTCCTCTCTTGAGTTTCTGACTTATTTAACACGTTGTTTCACTTCACATCTTTTATTAACTTCTTTTTTGAAAACTAATGAAAAATTATGTGCACAATATCATAATTTTATCACATAAAAATTAAATGCTTGAATTTTTGTTCGAATCATGGACGAGTTAATAAACTCTGAAAAATTATTTAAAGCCAAAATTCCTGAAAAATGAAACTTTCAACAACAAAAATGGTGAAAAATAGAAAAAATGAAACGAAAATAGAATTTTGAACTTTTTAATGAAGTAAAAAAGACTTTAACTCTTTAAGTACTTTTTAAGAATCATAACTATTTTTAGACGATAAAGAGCAGAAATAAAGAAAGAAAAATACAGTGGCTAACAAAATTATGTACACATTTTCTCTTAAGAGACACATTTTAAGAAAATTTTCCAGGAGTCTCTTGTTTAGAGGAATTTAAAGTTACGGTAGGTTACTATGGTAGTTCGAGAAGGTCTGATCAACTGATCACTATACGCTGGGATCTAAACAAATATAATGTCAGATGTCCGTGATAGCTCTGTAAACTCTTCGTTGCCTCAACCGACTATATCCAGAAGGCAGCACCTACACCGCAGTTCATTTTCGAAACTTCAGTGTTTGGTGTTATTGTCCCGAATAAGTTCCATTCCACTCATTTCTGGAGGGTATTTGAAGTTTTTTTCAAAGTTCATATATAGCGTAACATAATCTGATGACGTAATTAGGTTATCTGGCAGTGAGCCCTAAATCTTCGAAAGATCATATGTAGTTGTAGATATCTAGCAATTAACCGCTTCGAGCTTCAATCTCTTCTGCTTGCAGATGTGGCCATTATATACGGATTAATTGGAATGAGATCCAGAACGGTATTCAGAGCCTCCGAAGGGTTAGTCTGAAGTGGGTACAGGTGATTCCTGTACATTAATACAATTTTCTAAAAATCTCATAATTAGAAAAAACAAATTGTGAGAAAATAATCTCTAAGACCGGGTGGGGAAAATTTTTGCTGATCACTGTATTTTTTTTATCGAGCCTTTTAATTGAAGTTCTATTTTTGTGAAATTTCTATGCGTTGGTCTGATTTCAAAAGTTATTATTAGCTTTTTCTGTTTTTGATCATAAAAAATTCTCTCAAGGGATTATTGTTTTCAAGCTGCAGAATGTGGTAAAGCACAAGAAGTTGCAAGATCATAAAATAGATCTAGTCAAAGGAATGGATGAGAATCTTTAAAAAAGATCTTTAATAGTGCATTTTTAGATTTTTTTTTTGCGCTTTTTGGGATGAAACCAAACAACTTTCAGACATTCAAGAATAATTTACCAATTATTTTTACAGATCTTTTTTACAACAAACACCCAAACAAGTTGCAAAAATTCAAACATTATGACCCACGTTGATGTTGATATTCCTTTTCCTCTCTCTCTCCCTCTTTTCCGCTTTCCAGACTTAAATAATAATTTGTGGCGTTTTCGTGTGAAGCCGCCAAGAATCTGGACAAAGTTTTTCTTGTTGTATACTTTTTTTGTCTAAAAGTTTTCTGGTATTTAGAAGGCCATAAATGCGTGTGCGTCTGCGTTTGGTCTACTGCTGTGTGGCTGGTTGGTTGGTTGGTTGAATGGACGTCTGTTCGAGGTATGTGGTACCAAAGTGAGTGAATGAATGCGAGTGTTTGTGTTCAAGTCAAGTAACTTAAAAAGCTATAACGACTACAAAAAGTGTAATAACATTTTGTGTTCACAAATGAGTTCTTTAAAGATCATAAGAGTAAGAGTGTTTGATTGTATGTTGATCATTGCATTTCATAAGCCACTTCTGGCCATTAACTCATACTCACTTCATGCAGACACGGTTGATTACTTAAATGTTTAAATACATTTATGAGACCAATAATAATGATACTGAAGTATGTGTAAGTGTGTTTAAATATGTGGCACATACATTTCATATTCATGTGAGAGCGTTTGTTTTTTTTGTTGCTTCTTTTTCTTCGTTAAGGCCATAAACTTTGGACACAAAAAAACTAATATAAACAAAAATTAAGTAAAGAACTAAAACTAAACTAAACTGAAAATCAAAACTCTTTTAATCGTTTACAAAACAACAACATCAACAACAATAAAAAGAAAATCAACCTCATCATCATCATCATCTCTTCTGGCCAAGAGACAACCAAAATCATATAACACCAACTGAGAATACAAAAGATCTTGAGAAAGCCAGACACTACAATTCAAAGCCAAAAGCATAACAACCATACAAGAGCCAATAAATGAAAAAGCTACAACAACAACAGCAACAACAAAAACTTAACTTAAACAACAACAAAAGAGTACCAACCAACAATAAAAACAAAAAAAGTGTAGATTATTGAGTACAGAGTGGTGGAACAAATTAAGATTTGTTTTTGTTATATTTTCAAAAACAACAAAAACAAAAGCAAAAGTAATGAAAAAAATCCACTACACCTGACTTTGAAAGCACACTACATGCAATTTCTTAAAATTAAAGAAAAAAAATGGATCTCTTATTTAGAGAAAATGTTAAATCTTCATATTTAGAGAAAATTTTCGATTAATCTCCTATTGAGAGCAATTTTTATAAATTCTTAATATGTAAAGAAAATTTTAATAAATCTTCATATTTAGAGAACTTTTTCGATCATTTTTCGATAAATTACGATTAGAAAAAATTTTCGATAAATCTCGTTTTTACTAAATCGTGTGAAGGCTTATTTTTACATTGATGTAAGTTGTTGTTTTACATAAAGTCAACAGTAGAAATGTTTACACATTTGTAAGTTTTTCAAAAAATTAATAACTAAAGTTAAGAAAAACGAAATTTTACATTGTTTACAAAATGTTAAGAATTGAAAATCTATAAAAACTTATTTTTTTAATTTAACATTTTGTTTTAACTTAATTATTAACTTATATAGATAAAAACAATTGTTTACATTGTTTACATGAGGTAAACACTTCATTACATTATGTAAACAATTTTATGTTTATTGTTAATTTTTAAAAATGTTAAGAAAATTGATTCTTTTACTAATACAAACTTTTTGACATTAGTAAAAAATTTAAAGTAAATTTTTTTACATAATGTAAACAATTGAAAAAAATTATAGAAATTCAAAAAATGTGTATAAATTTGACATTGACATTAATGTAAGAAATAAACAAAAAAATTTCTTAATTTTGTTTTTTGTTTATTTCTTACATTTTTTACATAAGGAAACAATTTTTTACATTGTTTTTCAAAATGTAAATAATTAAAACATTCCTTTATTTTAATAGTTTTAACCAATATTAATAACTAAAATGAATAAAAATTATTTTTTACTTTCTTTACATAAAGTAAATAAATGTTTACATTGTTTACAAAGTGTAAATAATTAAAAACTTCTTTAATTTTATCAGTTTTGTTCAAAACTTATAATTAATGCTAATAAAAAGATTTATTTTTACATTTTTTACATTAGGTAAATTTTTTACATTGTTTACAAAATGTAAATAATCAAAAAATTCCTTGATCTTATTAGTTTAAAGATTTGTTTACATGAGTTATTAAGGAATAAGGATTAAAACTAATAATTATTATGAATCAAAATCAATTTTTACTTTGTTTACATAAGGTAAATAATTATTTTCACATTATTTACTAAATGTAAATAATTTAAAATGTTCTAAATTTTGTTATTTTTCATAAAAATTAACAACTAGCATGAATAGAAATTATTTTTATATTATTTACATGATGTTAGAAATTGTTTACATTACGTAAACAATTAGATTTTTTTTGTTTTAAGAAATTTAAAAAATTTATTTGTTTATTTTAGAGGTAAACAATGTATTGTTTTATGTAATTATAAAACGTGCTTTATGGTTGTTTCGAACTGAAGCTATTTACTTGTTTTGAGTAGTTTTGTGTTTGATTTTTTTTTGTGTTTTGTACACAAAACTTCAATAATAATCTTGTACAACGATAACAACAAATACAACAACAGTAATAACTAAAACAGAAACAAAATCAACTTTTAATAAAAAAAAATGGAAAAAAAAGTTGTTTTATATTTTTGTGTTTTGCGGCTTTTGGCATACGATTTTGGCCACAAACTTTAAAAAATATAAATAGTCCGATGTTAGCGTTTAAAGCGTAAAGTACCAATAAATAATTTGTTAAAAGTGTTTTTAATACAGAAAAAAAGGAAGAATTAAAAAATAATTAAAAAAATATATAAAAATTAAAAATAAAAGTTGAATTAAAAATATAAAAAACTAAATAAATAAATTTTAAAATAAATTTCAAAAAATTTTAAAGTTTTTAAAAAATATTTTAAAGAAAAAGGTGGGTTTTAAAAAAATTATTATTAAATTTTTTTTGAAAATTTCAAATCTAAAAATTTTTTGTAAATGAAAATTATGTAAAAAGTCACTTAAATTAATTAAATTTTCTGGTTTAAAGTATTTTTTTAAACTACAATTTGTTGTTGTATTACGCTCTGTTTACCAGGTTTTATGTCTTTTTTTTATTTTAAAAATTTATATAAAAATAAATTTATTTAACATTTCTGGGTTCCTAATCGTTATTATGATTGAATTTTATTACATTTTTATTTAATTTTAAAAATAAACTGCAAAATAATCGTTATTTATGACTTGAAATTATATTAAATGCAGTTGTGCATTCAAAATCAGAGAAAAACACTTAATTGAAAGCAACAATTAAACGTAATGTAAAAAGGAGGGTAAAAGGGGATTTTTAAGTGTTAAATAAAACGCACACAAATATTATGCAGTTTTTTTTTTTTGCTCATCCAACAAACATTTCTTTTCCTCATGCGATTATTACAACATTTTTTGGTTTTTAAACAAACAAAATCTTACAAAAAAAAGGCAAAAACACTGCATCACTTGATTTACAAAATCTTGTATTTTTGTTGGGCCACAAACAACAACTAATAAAACAAAAGTAAGAAATCTCTATTCGGCTTTGCGGAATCTTCAGTACCCTCTACCACAAATGTATGTGAAGTAAATACGTTATGTTTCGTATATACACACTCATACATACACTTACTAACGTATAAATTATGTGAAAGTTTTCTTAAATATAACACTTAATGAGTCATAAAGTTCGATATATTTTTCGCCATAATTTTTTTCTTTTGAATCGATTTTGATAATGAAGTACATCTAACTATATATTATGAAAAAGCCTTATTCCAATTTGTCGATTTCGAATTACCGGTTTTCGAAAGTTTTTTGCTTGAACTTGGAGTTTGCCTTAGATATCGGTCTATATGTTTCAAAATACTGAACCAATTTTGCTGGTTTTAAATAGGAAACTTCTTAGGACTATAACAAAAACTCAGGCCAAACTTCACTAAGCTCTGTTAGTTATTGTGGATGTGAGCGTGAAAACAACATACATACGAACATAGTTAAATCGACTCAAATTAAGATTTTATACAAAAAACTGTATCCATTATGGGGTCTGAGATGATTTCCTCTAAGTGTTACACATGAAATGACCAAGTTAATATTACCCTCTTCACCACTTGTGGTGGTGGAGGGTACAAAAATTGACGTTAATAAATTTTAAACAATGAACCATGTGTGTTCAGTTTTTGTTATACATTTTAGCTGATCTTGTTGTTGTTGTCGGTTTTTTGTTGTTAGTTGGGGGTCTATTTATGGTTTATATCGTTAGTGTGTCATTGAGATTTTCGCTTTTGTTTTTTTTTTATTTTTTTCCTAAATTTCATCATCATCATTATTGTGATCACAAATAAACATTATATATCATCATTAAGTCATCAGTTTAAAGTTACCAGCAGCAACTAAACATTATTATTAATTCATGATCATATTTCTCTCTTTTAAATTCTCCTTAATTAAAGCAAATTAAATAATCTCTCTTCATTATGTAATTCCCCCGCGCTCAAAATTAATTTAAATTCAAATCCTTTCAAAATCATCACAAATCAAATTTTAAATGCTTAATTTCATTTAACTATAATTTCAAAATCATGTTTGAATTTTTATATATAACAAAGTTATTATTTTTAACTTTAAAATTCCCTTAACTTTTTATCTCATAGGTCAAAGGTCATTTGAAGTTTTAAATCTCCATAATATATAAAATCAATTTAATATTATTAACATAATAAATTAAAATCATAAAAATTGTTCGAATATAATTCTTAAACAAAAATCAATAAATTCTCCTAATTTCTACAAATAGGTCAAAGGTCATTTATGAATTTAAACTCTTATAATTTCTTAACAAATTATCCAAAATGTTTGAAAACTTGTAGCAACAATAACTCAAGTCTTGTCTATATTTCAAGCCATTTAAAAAATTTCAAAATCCTTCCAAAACCCCGACAAATCATAGTTTTATATATTCGATTTAAAATTTAAAAACCTAAATGTTCTCCATTTAAAGTTTTAGGAAAAAACATTATGATATTCTATTGGGTTATCTAACATTTTGAGGTTCCTTCAGTTATAAGTCTCTAACTATTTTCTTATTTAACCGATTTTGCTGGCAACGATCATGGCAGGACAACAACAAATAATCGGTTCAGTTTTTTTTTTGTTTTTTTTTTTTTTTTTGATGAACTCCATTAAAGAAATATTTGAAATTTCAAACAAATTTTAAATCCAGCATTTGTTAAATTTTAAATATGTCAGACATAAAGGCCTCTCGGTCACCTCTATCATATTTCGATGACGGTTGACAAATTTAACCGATAGTTGCCAAAATAAAAAAATTAATAAACTTTAAAAGAATAAAGTATTCAATTTTAAGAAATCTTTTTGTCGGATGTTTATTACATCCGACATTTTAACTTAAACACATCTTTAAATAATAAATATTTTATAATCTTCTTAAGATTTTAAAATCCTTTTGATTATTTAAAATGTGTTAAGACCGTGTTTTTTGTCGGATGATGGAACTAACCGACATTTAGCTGGAGAAAATTGAAATAATTTTATTGTTTTCTCATTGCACATTAGTTAAAGAAAAATGTGATCATATTTTTTATAATATATTATAGAAATTTTTGTCGGATGTTCAGTACATCCGACATTTTAACTCATCCATACTACGTTGAGTGTACCGACATTTTTGTCGGTTGATTAGAATATCCGACATTTAGATAAAGAATTATTGATTTTTTTATTTTTTTCAGTTTTTTAATTGATTCTGCAATAATTTTAGAATTTTTTTTAATAATTATAACAGACTTTTTTGTCGGTTGTATGTTAAAATCGACAATTAAGTTCTCAACATAATAAAAGTGTTATACATTTTGGTATAAGTATTATATAACAAATATTTTACACAATTTAAAAATAATTTTTTTACAAAACTTTTTTGTCGGATGATTATTTAAGCCAAATTTAATTAAATACTGTTTTAATGCAAGTTTTAATTAAAATATTTTAATTAATTCAAATTCTAGTATTTTGTGATCATTAAGTAAATTACTGCGAATCCATTTTAGGCGTTTTAATTTTGTAACTTTTAATTAGCAACACTAGAAACATTTGAGCGTAGTATGTTCATGACATAAATCTCTTTCAAAAGTTAACTAATGATAATTTTTAATTAAGACATATAGAAAAAAATATATATAATGTAATTCAAAAATTACAACAACTAAAAAAATCGGTCTATAACAAAGAAACAATGAAAAAGATTTGTAACAAAAAGACTCCTCCACATTACTTTACATATGTGAGAATGTATGTGTGTGTGAATATATGCGTTGTTGATCAAGCGAAACCTCGAATTTGTTTTCCCATATAACTTGGCCTACAACTAGACCAAAATAGCAACAAAACAAAAACAAAAAAAAAAACAATAAAATTAAAAAAGAAAATTGAAATTTGGCCAGATGTTGTTGACTAAAAAGACCAGACTACTGAAGTCATAAGCAGAAAAAACAGACTTCAGCTTAACATGATGGTAACGTCTGTCCATATGTCCGTCCGTTCGTCTGTCTGTAAAAACTTCTTAAAATTACAAAAAAAAAAAAAAACACTAAATGTCTGGTGTTGCATATGTGTAAGTGTTTTATAACTTGGCTTAAACATATACATGTGTGTCTGTAGGTAATAATTCAAATTTTCCGCAAAATGTATGTGAGTTTTTTTGTTTTGTTGTTTTTGTTTTGTTTGAATTTAATTAACCTCATCTTTGTGTTAACTAACATTTGTTTTAGCTTAAAGAAGAAAAAACTTTATTTTATAATATTTTTATACCCTCCACCACCACAAATGGTGAAGAGGGTATATTAACTTTGTCACTTCGTATGTAACGCTTAGAAGGAATCATCTCAAAACCCATAATGTATATATAATCTTGCACCAAATAAAAAACTGAGTCGAATTAACTATGTCTATCTGTTTGTCTGTTTGTCTGTCTGTCTCTCTATCCATCTGTCTCTCTGTTTTTGGCACGCTCACATCTACAATAATTGACAGAGCTCATTGAAATTTGGCCTGAGTATATGCTATAGTCCTGAAAAGTTTCCTATTTAAACCAGCAAAATCGGTTTAGTACAATAAAATATATAGACCGATATCTAAGTTCAAGCCAAAAACTTTACTAAAATTGTCAATTATTAATAAACAAATTAGAATGAAATTTTGTCATGACTTTAAGTTGTACTTGATGTATTTTATTATCATTCAGAAAATTATCAAAATCGGTTTAGTAGAAAAAAGTTTTAACCAAAAATATAACTAATTTCATGACTCATTAAATGTTCCCTATTTTATATGTCTGTGAGTGCATGGGTGAGTGTGTATGGTACGAAACATAACATTTTTACTTTACATGTATTTATGGTGGAGGGTATTGATGATTCGGTATAGCCGAATCTAGTATTCTTGCTTTATTTAAATTATTCAGACTCTCATGTTTTTTCTTGTTTGCATAAAAACTCTATTTGGCAAAAAAAAATCATTTTTTAGCAACTTTTTCACACGTTTCTTTTTTTATTTTATAATTTTTCTTAAGAATCTCAAAATTATCACTTTAATTATTTTATTTTTTAATAAGAAAATTCCCATTTCGTGCTTTTTTCTTAATTTGAAAGTGCAAATTTATATTTTTTTTTTTAGGAAATAATAAAAAGTTAAAATAATAAAAATAGAAAGTAATTTTGAAAAAAAAAACACTTTAATTAACTTTAGAGTGTTAATTATTTATAAAAGAAAACATAAATTAGGTTTTGCAAAAAAAATCTAAAGTAACAAGAAAAACAAGTAAAAAGCAACAACAAAAGACTAGAAACTTTTTAGTGGCAGAGGTCAATTTCTCCCAAAAAAATAAGTATGATGAATTTTTAATTACGTCCATACTTAAATATGTAATTTCTATTCGAAAAATATAGAGTAGACTGTAGTCTTGACTTTCGACTAGTTAAAAGTCTATAGCATGAACTATAAACTATTTTATAGTCTGGACTATATTTTAGTTTGTAGTTAGATTAATTTATAGCATCAACTATACTCTAATTTATAATCTTAACTATAAACTAGTTTATAGTCGCAACTATGAACATGTCTATAGCCCAGACTTTAAACTAGTGAATAGTTCGGATTATAAACTGGACTATACACTATAAGGTCTGGATTTTATAATATATTAATGACTTGTTTATAGTCTGCAGTATAGATTAATTTATAGTAGAGACAATAGACTAGTGTTTATTCGAAACTATAGACTAGTTCATAGTCCTTTTTTATAGTCTAAACAATAGACGGTTTTATTGTCTAAACTATAGACTAGATTATAGTCTAGACCATAGACTTTTTACAGTCTAAACTATAAACTGTTTTATAGTCTAAAATATAGACTAGTTTATAGTCTAAATCATACACTTTTTAAACCCTAAACTATAGAATGTTTTACTGTCTAAACTATAGACTGTTTTATAGACTAAAATATATACTACTTTATATTCTTGACTATTGAATACTTTATAGTCTAAACTATAGACTAGTTTATTGTCTAGCCTAAAAATTTGTTTACAAATTGCACTATTGAATATTTATTAGTGTGGTCTATATATTACATTATAGTCTATATTATAGGCTATAGAGTAGTTTATACTCTAGACTATAGACTAGTTTTTCTCTGGACTTTAGACTAGTTTATAACGTCTGTAGTCTGAAAATTTACAGTACGGACTATAGAATAGTTTCTAATTTTAGCTATAGTCCAGGTGATAGTTTAAGCTTTAGATATATCTTGAACTATAGACTTGTTTATAGTTTGGATTCTAGACTAATCTATCATCTGTTATATAGTTTGAGTTATAGATAATTTTATATTCTAATCTATAAACCAGTTTACAGTTTGGACTCTTAGTTCACAGTCTGGATTACAAACAATTTTCTAGTCTCAAATACAGACATGTTCTCCTTAACCAGGAAGTTTTTAATTTTATAAAAAATTGCAATTCTCAAGGCTTAAAACTACTTTAACATTATTTCCGTCTTAAAAACCCCTCTAGACAAATTATTCTTGAGAATGAATGAACTTAATTATTTTTGACAGTTAATGGCAAAATTCAGTTATTTCGTTTAAAATTATTAACAATTAAAAATTTCGCACTACTTTTTATTAGAGTCCAAATATATGGAATATAACTTTAATGATGTGAAAACAGTTAATGATCACGATGATGATGATGATGAGTAATCAAAAAAAAAAATAAATAAATTTATTTCAATTTTTATTTAATAGTTTTTGGGATGTTAAAAAAAAAGAGTTTGAAAAAAAAACTAATTGAAAATAATGAATAAATTTCAATGAACTTGTCTGTAGGGGAGGGGGGGGCTGGTTTTATGGAGGAATTGAAAAGTTATTTAAAAACAGTGTTAAGTTTGGATTTATATTTTTTATGGTTTTATTTGTTCTTTTTTTCCTGATTGATGTGGTTTTAATGGTTTGTAGTTTTTTTTTTATATATAATTTTTGTTGTATGATTTATTGTAGTCATCACTTCACAAATACAATACATAAAAGTTGTTACTTTGTAATTATTTAAAATAGGCACAGTGGGGGAATTAAATAAAGATCCATTAAAAATAAAAGTTTCGTTTAAAAGTACAAGTTAGATTGTTATATCGCGCTTTGCTGAATCTTTAATATTCTTCACTACAAATGAGTTTGAAGTAAAACGTTATGTTTCGTACATACACACTCACACATATAATCACAAATACAATATAAAAAAGTTTTCCTTAAATATAGCACAGAATGGGGTAATGTGCCATTAATTAGTTAGTAATTTTTTCTATATATATTTTTTGCTACTGAACCGATTTTGATAATTTTTGAACTCACAATGAAGTACATATAATTTAACATCATGACATTCTAATTTGTCTTCACATTCTAATTTGTCTATTTATAATTAACAATTTTACGAAAATTCTTCAATTTAACTTAGATATTTCCTTAAATATCGATCTATATCTTTTAATATACTGAACTGATAATAGAAAACTTCTCGAAACTATGATAAATACTCAGGCCAAATTTCATTGAACTTTTTGAATTATTGTGGAGGATAGACAAACAGACAGTCGGACATATCAAAATCGAAATAGATTTTGATTTAATTCATAAACATATATACATTCTTGGGTCTGAGATGAATCCTTCTTAACGTTACACACGGAATGACGATGTCAATATACCCTCTTTATCATTTGTAGTTGTGTAAAATATTTAAAACGTTTAAATTTTTCTAACGTTTTTTCCTTTAAGTGTCCTTATTATTTTGACCCTTAGTGTTTTTGGAAAAGAGTTAAATTTTTCACTAGATTTTCTCTCTTTATATATTTTGTAAAGGCAAACACAATTAAAGCCATAAAACATCAACATGCAAAATTTACCACAAACAACAAAAAATAAAAGTTTGTAACGTTCAAAACCAATAAAATACAACAAAAACACCAACAACGAACACAACAAATTAATAAGTGAAAACCATAAAAATATTGAACCAAAAAAAAAATGGAAAAAAGAAAAAATATCCAACACAATAAATATTTGTACTGGTAACTTACAAAAAAAATCATCAACAACAACAAAATCGCGTTAAAAAAATCACAAAATAAGGAAAACAAAAATAAATTTTCTTTGTTGGTTTTTTAAACTTTTTTTTTGTTTTTTAATGGAAAAAAGTTATGCTTTTTGTAAATTAAACGTAAACGTTGCAAACCGGAAAATTGTTGCACAGCACATTTTCCGCAACAATTGCAATTGTTCACTCATTCTCAAAAACAGCACCAGTGCACATACACACACACACACATAACCATTCACTTACACATATGCAACACTATTAAACGCCTCATAAACTCATACACAGACATTTACCTCCATGAAATAAGAAAAAAAAACACTTTAAAGGAAAATATATTTTTTACTTTTCCTTTTTTTCTTTAAGGGGGTGTAACGGTGGCATGTAAAAAAAGTTTAAGCGTTTGTTGTTGTTGTTGTTGGGCTCGTTTTAAAACAAATAACGGAAATTAAAAGTAATTGAGGCTTTTTCGTTAACAAAAATAAAAACTTTGAAAGCTTAAAAATTTAATAACATTATTACGAAGAACAAAACACACACATTCAAACAGAAATCATATAACCGACAAAAATGTCTCATAGAAATTTATTTGAAAAAAGAAAAAATATTCTTAAAACCTTAAAATTTTCAAAATGTTTCAAAAATTTTAAAACTAAATGTCGGTACATTCAACAACAGACAAATAACATCATCAATATTTTTTGAAGTTGAAACCAATTAAATAATCTTAATATTCTACAATAAAATGTCTGGCGTATTATTTGTCCGACAAAAAACTGATCTTAAAATTTTTTAAAGGTCACCAAATTTTTTTTTAAATTGCTTGTAATTTTAAAAACCTTAAATTATTTTTTAATCATCCCACAAAACTTTTTTCAAATATTATTTTTTAATCACTATTTTTTTAATTGTATAAAACATTATTAGAACAAAATGTGTGACAAATAATTTATCCGATAAAAAAGTTTCTCAGAAAATTATTTAAAATTTATCAACAAACTATAAATAAAATAAAGTGTCTAAATCCTTTAAAATATTACTTAATTTATTCATCAATATGTCTGTTTAATTATCATCCGACAAAAAACTAAATCGAAAATTCATTTAAAAATCACTAAAATGTTTAATTTTTAATAAAGTTACAAGATTCCACAAAATATTTCTTAATTTTTTCAGTAAAATGTCTGATTGATAATGATCCGACAAAAATTATAAAACAAATATGAACGACAAAAATGTTTTTATTGTTTATGATTTGAAATATATCTCATTTCGAAGATATTTTAGAATTTTATGAAGACTAATACGTCCGACGAAAAAGAGTTTTGATATTTTTTTTTATTTCTAAAGCGAAATATATTAAATATTTTATTTTGTCTTATAAAAAATTTCGACTGCATATATAACCGACTTCTTTTTATAAATATCAACATTTTATTATTTTATTTATTACAATAATTGAATAAAAAATTTAATTTAAAATTTAACTGACGAAAAATGTACTCAAAATTATCAGCAAAAAATTACGTTATAACAAATTTTATTAATTAAATGTCGCTTAAATTATACGTCCGACAAAAAAATTCTCAATTTTTTTTTAAATATATGTCAAAAGATTTTAAAATGTAGTGGGACTTTAAAATAATATTTAGTTATTAATAATTCTTAAAAGAAATGTCGGACGTTTAATACCTCCTACAAAAAATATACACCAAAATAGTTTTTTAAAATAACATTTTTTTAGAGTTTGATAAAGATTTTGCAATATATTTTATTATTATAAATTTTCTTGCATAAATGTCGGTTAATTTATACATACGACAAAAAAGTTTTTAAAATTTTTTTGAAATATATATTAAACATTTCTAAAATTTAATGGGATTTGGAAACAAAGTTTAATTTTAAAAAATTCTTGAAAAAAATGTCGGTCGTAAAATACCTCCGACAAAGAAAATATTTTTCAAAAATATAATAAAGTTTTAATTTTAATGATAATTTTAAAATAAATAAATTTATTTCAAATTTGAACAAATAAATGTCGGCTAAATAATACAACCGACAAAAAAAGTATTATTGACAAAAAATTAACATTGATTTTTTTTATTTTTTCCAAAATTTCCTTATCTCCATTCCTGTTTGAGTGATTGCCAATTTCCCTCCTTTTTAAAGGTGTGACATTTTAATTAACATCAATTTGAAAACAATTTTCCCTCATGTTTATTTTAGTCTTTTTAGGAAACATGAGCATAAAAATAGCGACAATTTCCCTTAACTTAAATGGAATTATAATGTTTAATTAAATATTTAACCATGAAAACGAAGTTATATGACGCGATTTATTACTCACAATTGAAACGTTTATTGTCACAAACAATTTTCCTTTTATTTTCTTTTATTTTTGTTGTTGTTTTTTTTTTTTTTTAATTTCCATTTATTTATGAAAATGGAAAAACGCAATAAAACAATTCATTTTAATGCAAAAACGTGTTGAGTATTTTGAAAACGTTATTAAGAAAATCTTTTTCAGTGAATTTTGAATTAAAAGCATTTTGTCGCTTTGAATTTAATTTTAATGTGGAAAATTGACTTTCACTTTTTTTCGAAATGATTTTTCTTTTGTTTTTTGTTGTTTTTTTTATATTTACTGCACAAAATGATTTAAATGTTGTGGCAATAAAAGCAACAAAAAAAATATTAGGAGTGAAAACAAAAAATTCTTAACACACATTTTACGTTGAAAATTTTAATCCAAATATTATTTGATTTTTTTAACAAAACCCAAAACCCTTGGTCCTACAAAATGTTCGCCAAGCATTCAAGGGCCTGAAGGGCACAACAAATGTGTTCAAAAGTGTGGTAGATTTTAAATAGAGATAAACGACCCAGTCTAACAAGGTGATAGAATGCACTCTAAAAACGTTCACGGAAAGGTTTTCGAAAAAGGTTCAAAATTTTATCACTAGTAAACTGTAAAAATATGTTTTTTTGTTTAACTTGTAATAATAATTTCAATCAAATAAAAGATAAAATTATTGTTTACATTTTTATTAATTAGTATGTTAAGAATTTTTCTATCTCACTCCCTTATTTAACTCCCTCATTTGATTAAAAATTTGATTAAAGAGTTTTCATTTGATTTTGCTCTTTTTGACTTTAATTTACTCTGACAAATTTGTATGAATTACGTTCATGTTTGTGTGATTGTTAAGTACTTAACGGTTTTCTTTAAAGAGTAGAGTAAACAGTTATTGAGTTATGAGTACTTAGAGGAAGAGAGAGAGAGAGAAAGAGTAATGTACTCTTTCTTGTGCATAAAATTAATGAAGATTATTATTGCATTTGTTTGTATTTTATACCCTCCATCATTACAAGTGGTGAAGAGGTTATATTAACTTAGTCATTCCGTGTGTAACGCTAAAGGAATTATATCACACCCTATAATATATTTATGCATCAAATGAAAATCTGAATCGATTTAGCTATGTTTTCCTTTCTGTCTGTTGTTGGCACCCTCATATCTTTGACTGTATGTGTGAGTGTATATGTACGAAACATTACTTACATTTGTGGTGGAGGGTATTTAAGATTCGGCTTAGCCGAATAAAGCATTTTTAGTTGTTATTATTCATTACAAGTAATTTTTGTTGTTGTTATAAACTTGAAGTTAATTTGTTGTTTATTGCTTGTTAATAAGTATTTATTTTTGTTGTTGTTATAATAATTTTAATATATATGAGAGTCTGTCCGTCTGTCTGTCTATCTTGTTTAATGGTCACCTTGTTTGTATGCAATTTAAATATTTCTTTAACACCAAAAATAAACAAAAACAACAACAAAAACTTTGTAATGAAATTGAAAATGAAATTTTTGATTTTTAATTATTTCAGTCACGTTTGACTTGGTTTTGAAAAGCAACAAAAAATTTCAAATTCATGTTTTAAAAATTGTTGTTTTCTAAAAATTTTATTTCAAAAAAAATCTCCACAAAAAGGGGGGGACATCTTTTGGGTGTTAATGAAACTTTTTGTTTTTGCAAAAAATCTTACAACCCTAATAACTGTTCCTCTAATTAGCAACGGAAAGTTTAACAAAAACAACAACTATCATGTGATCGCGAAATAACAGTAAATTTGTTAGCAAGAAGAGAATTTTATGAGGCAGAAAATAAAATAAAAAAATGAAAGTGTTACGATTTTGAGTTCACTTTCATTACGAAATCAAAAAAAAGATAAAAAAATAAAAAAGAAAGGAAATTTGAAACAAAACAAAGTCATTCAAAAGGAAAAGATTTGAAATAACTATTAAGACATGAAACTGACAAAAAAGGTTTCAAAATATGATTTCAAAATTAACTCAATATTTCAAAATTATAACCGACAAAAATGTTGCATAAAAAATACTTTTTAAAATTGCAAACATTTTTACATACTAATCTGATTTACCAATCCAGTTAAAAAAAATAATTTTTCGAAATTTTTTCAAAATATGTCGGTTTACATTATGACCGACAAAAAAGTTTCACATAAATATTTTTCAAAAAATGCTAAAATTATTTTGAAGTAATAAAGATTTTAAGCTTATTAAAATTTTTTTAAACTGTTACATTAAAAAGTCGGTTAAATCATACACCGACAACAAAGTTTCATAAAAATAATTTTTAGAAATGATTGAGTTATTTTTAAAAATGGTAGATTATAAAATCATTAAAGTTTTTCAAAAAATATTCTATAAAATGTCGGTTAAATAAAACAACCGACAAAAATGTTTCGCAAATAAAATTTTTTAAAATGTTGGAATCATTTTAAAGAAGTAAGCATTTTAAAACCGTTAAGATTTTTCATAAATATTCAAATAAAATGTCGGTTTATTAATATATCAGACAAAAAAGTTTCATAAAAAATATTTTAAAAATTGCTAAATTTTTCATTGATGAATTAAAATTTGAAATTCATTAAAAGTTTCTTAAAATGTTAAAATAAAATGTCGGCTAAATAACACAGCCAACTTCTTTTAATATACAAAAAGTACTATTATTACCTTTCAATGAATACAGTTTGTAATTTCTTAGAAAGTCCAAATAAAGGAATTATGTAATTTGTATGTAAATTTTATAACCAAATTGAATTTCAGTTAAAAATGCCAAATAAGGATATTATGTCATATTGTAGTATGAATTAAGGTCTAAACTATAAAAAGTACTTTCAAAATTTGTTTTGAAAAATTCGAAAAAACACGTGACCAAATGTTTGTAACAAATAAATAAATTATTTTAATTTTGGATGAATTTCAAAATTTTGAAAAAATGCCATAAAATGAAATTATAAATTTAAAGTTAAACTTGACCAATTTTTGTAAAATTAAAAAAAAATCAAAACAATTGAAAATTTATGCCAAATATGTCAAAATTTACAAAACCGCTTGTTAACATTTTTTATTGCCAAAGAAAAAGTGAAGTGTTTTTGAAAACATTTTTGGAATTTAAAATAAATATTGAGAAAAAAAAATTGAACAGATTTAAAATTCAAAAAGTGATTACAAAAAATATTGAAATTCGGTTAAAATTATTATAAATTTATGAAATTTTAAAAATTGTTTAAAATAATTCAACCAACAAAAAATATTTTAAAACTTTATTTCAAAGTAACAGTAATTTTTAAAATTTTTTAAGGATTTTAAAAATGATTATTTTATTTTTTTAACAATGATAAATTGTCGGTTAAATCTTCTTCAGACAAAAAATTTAATAAAAAGTATTTTTTTTTAAGTTGCTAAAATTATTTGAAAATATTAAAGAATTTTCGTAATTTAAAATTAAAGAAAAAATAATTTAAAAAGTCAGTTAACAAATACGCCCGACAAAAAGTATCCATAAATGTAATTTTTTAAGTTGCTTAAATTGTTGAACATTAACAAAGTTTTGATAAATATTAAATTAAGAAAAAATATTTATAAAAAATATCGGTTAATTCATTCAACCGACAAAAGAATTTCATATAAAAAATTCGCAAAATTGTCAAAATATTCAAAAATTGGCAAAAAATATTAAATTTTAAAAAATTAGTAATTATTTTAAAGGCATAATGATTTAAAAAATATTTATATAAAATGTCGGATAAATCATTCATTCGACAAAAAGTTTATTTTATTATTTTAATTTATAAAGATTTTAAAATCAAAAAGATTTAAAAAAAAATAAATAAAATGTCGGTTGAATCACACATCCGACAAAAAGTTTAATTTACACTTTTTTTGAAAAAGCCGAAATTATTAAAAATTTATAAAGATTTTAAATTCATTAAGATCATAAAATGTCGGTTAAATCATACAACCGACAAAAAAGTTTTATTAATTTTTTATAACATTTTTAAAATTATTTTATAATAATTAAGATTTCAAACACATGAAAATTGTTCTTAAATGATTTAAAGAAAAATGTCGTTGAAACCATATAACCGACAAAAGATGTTTTGAAAATTAAAATTTCAAAATAACCAACATTTCTATAATTTGGCCAAGATCTTATAAATACTTTTGTTTTAATTTCTTAAAAAAATGTCGGTTGTTATCATATTTATCTTAAGACCGACAATTTTAATTGTTACTTTAAAAAAATGAGGTTAAATGCTTCTTTTTTGAAAACTCTTCCTTTAATATGAACAAAAATTTCACTCTTTTTTGGAGGTGAAGTGTTGTGTGAGTTGTGGTCAAAAAACCATATGTCAATAAATTAAAGTATTCTTTATATTCTCTCATATACCTTTGTCTTGATTTTATTGTTGTTGTTGTTGCTGCTGTTGCTGTTAGTTTGTTTTCATTTAATGGTCTTGACTTATTTGACATCATTCTATTTAAGACAAGACCTGTTTTATAATAAAAAAAGCAAACTCTTACACTTGAATATAGGTACGTGTGTGTGTATGTATGTGTGTAATAGTGTATGTGATTGGGATGATGACTCTCTTTTTACATATTTTAAGTAGGTCAACCTCTTTAAAGAAAAAGTACAAACTAAATGCACAAAATTGTTTAATAAAAGAACCTGAAAGAAATATTCACCTTAACAGCTGTAAAAAAAATATAACGTTAATTTAAAAGAGTATTTTCTTTATATGGAAGACAAGAACTAACGGGAAATTATAAACAATAAATTCTCTTAAAGTTCTCTAAACAAAAACATAATGAACTTTTCGACAAATCTGGAGAACAAAAAAATATATTCAATTGAAAGTAAATAAAGAAATTTGATCTCTTCTCAAGATAACAATTTTTCTATACCCTACAGCACCACAAGTGGTGAAGAGGTTATATTAACTTTTTCATTTCGTGTGTAACGCTAAGATGGAATTATGTAAGACCCCATAATGTATATATATATTCTTGTATCAAATCAAAATTTGAGTCGATTTAGCTATGTCCGTCTGTCTATCTATTTGCCTGTCTGTCTGCTCACATCCACAATAACTGACAGAGATTAATGAAAAGTTTCCTGTTTAAAACCAGCAAAATTAATTAAAATATATAGACCGATATCTAAGGCAATCTCTAAGTTTATAAATCGATAAATTAGAATGAATAGTGAACTTCATTACCATTCCAACAATGATCAAAATCGGTTCAGTAAAAGAAGTTAAAGCCAAAAATATAACTAATTTCATGACTCAAGAACAAGTTTTCCTGTGTTACTTCTAAGAAAATCGTTTACATAATGTATACCTTTATGAGTGTATGAATGAAACATAAGGTATAAACTTCACACGCATTTGTGGTGGAGGGTATTCAAGATTCGTTTTAGCAGAATACAGCATTTTTACTTGTTTACTCTTTCGCTTTAACTTAAACACAAACTCCATAAACACGTACAATTAATCACTTAGAAACTCTGGCTCAAAGGGGGAGAAGAAGGGGCCGTAAAGAGTTTAAAGAAATTTTGTAATTATTTTATTGATAAAAATCTTGATTTCTTTAGAAGCTGAGATTTTTTTTCTTCAAACAATTTCTTTTGTCATTGAAAGAAACAATCACTGACTGTTTTATTTCCTAGAAATTTATTAGTTTTCATTATGACTCATTTCAAATTATTTCATAAACATTTTCTTTTTAATCATTTTAAATCTTTTTATTCCATAACAATTTTTTTAATTTACATCCCGTTATTGTTTTTAGTGTTTTTATTTAAAGCTTTTTTTCTCATTACTTCAAAATCAATCAGTATTAATTACAGTTATTTATACTTTTATGTTTAATTTTTTATGGAAAAAAAGAGCAACAAATAAAAAAACACTTTAAAGTTACGCCTTTTGTGCTTTATTTTGCAAAAAACCATATGTAACACCCACTTGGAAATTTGATCTTGTTAGACATGTGTTTAAAAGGCAATGACTCTTGTTTTTTTTTTTTTTCAAGAAAACACAAACCACAAACAAATATTAAATTAAAGGTCTCAATTTTAAGACGGCAAGAAACTAATAAACAGAGATATTAGTTTAAATAAGCCGGCTATAGGCTTAATTATAGTGTCAACTATCGACTCGTTTTCGAGTCTATAAACTAGTGTAGACTATGACCTATAGATTAATTTATAGTCTCCTCTATAGATTAGTTTATACTCTACTTTATAGTCTCGACGAAAGGATAATTTATACTCCATTTTATAGTCTCGTCTATGGATTTCTTTACGTCTATAGACTCATTTATAGTCTCGTCTGTAGACTAGGTTTGTAGTCTCGACCATAGACTATTTTTGTAGTCTCGTCCATAGACTAGTTTTGTAGTCTCGTCCATAGACTAGTTTTGTAGTCTCGTCCATAGACTAGTTTTGTAGTCTCGTCCATAGACTAGTTTTGTAGTCTCGTCCATAGACTAGTTTTGTAGTCTCGTCCATAGACTAGTTTTGTAGTCTCGTCCATAGACTAGTTTTGTAGTCTCGTCTATAGACTAGTTTTGTAGTTTCGTCTATAGACTAGTTTTGTAGTCTCGTCTATGGACTAATTTTGTAGTCTCGTCTATAGACTAGTTTTGTAGTCTCGTCTATAGACTAGTTTTGTAGTCTCGTCTATAAACTAGTTATGTAGTCTCGCCACCATCCATAATGAGGACGTTCCTAAAACGATGCCAAAGAAGAGAAAAAACAATCGAAGACGAAAAAGGCTTGGCTGAAAGTGGTAAAGGAATAAATCTAGTCCTTCATTATGTAGCAAACGCAAAATAAAATCAGATTCAGCTCAAAAGGAACTGGAATAAAACGCTCAAAAAATATTGTTGAACACAAAAAGGATAAATAATATTGACGATAAGGAATACCAGTCTGGAATATTTAATAAGAAAAGCCGAAATTACGACTACAATTAGTGATACTCTTATAGAGTGATGATGACGAGGTAACGACTGCCATGAATATCAGCAGGGCATAAGGAAGTTGTATGCTGCCAGTGATCAAAAGGAAGAAGCACACAACGGAAATCTATTTACCGGATGCTGTTGCCCAAAAAGTTTTTGGAATAAAAATATAAGATTAGAATGAACTATGTACCACATACGAAAGCCAATCGTACTCACAAGATGTTTTAGACGTTTAGAATAGGCCCACATAACTGGAGAATGCAAAAGTGCGTTCGGCAGGTCTAAACTATGTGGCAAATGTTGTGAGTTAAGACAAAAAGATTAGTTTATAGTCTCTTCTATATACTAGTTTATAATCTCGCTTATATTTTAGCTTAAAGTAGCGAAATATCTTCACTATTTTCTTTGGTTAAATTTCCTATTTGGTTTTTTTTATTTGCAAGAGACCCGTGAGACTTTTATGACGTTTTGTGGCGTCAGTCACAATATTAACGTTTATTTTATTATTGACAAAAGGTTTTAAATAACATAAGTAAATGTTGATTATTATTTATTGTTGTTGTAGTTGTTGCGTTTTTTTTATATAAATTTCATAATAATATTAATTTACTTTTTATGTTCATTGACATTATTTAACAAAAAAGAAAAAAACAGAAAATAAAAGATTAAATTTTAATCTTTTAAGTTTTTTTTGTTATTTTTAAATAATAAAAATTAAAATTTTAAATTAATTTCTTAATATTTTTTTGCCTTTTGCAGAAAAATAATCGAAATGGAATCATATTTAACGGAAATTAAACAAATTCGTATTCCCCGCCCAAAATATGAACCCAGTGGCAATAGTCCCCCACGCAGTGGTTATTATCCCATGGACAGACCTTTTACACCTCCACGCGATTATCATTTAACAGCGAATGAGACAATATTAGTCAGCCACCACCAGCGTTCCTATCAGGAGGGAGGTGAAGATTTTCGACCATCTTTGCATCAGAAAATTTAAATAATTTTTTTATTTTATTTAAACATTTTTTACACATTTTTTTGGATTAAGAATGTTTAAAATATGTTTTTTTTTAGTATTTGTTAAAATAACTTAAGTGCTCATAATTATTTAAACAAAATATTTGTTTATTTCGATGAAAAAAATTATTATTATTATTATTGACAACCGATAAATATTATTATTATTTTTAAGTTTAAGTTGTTTCTTTTGTAAGTGAATTATTTTATATTTTTTCTTTTAATTAAAAAAGCAAATAAATTTAATGGATTGAAATGGAATCTATGAAGTATCTAAGAAATCGCTTTTCATATTTTATAGAAAAAAAGTATGGAAAATAAGAGAAAAATTGAAACCATTACTCACCACTTCTTGTTCATAGTCCGTTTGGGGCAGTACATGGGTTTCACTCATTCTTCGGGACCTATGGTCATCACAGCCGTATTCCTATTTATGGTTACATATATTTTTTTGTATAATTTTAATATATATTTTTTTTGGGGGGAGCAGATTTTGTAATTCACCATAAAAAAAAGAAATATATAAAAAACATAAATAAAAAAATGAATTTCTAAAATTATAGAAAAGATTTTGAGACAATTTTGTGTTCAGATTAGAAAAAACAAATAATCACAATAAGAAATAATACACATATTTTTATCAGGGAACAAAGAAATAGTTTTCTAAAATTGATCTCATAATATCTACAGTTTAAGGTAAATACTGGTCAAAAGACTTTTTATAGCCGGGACTATAGACCAGTTTATAGTCTGCGCTATAGAAATATTAATAGACTAAACTATGGAACAGTTGAAAGTCTGGACTAGAGACTATTTTTTTTCTTGACTTTAGCCCAGTTTGGTGGTTTGATTACCGTGTTCGTTTGTCTCAAGTATTTTATAGTGACTACGTGGTCCGGTGTATAGTTTAATTGGTGATCTTAATTGGACTTTTGTTGTGGTACGTTCATGAAAACTATTTCTTTTTATTCCCTTTTTAAAATACACTGAAAAAAGTTTCCAATTCATTTAAACACATAAAACGTTTATTACCAATTTTTTCATCAAAACAAATTAAAAAAAGAAATAAGAAAATGATATTTTTAAAATAAAAAAAACACATACACACAAAGAAATAAATTTATAAAAAGACACATAAGAAGAAACTACAAAATCCTTAAAACGCTGGTTGTATGACATATTTTTTTTAATAAAAAACCCTGACTGAGATACAACAATAAAAAACCCTCGAATGTCAATTTTTCTTTTTTAAGTGAGAAGAAAACTTTTTTTAGATAATTGAAAATATTGAAAAAAGTTAATTAAAAAAAATTTTTTTGAGAAATTTTAAAAAAGAAAATAAAGAGTGAAGAGAGGAAATTAAGTGCCTGAAACTGATCACAAAGGGTGAGTTGGAAAAAAGTTTAAAGCAGTTGAGAGCGTGATTTAACAGAGAGCCAGAAAGTGTTTAAAGATCAAGAGAAACAAAAGTTGTGAAGGTGAGAAACAAGAGCAACAGGAAAGAAAGATAAAATTTTTAATATTTCTTTTTCTTCTTCTTCCTGTTAATATTTTCTAAAACTTTTTTTTGCAGAATTTTGGTTTCAAGGTTTTAGAAATTATTTTTTTTAATTCAATTTATGGATTTTTTTTTAAATTTTCATTAATTTAATGATCACCTGTTGATGATTGTCAGAATGCGTTTGATTGATGAATGTTGTTGGTGGTTGTGATGTTGGACCCATGTTACTGCTACTATCAGTATTTCTATTATATAGAACTTGCTTTTGAGGCGTATTGTGGGTGGTACTGCTATGATAAGTTGGTCCCATTATTTTTGAAGTTGATGCTGAGGTGCCGGCCAAGCGTGAACCAAAACCACCCAAATGACGCAATGAGGCATGATGACTTGAATAACGATGAGGATGTAAGAAATTCGATGATGAGGTGGCTGATGATGTTTGTGGTTGTTGTGGTTGTTGCGAGTTTGATGCAGATGGCAATTTCTGAGGTGTGGGATGATAATATGTACGATGTAAAATCGGTTCGGCCGACATGGGTCGATAGGGTAAACGTTGTGAAGGTCTGTTTTTTATGCATTTTTGTTTTAACAAAATTTTTGTCATTTAAGATTTTTTCAAATTTCGTTTTTTTTATTAAAAAAATAAAAGAGATTTTGTTTTGTTTGTTTTTTTAAGAGAAAAAAAGTGAAAATAAAAATTTGTTTAATTCAAAAGTTATAAATTGTTGTGCTTTAATAGAGTGAGAGTACCGATTTTTTAAATCCGTCATTGTCATTCCCAGCCCTGAGTCCGATGAAGGACTTCTGCCAGTAGCCGCACTTACTTCCAAATCCACATCGGTTACCTACGTAATAGTATTATACGTAATATATGATTTTTGTTTACTCTTTTTGTTTTTTATATATAGAAATTTTTATTTGTTCACCTACTTTTTTCAATTTCATAATTTTATTAATTTAAGTGCTTTTTTTGTTGTAATTTATTATTAATAATTTATTTATTATTTTTTTGTTGATTAAATAAAGTGCTTTTTTCAATATTAAGTTGATTTCATATAAATAATTTCTTTCGGTGTAGTTAAAGGTGATAATATTTATGATAAATTTATATTTATATTTATATAAAGTAGAGGTGATGGTGAGTATTTTTTAGTTAAAAAGGTGAGTATTTTTTAAATAATTTAAGTTGAGTTTTGTGGTGTTCTGCTTAGTATTGTTGTTGTAAATTTTTGTGAAAAATTCTATACCCAATTCGAAATTCTCCTTTATTTATCATCCGATTTCTTTTTCAAAAAATTTGTTTAAAGAACTAAAAATTTAAGTGATTTTTTCTTGAACATGACTCTATGACATACACTTAATAACTAAAACTTGGAAACCAAGAGCGAACAAATAAATCTTTGATTTTTTTCTGTCTCAGTTTTAAATATGATTGACTGGTCAACAGAAAGATATTTTGTCGGCTTAATGCTCTAATTAGCTTAGAAATTAGGCACAATTCAGTTTACATTTGTTTAGAAAGAAAAGCAGAAATAAGCCCTCAAAGTGAAGCCAAAAATTTTAGTCTTTTATTGAAAAGTTGTCTGTCATAAGTCGAAATGAAAACATTAATTAAACATTTAAAAAAAAATTTCGAGCACCAGGAGAACATAACTGAACAGTAAGTATTTTTTTCAATATTTATTATTTTCAACACGTTATAATTCAAAAACTGTTAATGATATTTGGATAAAGTAAATGACATTTTATAGGGCTGGACTTTGGCTTTAATATCCTAGAAAAAATTTACGCCCACAGCCACGCCTACTCTTACAAAACAGTAACTTTATAGTTTGCGCGCTTATAGCTTAGTTAATTGTGAAGCGTGAAAAATTTTTAATGGCAACAATTTTAGGCCATTTACTGCTTCATACATCCACCGACTTTCACTCAAATAGCTCTTCAGTTGACGAAGTGATTCACCAAAAACCAAAACCGTTCCTTGCAAAAGAAGTTTCAAAAACGCTTTTAACAACTTTTTTTGTAATCTCATTATCTCAGAAAGGAATAAAGATATCGAATTCAACTTTTGGCATATGAGAGGTCTGGAGCTTAACTTTATTAATATTCATTTTTCTCACCCCCACTGCCACGCCTACTTTGGGAAAATTAGTATTTCCTTATTTAAACACCTACTGCTACTTAAGCGTTGATGTTGTAAGCGTTTTTGCTTTTAAAAATTAAAGCCCGTAACTTCCTCTACAATTCCTGAAAATTTCGTTCTAATACCTCAATGTAGCACGAAGTTATTTGTCAAAATCTAAAATCTCTTTTTTATGATAAAAAAATAAAAATGAAAATTTTTCACAAATTTTCTGGGAGTAACGGGAGAGAATAACTGTGCAGAAGGTGTTTTTTGAATAACATTTATTTTCAACACGTTATAATTCAAAAACATGTGGAGATATTTCAATGAATCTTATGTCATTTTATCGGTCTGTGCTTTGACTTGAATATGTTAGAAAAAATTTACGCCCACTGCCACGCCTACTCGTGCAAAACAGTAAGTTTAAAATTTACACGTTTAAAGCTTAGTTAATTGTGGAGTATGAAAGAATTTTAATAACCATAATTTTAGGCCATTTCTTACTTCATACATCCACCGACTTTCACTCAAATAGCTCTTCAGTTGACGAAGTAATTCACCAAAAACCAAAACCGTTCCTTGCATAAGCGGAATCAAAAACGCTATCGACATAAATTTTTAAATCTTATTATCTCAAAAAGGAATAAAGATATCGAATTCAAACTTTTGGCATATGAAAGATCTGGACCTAAACTTTATTACTATTTCATTTCGATCACAGTCAGTCATGCTTTCTATAAGAAAATTATGACTTAAGCTCTCAAGTTTTTTTTAATCTGGGAAAATCTGCTCACTTTTTATGATAAAAAATTATATTAAAAAATTTCCAAATATTTTCCTGGAGTAACAGGAGAACATAGTTGAACAGTAGGTGTTTGTTTTTTTAATATCCATCATTTTCAAATCGTTATAACTCGAAAACGGTTCAAGACATTTGTATAATGTTAATGCCCTTTAATAGGGCTTAACTTTGCCTTTAATAAGTAAAGTAAATATACGCCCACTACCACGCCTACTCGCACAATTGTAAGTTTAACGTCCTCTACAACGCCATTAGTTTTCATTGCAGTATTTTACTAAAATATTCACCATAACCTAAACCCTTTACGGTAGGAATAGAAGAACACAATTGTACAGCAACTGTTTTTTTAATATTAAGTATTTTTAACTCCTCATAACTCGGAAAATGTTGAAAATGTTTTGCCACATATGGACTTTATTATGGCTTAAATATTGCAGAAATATTTCTATCTCTTTGCACTCAAAATTTCAATTTTTTTAAGTGTATTTTGAGAATTATTTTTAAACTTTAATGGATATTTTTATTACAATTTCAAATTGTATTTCAGTTATTTTGGCCATTTAACCTTTTTTGATACAAGTTTATTTAGTTAGTTTTTTAATTAAATGACTTAAATTTAAAAGCAATTAATTTGAACTGAAATTGAAACTTTTATTATCGAAATTTAATTAACCAGATGAAAAGATCGTTAACAATTTAGACAATCTTTAATTTGCATACATTTCCAAACAGAAGCCAACATTTTGCAGTAATAAGGTCATTTAAAGCAATTTAACTTTATTTGTGCAAATTAATTAAGATTTAGTTTTTTTCCAATGTTTTAATTTTTTACAGTGTATGTCATAAATTCATGTTTCTGTTGAAAAATAAAATTTTATAAAAAGTAAACTTTTAAAATTTTGTTTTTGGCAAAAAACACAGAACATAAAATAGAAATAATAAAATTTCTTTAAATGTATATAAAAATTGACATTCGGCACTTAATATAAACAGCCTACACTGAGAAAAAATCATACAACTACTTGGTTTTGAACAAAAACGAAAAAAATACATTGAAAAAGAAAAACAATTAAGAGTTTTTTTTGACAAAAAAAGATCTCAATAGATTAAGTGTTTTTTGTTAAAGAACTTTATTGGGAAAATTTCAGAAACTTGATTATAATTGTATTCAGAAAAGTGTTTGTTTGTTATTTAAGAGTATAAAGCATGCAAAAAGTTAGGTTAGGTTTGGTTTGGTTTTAACATTTAACAGGATTTAAATATATTTTTTTTATTGTTTAAATAGAATAACAAGTTAATAATTATAATTTTAATACGATACTAAATATAAACAAATTAATTCAAATTAGACTAAATAGAATTGATTTTATAAATTTTAATTTTTTTAATAATTTTTAAAAATTTGGAAGAGTTTAGAAAAATTGTTATTGTCTCTTTAAGTTAATATTTCTTCTCTTAATTAAGACTCTTTTGCTTATCTATTGAGTTGTTTCTTTTTTGGTTTTAAATAAAAAATAAGATTTCCAAAATAATTTTTCGTATTAAACAATTAACTAAATTAACAAACACACACAATTACAACAACAACAACATAAATTAAACTAAACAACAAATTTTATTAAAAATTTTCAAACACCGTTATAATTAAAATAAAATAAAAATTCGGCTATGCCGAATCTTTAGTACCCTCTACCACAAAAGCATGCGAAGTAAATATGTTATATTTCGTACGCACATTCCTACAAATACGTTATATAAATATAATACAGAAACATTTAGTGAGTCTGAAAATCAGTTACATTTTTTGGGTTATAACTATTTTTCTACTGAACCGATTTTGATAATAAAGTATATATCTAATATTATTGCAAAACGTTATTCTTATTTGCCGATTTATAATTGACAATGTTACGAAAATTCTTCCCTTGAACTTAGAAATTGTCTCAGATATCGATCTATATCTTTTAATACTCATTGAGCTCTATCAATTATTGTTAGTGTGATTAACACAGACAGACAGACAGACAGACGGAGAATATATATACATTATGGGATATAAAATGATACCTTCTTAGCGTTACACACAGAATGACAAATTTAATATGCTCTCTTCAACACTTGTGGTGGTGAAGGGTAATAATAAGAGAATTTCGTTTCAAACCAAAGAGTCACACAAAAATACTCAAATAATCGTTTAAGAGAAACATTTTTAAGAGAAAATCCAAAAAGGAAAATAAAAATAACTAGAAAACATAATAAATGAAATAATTAATTATTAACAATTCATCTAAAACATTTTACATTTAACATGCTGTTTAGTATATAATTTATATATTCAAATATTAAGAATAAATTTCTTGTTTTGTAATTGAGGTTAAGTTTATTAAAGAGAGTATTGTTTTTTTTTTTTTTTAAGTTTTAGTAGTTTATTTTTTAGTAGAATTGTAGTTAATTTGTTTAAATGGTTTATTTTTGATTTGGGGGGGTTAATAAAAAGTGTCAGTGTCGTAGAACAAATCTTCTAAAAAGCTTACCGGCAAATCACGCGCACTTTCTCCTTTACGCTATAAAAACAAAAAAAGAGAAGAAAATCACATGATCATAAACTCTTAAAAATACTCTGCTTCCTTTAAAAAACTTACCCTTACTCTTTCACCACTATAAGGATCACGTTCTCTACGATAAACTAATTCATCATAACGTGTACGATCCTCAGGAAATATAAGTTCACGGATTTCCGTCACTAGTGTATGCTATAAGCAACAAAACAAACTCTTAATTTCCTCTCTTTCTGATTTCATCTCGTTTAATAACTCTCTTACCTTTTCATATGTATCTAACATTTCTAATAAGACGGCTACAAAGGCATCTATGGTCATTGCTTTCGCACAATATTCAGCTATATAATACGAAAGACTTGCAAAATGATGGCGTGGTAAAAGAGATCTTGCCTTCTCTTCTACCATGGCGGCGATTTGACCTTTTCGACGTGCTCTATAATCATTTAAAACATAAGAAACATTAATTCTCTTAAAACATTTCACAAGAAAAAAATGCCAAAAATATTTTACCTTGTCCCCGTGGGACTATAAGCATCATAGGGCTCCATTTCAATGGAGGTACAGGAATGTGGCACTTTACCCACATCACGTATCACTAGTGACATACGTTTGTGGTATTTTAACTGACTAACAGCCTCATCGTGGGTGACATCTTGAAAAGATTGACCATTTACTTCGAGTATTTCATCACCCACCATTAAACCGGCACGATCGGCAACACTCTCTTTATCCACACCGGTCACAAATATACCAAGACCATATTCAACACCGCCGCGTATCATAAGACCCAAAGATTGTCCCGGTTCTATTAATAATTCAACACGGCGTATGCTAAATAAAGAGAAATCCAAAGAAGGAAATATATTAATATAAAGAGAGATATTTAAGAGAAAATTATGAACATACATTTTTAAGAGAATTTCTTCTCATATAAAATAAGTCGATAAATTTCTTTATTAAAAATTTTTTTTGATAAATATATTATTTAGTGAAAATTTTCGATAAATTTTCCATTAGAGAAAATTTTCAATGAATCTCTATAAAGAGAAAATTTTCGTTAAATCTGTATTAGAACATTTTCGATAAATCTCTTTTTAGGAAAAAATCGATTAATGTCTTTTTTAATAGAAAATTTTCGATAAATCTCTTATTAAGCGACAATTGTCGATAAATAACTTATTAAGAGAAAATTATCGATAAATGATTTTTAAGAGAAAATTTTCATTAAATAATTTATTAAGAGGAAACGTTTGATGAATCTCTTATTTAAAGAAAATGTTCGATAAGTCTCTTATGAAATGATTTATTTATTTTTTTCTTTTCCCAGAGAATCTGTGATAAACAATCTCACTTACCGATCCCTTCGTTCACTTCTTCTGCCCCCATATTCCATGGGTGGTGAGGCGGGTCTACCATGTCTATCCATCCAGGAACATGTCTGCCGATACGGCAATGGCCCCACCCCTGATGGTGTTCCTATACTAGCACCCGGTGGCAGCGCAGTCTGATGTGGCAGCAGGGGGGCCATCGATGCATACATGGGATCACGAGAAGGTGGGCCAAAACCATGCAACGGTGCCGTTGAATTAAGCGTAGGTGGTGAACGTACCGTCATACTGATTTGACGTGATGATTTCAATATCTGCACACATTTCTGCGTTAAGAAAAAATGTGGCAATAGAAGAGACAAAAAAGAAGAAGGTAGACAGACAACAAAACCAAACAGAACGAAAAAAATGCAAAAGAAGATAAAAAAGAAATAAAATTAAATTAAATTAAATTCAAATCATAAGAGAAGGAAATTAAAAAATAAAGAGAAAAAATAAAACTTATTCAAGAAATTATTGTTTTTCAAAAGAGAGTTTAAAACTTAATTTAAGAGAAAACAAAGAGAACTTTTCTTTCTAAATGATAAAAATTAAATTAAAATGTAAATGTTTTTCAATTTCAATTGGTGCTTTAATTTTATTGTGCAGTGTAATGATTATTATTTATTATTATTTATATGTTTATTATTTTTTCATTCTCTCATTCTCTCTCTCTTTGGAAACGTCGTGCATGTTTACAACACATTTTGGTAATTTTTTTTTTTGTTCTTTTATTATTTATTTCTCTAAGGCAAAATCATAAGGATTTTTATTGGAAAAATTAAGTAGCCTTGGATTAAATACTTTTCTTTGACAAATTACACTGAGAGATAACAAGAAATTGGGTTTCTAAAAAGTGTGATTTTTTTCTTTTCAATTTAAGATCAAAAGAAACCTAATTTCTTTTAACAAAAGGTAGAGCAGAAATTATTTTTAATTTAAATCTAAGTGATGCCTCCTTTTGGTGGGATTTTCTCAGTGTATTTTCTATTTAATGATTAAATGGTAAATTATTAAACTTAGGAATAATGAAAATTATAATAAAAAACATTTAATTGAAAGAGCAGGAAAACAGAAAACAAACTTATTCTATTGCCAATTTTTTCTCAAAGTGTATTAGTGTAGTTTTTTTTATTTGTCATATTAAAACAAAAACAAATATTGTGAGTGTAATTAAAATGGAAATGTGTATAAAAGTGTGTCATTGATTTTACCAAAAAAAAACTATTATTTAAATTAGATTTCTTCTATTTTAATCACTTTAATTATTTAATTAGAGCCGCCAGATTTTTAGAGTCTCAACTACATTCTAAATTTGAAACTGAACAAGAATTTCAAAAATAAAATTTGTAATAGAATTTCAGCAAAAATTTGATCTAGAATCTGTACTTAAACTGGGCTAAAATCGGAATAAGAACTCGACAAAGTATCTCAGCCTAAAACTGAACTAGAATCTGAACTTAAAATTGTGTAGGAATTTAAACTAGAATCTGGGAAAAATATAAGTTAAAATCTGAGTTAGAATTTGAGTCTAAATCTGAGAGACAAGCTTGAGCTACAATTTAAACTAGTAATTGAACTAAAATCTGAAAGCTGAGATAAAATCTGAACTAGAAAGAAATTTTTCGATAAATCTCCTATTTAGAGAAAATTTTCGATAAATCTTCTAGTTTAGAAAAATTTTCTTCTAATTAAAGAAAATTTGCAATAAATCTTCTAATTAGAGAAAATTTTCGATAAATTTTCAATTTAGAAAAATTTTTGATAAGTCCCCAATTTAGAGAAATTTTTCAATAAATCTCTTATTTAGAGAAATTTTCGATAAAACTTCTAATTAAATAAAATTTTCGATAAATCTTCTAATTAGGGAACATTTTCGATAAACCTCAAGTTTAGAGAAAATTTTCGATAAATCTCCAATTTAGAGAAAATTTTCGAAAAATCTCCAATTTAGAGAAAATTTTCGAAAAATCTCCAATTTAGAGAAAATTTTCGAAAAAAATCCAATTTAGAGAAAATTGTTAATAAAGCTCCTAATAAGAGAAAAATTTCGATAAATCTTCTAATTAGGGAACATTTTCGATAAATCTCAAGTTTAGAGAAAATTTTCGAAAAATCTCTAATTTAGAGAAAATTTTCGAAAAATCTCCAATTTAGAGAAAATTTTCGAAAAAACTCCAATTTAAGGAAAATTTTCGAAAAATCTCCAATTTAGAGAAAATTTTCGAAAAAAATCCAATTTAGAGAAAATTGTTAATAAAGCTCCTAATAAGAGAAAAATTTCGATAAATCTTCTAATTAGGGAACATTTTCGATAAATCTCAAGTTTAGAGAAAATTTTCGAAAAATCTCTAATTTAGAGAAAATTTTCAAAAAATCTCCAATTTAGAGAAAATTGTTAATAAAGCTCCTAATAAGAGAAAAATTTCGATAAATCTTCTAATTAGGGAACATTTTCGATAAATCTCAAGTTTAGAGAAAATTTTCGAAAAATCTCTAATTTAGAGAAAATTTTCGAAAAATCTCCAATTTAGAGAAAATTTTCGAAAAAACTCCAATTTAGAGAAAATTTTCGAAAAAAATCCAATTTAGAGAAAATTGTTAATAAAGCTCCTAATAAGAGAAAAATTTCGATAAATCTTCTAATTAGGGAACATTTTCGATAAATCTCAAGTTTAGAGAAAATTTTCGATAAATCTCCAATTTAGAGAAAATTTTCGAAAAATCTCCAATTTAGAGAAAATTTTCGAAAAATCTCCAATTTAGAGAAAATTTTCGAAAAAAATCCAATTTAGAGAAAATTGTTAATAAAGCTCCTAATAAGAGAAAAATTTCGATAAATCTTCTAATTAGGGAACATTTTCGATAAATCTCAAGTTTAGAGAAAATTTTCGAAAAATCTCTAATTTAGAGAAAATTTTCGAAAAATCTCCAATTTAGAGAAAATTTTCGAAAAAACTCCAATTTAAGGAAAATTTTCGAAAAATCTCCAATTTAGAGAAAATTTTCGAAAAAAATCCAATTTAGAGAAAATTGTTAATAAAGCTCCTAATAAGAGAAAAATTTCGATAAATCTTCTAATTAGGGAACATTTTCGATAAATCTCAAGTTTAGAGAAAATTTTCGAAAAATCTCTAATTTAGAGAAAATTTTCAAAAAATCTCCAATTTAGAGAAAATTGTTAATAAAGCTCCTAATAAGAGAAAAATTTCGATAAATCTTCTAATTAGGGAACATTTTCGATAAATCTCAAGTTTAGAGAAAATTTTCGAAAAATCTCTAATTTAGAGAAAATTTTCGAAAAATCTCCAATTTAGAGAAAATTTTCGAAAAAACTCCAATTTAAGGAAAATTTTCGAAAAAACTCCAATTTAGAGAAAATTTTTAATAAAGCTCCTAATTAGAGAAAATCTCCAATTTAGAGAAAATTTTCGATAAATCTTCTTATTAGGGAACATTTTCGATAAATCTCCAGTTTAGAGAAAATTTTCCATAAACCTCAAGTTTAGAGAAAATTTTCGAAAAATCTCCAATTTAAGGAAAATTTTCGAAAAATCTCCAATTTAAGGAAAATTTTCGAAAAATCTCCAATTTAAGGAAAATTTTCGATAAATCTCCAATTTAAGGAAAATTTTCGAAAAATCTCCAATTTAAGGAAAATTTTCGAAAAATCTCCAATTTAAGGAAAATTTTCGAAAAATCTCCAATTTAAGGAAAATTTTCGATGAAGCTCCTAATCAGAGAAAATTTTCTAAAAATCTCCAATTTAGAGAAATTTTTCGATAAATCTCCAATTTAAGGAAAATTTTTTTCGATAAATCTGCAATTTAGAGATTTATCGAAAGTTAAATTTACAATTTTAAGAGAATTTTTAATAAATCTCACATTTTAGAAAAAATTTTCAATAAGTCTCCTATTTAGTGATAATTTGGCATAAGAAGGATAATATAAGGAATATGTCGATAATAACTCAAGCATGCTGACAATTTTAACGTTTTAAACAAGAACGAGGGTAAATTTAAAAGTTTTGAAAAAGTTGATTTGTGTTTTGCTAATGTCATAAAGGTGAGTGAAGGGGTTTTAAACGTGTTTATGTATTAAATATATTTGTATGTATTTTTATAATAATTTATTAAATATTTATATAAAAATTTTAAAAAACAATATTAAAACCAAATACTTACTTTTAATGCTTCCTCGTGATTAATTGAAGTGAATGGTGTACCATTCACTTCTAGGATAGTATCACCGGGTCGCAAACCAGCACGTTCTGCAACAGAATTTTCCTCGATGCGTGAAATATAAACACCAAGGCCTGGAAAAAGGGGAAAAAGGTGATGAATATCCTTTAACATTTTTTTTAGTTTTTAGTTTTTATCAAATTTAAATTTATAAATTTTTTATAAAATTTTTTATTTACACAACAATTTAATTATCCTGGGACATTGTAAAGGTGGAAATGTCTAAGTCTGTGACACTTTCTCTATATTTAAAATACTCCCACATGGCAAATGTTATTTGATCCCATTTTTTATTCTTGCTCTATGTCTCTCCCTCTCTTTCTCTGTCACCCTCTCTATCTTTGCCTTTCACTCTTTCTATCTTTCAGATAAATAACCTTATTCTCTAACATGTAATTCAATTTAAATTCTATGCAACAAAAATAACAATAACAAAAAATGTAGTTCATTCATTTCTTTATTCTAGATTCTATTTTCCATTCTTTTTCACATTTTCCATTCTCCATTTTTTGTTTTTTTGTCTTTGTGCACAATTGTTGACAAAATAAAGAGAATTGTATTTAAGTCAACAACGTATTAAATGACAAAAAAAAGCAACAAAAATATATACAGAAGAATATGAAATTCTACACTCTGCATATGACTAAAATCAATAAGTATCTATTCTAAGAACTTAATATAATAATAAGTTTAATATGAACTTTTTTGTACAAAAAAAAGAAAAAAAAAAGATATAAATAACATTTAAAATGTAACGTTTACTAACACATTTTCAGTAATAAAATACACAGACAATAAATAGTTGTACTCTGTCTCTCTTTCACGTACTCGCACTCTTTTTTAAATATGAGTACTTATAACTACAAACACACAATCATACACAATCATAAAAAAGAATGTTGAGCTAAAAGTTTGTGTGTGAAGTCGTCGTTGACTGTGTGAAGAGGGGGAGGATGAATGAATGCAAGTGTTTCTTTATATGTTTGTGTGCAAAAGTGTGTGAAAGTATGATTGCTTGCATTTATTCACTTTATATTTATATTGCATACTTTAGGGTAATTTTATAAAAAAATTATTATTAATAAATGTGTTCGCTTAGGGAGTCCCTTAATGGGATTACAAAACGAGGAATATCATAGCGAAATTGAATAAAAACTGGAATGAAAAGTGAAAAATAATATAACAAAGGAACCTTAGATACATTTTGACCATAAATCTGAACCAGAATTTGGACCAGAATCTTAACAGATATTTGAATTGTAATCCAGACAAGAATTAAAATTAGAACCTGAACTAGAATCTGGTCTGAACTAAAATCTTTACTAGAATCAAAATCAAACCACCTAAATTGGAATCTAAACTAGAATCTGTACAAGAAATTGACCCAGAATCGAAAATAGAAATTTATCTAGAATCTGAACTAGAATATGAATCAGTATTTAAACTTTGAATATGAACTAGGCTCTGGAGTAGAATCAGAATTAGAAATTGAGCAAGAATCCGAATTAAAAATTGTATTGAAATCTGAAATAGAATTTGAACTATAAATTGAACCAGAATCTCGAATTGAATCCGAAATAGAATATAAACCAGAACTAGAACAGAACTAGAACTAAACTTGAACTAAACTAGAACTGAACTAAAACTGAACTAAAACTGAACTAGAACTGAACTAGAACTGAACTGGAACTGAACTGGAATTGAACTAGAACTGATCAAGAACGGAACTGGAACTGAACTAAAATTTTAAAGATATTCAGCACTTGAAATTGAACTAGAATTGACCTAAAATTTGAACCAGAATCGGAATTTATATATTGTACTTTTTTTTTTTTTTTTTGGTTCACCCTAAATATGAGCAACTTGTTAGTTTCTTTTTCATTAATCTCAACATATTGATTTTGAATGAGCAGCTCGTTGTTGTATTTCACTTTTTGTTTAATACACTTTACGAGTACTAAAAGTAATTGATTTTTTTTGTTTGTTTGTAAGAAATAAACTCGTATATGTATCGAGGTAATTGAAACAAAATATTATTAATTAATTTTTACAGATAAGAAGAAGTTGAAAATATTAAAGAATAATAAAATTAATGAAAATATAATTGAGATACTTCCAAACTCAACCAACCAGGTGTTCAAGATTTAGAAAATTTTATTTTATTTCTGAAGAAAAAATTAAAATTTAAGTATAAAATAATCGCTCACCTGAGTCTTTACCTCCTTTAACACATATACCAAAACCATGATCTATCGTCTGTTCTCTAGACATATTAACAGTTCTTGTGGTTAACTCATGTATACTGGGTATATGACGATCTCGTTCTCTTTCTCTCTCACGGTAGATCTATAAAAAATGGATACCAATTAAAAGTTAATTTTAAAAGTTCTCCTATAAAATCCTTTATTTTAGAAACTCTCACCTGATGCGTTGTTGATGGCGGACTACTGGCTGGACTACGTCGACCCGTGCGATCTCTGGTACCATTACTATAATGATAACTACTTGTAGGAACTGAAGATGATTGTGTTGAGCCAAACATGCGCAACACTTGCTCCGGTGAAATGGGTCTCTTCTTATTACCATTCGCTGTCGCTGACCCTGACGCCAACCCATGTCTCCCCGCCGTTGATGTTGGCAAAGTCCCACTCATACTGTTCATAAAATTTGAGGGTGACGATGACAAATAGGCAGAACCACGACCCGGTAGTGAACCTCCCTTTGTAGCAACACCCGCCGAATTATAATAATAATGCGGCGAATGGGGTCGTTCAATTATCGTATATGATGTACCTGGAGGTGAATAATATAAACCCGGACGTCCGGCAGAACTTGCTACACCCACACCAACACCACCGGCTACTGAAGTCGCTGCTGCTGCCGTACCGCTGCGTAACGAACTTGTACTATTGCCAATGCGTGAGTTAACGGCGTAACTACTGGTCAGGCCGCTGACACCGGGTGGTGGTGTTGTCATGCCGTATGAGGAGGCTGCAATATCTTCGGCTTCGTAACTGCTGGTTGGTGGTGGGTGGTGGGCACGTAAATGATGGGCTGCAAGGCCAGCTGAGCCACCCGTTGGTACACTGGATGACGATTGGGTGGATGTTTGCAATATGCTAGGATACAAGGATGAACTGTGCGCAGCGGGTGGTGGTACATGATAGTAGCCACGCGAACTCCATCGCGTAGGTCCAAGATCGCATAATTCGGCATAGTCGTTGCCAGTAGCGCTCATTGTCGGGGGGTCGCCGTCGTATGGTACACCACCCCCAAGGCGCATTACAAGTCAGGCTGAAAAATAAAAATAAAAGAGAATTATAATCAAATTTAAATTATTAGATAATGAAAATATTTAAATATAAAGTGACGAAAATTCAAGATCTTAATATAGACTATTGCAAGGAATCTAGTGCAAACCTCCAATTCATACAGTTATATATATGAACTAGAATTGAACTAGAGCTAAAACTAATGTAGAATAGAGAAAGAAGGGAAGAAGAAGTGAACAGGAATTAAAATAGAATTGAATTATAGCAAAACTAAAACTGAACTAAAACTAAACTTTTATGCCCAGGACTACTTAATAGTCTTGACTATAGATGACATTCAAAGATCTTTTTAACTGTAAAGTCTCATTTATGTTTGGCTTTTAAAACAAACAAATCTAAGTCTCATTTACTTAATTTGAAGTCATAAATCAAAACATATTTTAGATTTTTTTTTTTTTTTGGATTCGTTACCAAAAATGGCCATAATAACAGTTAAATGTTAGTTAAATATTATTTTCATTATTTTTATTATTCGATTTTCTTGTTCTTTTTATTATTTAGTTTTTGGTTTTAGTTTTATTATTATAGTTCTGTTCAGTTCAGTTCCACTTAATGTTCGTTGCATGTGACAAGCATTTTTATATTGTTTTTTTTTTTTTGTTTTTGTATTTTTCAGTCATAGGCCTCGACAATATTAAACTATAGGCCTCTCATATTTTAGTTATATTCATTTATTCGTATGTTAAACTGTGTGGGTTTTATTAAAACAATAAATTTGAAATATAATATTTTTTGTGTTCTATTAAGCCCACTTTAAAGGTCATCGCCTATAACATTTTATTGAATAGAAATATTTCTACATAAAATTCTATAAATGTATGTGTATTTTTTTTCTCATTTTATTTCTATGTATTTAATATTGTTAACATGAATATTTCAAGGTTTTTCATTTAGATGATTTACAATTTTTATAGATACAAAAAAAAATATATCTAAATATCTAACAGATTTCTTTTATTTGTTTTATTATCATTTTTGTTGTTCTTGTTGTTGTTTTTATTTTTTCATTTTTTTGGCAAAATAAAATGTGTGATCTCTTTGCCACTAATGTACCCATTAGTTTATTTAAATATATATTTTTTTTAATTTTTTCTATTCTCTGCTTTTGTATTTTGTCTTCATAAAGGACATTGGAGGGCACATGAATATGTATTCAGAGTACAACAAAAACAATCTATTTTCAAAAACAATTGTTGTTGTATTATGGAACCAGTAGAGTGGCTAAAACAACAAAAAAACAGCAAATAGTAAGTAGTTGCAGCATTTAGTTAATAATAAAGGGTAAAACAAAGATATTATTGAGAATTTTATAAAAAAATCTATATAGTATTCACTCTCGTCTGGACCAATGACTATTGTAAAGTATAGTGAACGGATTTGTTTATAGACTAGTTTACAAACTGTTTATAGACTAGATTATACTGTTTTAAGCCAAGTTTATATATTAACTTTTAGACTAGTTTATAAACTAGTTCACAGACTAGTTAATAGACTAGTTCAAAGACTATTTTATAGAATAGTTATTTGGCTAGATTATTGACTAGTTTATAGACTTTTTATAGACTATTTAGACTAGTTAATAGACTAGATTATTAAATAGTTTATAGATAAGTTTATATATTAGTTTATAGACTATTTATAAGCTGTTTTTAGTCTAGTTTATAGATTAATTTGAAGACTAGTTTATATACTATTTCAAAGACTAGTTTATAAACTCACCTTTAGACTTATTTATAGACTAGTTTATACTGTTTTAAGCCAAGTTAATAGATTAACTTGAAGACTAGTTTGAAGAGCAGTTCAAAGACTAGTTAATAAATTAGTTAAACTAGTTAATATATTAGTTCAAAGACCAGTTTATAGGCTAATAAAAGGACCAGTTAATAAACTATTTAATTGACTAGATTATTGACTAGTTTATAGACTTTTTATAAAATGTTTTTAGTCTAGTTTATAGATTAATTTGAAGACTAAATTACATACCAGTTCAAAGAATATTTAATAGACTAATTCAAAGGCCAGTGTATAGACTAGTTCAAACACTATTTTTAGTCATCTATATTTAGAGTCTACAATGACTAAAGTATTTTGTGTACAACTTGTTTGCACACCCTTTCCTAAACTAAAGTCTTCATAAAGAAGTATCTAAAACATTATCCAGCATCCAGTTGTGTTGCATTCATGTATTGTTTTTGATTTTACAATTGTACATTTACATTTGTTTAACAATTGGCAAAGGACTTCATTGCTATTGTTTAATACCTCTCATGTCTCACTCACTCACTCACACATTCATTCACTCACTTACTCATTCACTTTGTTGTGCCATAAGCTGAATAGTGACGATGATGATGATGCTGTTGCTGTTGCAAACACTACAACTGCTGGCGAGTTATACAGTGTGTGTCATCACACACACACACACACTCACTCACATACAAATGACTTAAATACTTGTGTTTGTGTAAAAATATACATTTAGTATATTTTGCATACTTGCAACTCAATTATAAATGACCTTTTTTCCATAACAATTTCAAATATGCCACAAATGTAATTTAAACATTTTTCTTCCTTTTCGCTTTTCTCCCGCTCTATGACGCTTTAAGCATTTTGAGCGGTGAGTGGCAGAGTGTGGAGGGGGAGAGGAAAAATAACCATCTAAAATAATTTATAGTGCTAATGTTGGCATTTCAATATATCATTTTTGTGGGGAATGTGCAACATGCAGCAGCTACACAAAAATAACGAGGTAATAATAAAAATAAAAAATACCAACAACACCTACACAGCACCCTCTCTTTTTCTATTGGTGTGATAGTGTGTAATGGTTGTGTTAAAGTATGAGTGTGGGTTAACAACAAAAAAGCAAAAGAAAACTTGTTGCATACTTTTTGGTACACAAAATAGCTATTTAACAGCTTATACTCTCTTTTCCCCTTCCCCTCGTTCATTTAATAAAATATCACCAAAAATTTTTGTTTTCTGCCAAATGACTCAACATAAAATGTTATTTTCATTTTTAAAATTTTTATTTCCAACAAAAAATTATAATAAAAATAATAAATGAAAATTTTAGCAAATTTTTAAACTGAAATATGTAATAGAATTTTTGTTGTTGTTTTCACAAAAATTTTCAAGTAGCAGGAAGAGGAAATGATATGTTGCCATGAAATTATGATTTTAATGAGTTACATCCGTTTGATTGCATTTCCGTTGACTACACCTCCTCCTCCTCTCCCTTTGTCAGTTCTTTTATATTTTACTCAATTTTTCATTCATTCATTCATTTTTTTTTTGTTTTGGCTTCTGGCTTTTTTACTTTAACATCATTATCGTTATCATAATCAACCATCAATTTAAACACAAACACACTAACACCATCATAAACATTATCATCATGCAATTGGTAATTAGTATTTCAGTTTACTAAATTTATAACCATTAATTTCTCGTTTTTTTTTCTTTCTCTTTTTTATATTTTTCCTCTATAAATTGATAGATAAGTTGGCAAAAGTTTTAGGATACAAAAAAAAATAAAAAAAATATAAATCAAAAACACTGATAAAGAATGCAATAAAGAGAGAGGGAGGGAGAGAGAAATAGAAAAAAATGGCAAATAAAAATTGATGTTTTAAATAAATTTCATTTTAATGATTTCGAATTAAATTAATTAAAGAAAATTAATGATGAACATTGAAATGCATGTTCAATTCAATAGAAAAATCATGGATTAATTAAAATTGTTTTAAAATACCAACACATACACACACAGATTATTAATTAAAATAATTCACAGAAAACTTAAAATTTTAAATAAATTTAATTATAATAAAACTTCAGTTCAAGTTCAGATTCAATTTCGAATTTTAGTTCAGTTCTAGTTCACTTCTAATACAGTTCTAGTTGGGATTCTAGTTCAGATTCTCGAATTATTAGTTCAGATTTTAGTCCAAACTCTAGGTCAAATTTTAGTTTCGATTAAAGTTTTAATTGTTTTATAATCAATTTTTAGTATAATGTTTTTCCTACGTTTCCCCTCATTTTAGTTGTTGTTTTAATTTAAACATAAAAGTAGAAGAAAACGAAACAAAATCGTCTTCTTCGTTTTAAGCAAAGAAATATTTTCAACGGAAACAAGCAGGATGACTTAAAGGAAGTTTGTTTTTGTAACAAATTATATGTCTACATGCATTCTTTTTCTGCAGCAGCAACAACAACAACTGCAACTATTTATTATTACTTGCAACATTTTAAGGAGTAAATAAATAATTTGTTTTTTTCTTTTCGAGAGTCATGACAAAATAAACGAACAAAAAAGTAAAATTTAAGCAAAGAAAACTTAGTCAACGTCATCAAGACAAAGTCAAATAGCACCAGAGGAAAATAAAGAAAACCAAAAGGCAAAAAGCAAAAGGAAAATATAGAAGAAATGGAGAAAATATCTTAAGTAGAAAACAAAAAAACTAAAAGTTCAAAAGTATTTAAAACGCCTTTTTTATGTCGTCTCAGTTTGTGTTTATATCGAAAAAGAATTTAAATAACCCAGTGAAAATTTTAATCAGGAAAATTTCCTAAAATTTAAAAGGATTTTAAGTAAAAGTTTTTTTTCCAATCTATGGATTTTTTTCTGCTTTCAAAATTGTTTGCTGGGTTTTGTGCATGTGTGTTGAGCAGATAAGAGTTGGAAAAATTGAAGAGGAAACATAGTTTTTTTATTATAGTTGCAGAGACCATGTTCAAGCATAAATATGTACAAGAATTCATGCATTCATTCATACGATACGAGTCATTGCTTTAATCAGTTGTAAAACTGGCACAAAAGTATTTATTTAAATACAGACACAAGACGGCAACAAAAATACATAAAAATATCTACATTGAAAAAAAGAACAGCATTTTTAACATGAATGTGAAATGAATTGTGTTTAAAATATTAAAACTTTTCTGCAAAATATTTCATTCAAAACATTTTTTTCTTATTCTCCTCTTTAAATTCTTTAACTTTCCTGTTTTTTTAAAATACAATGTCTTCTTTTAGGTGCCACCAAAATAAAGCTTTTCTTCATCATATTTTGCTTTCGAAGTAATTTTTAAATCTCGTTTTAATTTTACCACAAGATCCATCCAAATGTCTACTTCAGCAAACCATGTTGTCAACAGATATTGTCTTCTTAAGGCAAAAACACATAAATTTATAAATAATTGCATATTTTTGGGGGTATACAAAAATATACACAAATTATTATTTATTATTTCTCTCTCCCAAAAAAAAAACTATATTATTGAAACATGAATATGGAATTATTTCAATTATGAAATTGTCCCTCTAGTTCTCTTTTTATTTTTAACACACTTTATGCATGAATAATTCGTTACATACTTTAAGGGGAGGAATTGAAAATAATTATGCTGCATACTTTTAGGTATCATTAATAAGTCACTTTAAATACATATGAATTTTAATAAGTTTTTTTTTTTCGCTTACAAAAGCACGATTGCAGGAAAATAATTTTAATTAAAAATCAGCAAATCGTAATGGGGAGAAAAGACAAAAAATTTATAGTTGCACTCAAATTAAATAAATTCAAAAAATTATATTTATTTGAAAATTCTTGGAGGAACTTTTCGGTCTAGAACTGAGCAAGATCTGAACTAGAACTGAAATAGAAGTGAACTAGAACTTAACTAGAATTAAACTAGAACTGAAGTAAAATTAAAATAGAACTAAACTATAACATAAACTTGAACCTGAACTAGAACCTGAACTTCAAACTGAATTAGAACCCGAACTTGAACCTGAACTAGAACCTCAACTAGAACCAGAAACTAAAACTGAACTTGAACTGATATGTTCGCAGCTTGGTCTCTCGACCTGTTAAACAAAGTGAATTATCTTCGGTGCCGCTATGTTTGGTTCGAAATAATGGCTGTATACGGGCTCAAATTTTTCCCTGATCATAGTCGATTCTAAGATTACTTTATTGCTGAAATATTATCGTCCTTTCCAACCAAATTGTTGGTTACATTTTAAAACAATAACTTTTGTTTCTTTCAGATTATTTATGAAACAATTTATATTATTTTCCATTTCGTTTGCCATCTTTTCCCAGTTTGAAGGAGAATTTTTGTCATTTGTTTAATGTTTTCGTTACAAGTTGTAATTCGTGTTTAGGCATTTTTTCCACTCGTATTATCACATACCAACCGTTCAACCAATCAAACATTTTTCTACATTTTTTCCACAAACACAATCACATACAAACGAAAACACATATGTTTCACATCCTGTTAGTCACTGAGTTTTAGTCTATTTGTCTGTGTCTGTTTGTCGGTTAGACGTTTAGTCATTTATTTGAAACTATTTATTCTATAACATGTCAGTTGTTGTTTTCCCTTTTTTACTTTTTTTTAGTTTTGTTACTCTAGTTTTTTTCCAATTTTCATTTTGAATTTTAAAAGTTTTTTTGTTGTTATTGCTGTTGTTGTTGTTGTTGTTGTTGGTAATATCACAACAATTTACAATAACAATATAGTGTAATAATATAAGTAGGAATACAAGTACAAGAGATATTTTAGATAGACAATCTAAAACAGGCATCTGAAAGGACTCAACGTTAAAAAAAGTATCTGTGCATCTGAAAAGGAAAACATGAACAGTTTGTTTGATAATTTTATGAAAAAGGACGACAATGAAAGAAGAAAGTATTGAAATAAATATTCTTGAGGTTTAGTTCCATCGCATACAACTTCTTCTACAAGTTTATAGTAGTTTTCTAGTTTGATTCCTTATTGGGGAACTAAACAAAATTTTTTTCTTCGTTTTTTATAAACTCGAGCGGTAAATGTATTCGTGGTGAAAGAGTATCTGTGAGTGCGGTTACGTGAGTATTTGTTTAAAAGATTTCATGAATATTTAAATATGGTTAAGTGTGCATTATTAAACATACACATATGCATACTGCTTGTAGTCTCTTTTTAGCCTTATTTTCTTTTTTTATCTTTCCCTTTTATTGTTGTTTTTTCCTCTCCCATTTATAAAATATCTTTGAAAGTGTCAATATCGTGTTAAAAAGTTCTTAAAGTTTTATTTTTTTAATATATTTTATGTTTTATAGTTTTTAGTTTTCTTTTTTAGTCTGTTTTGTTTGCTGTTTGTTTTTTCAATACTTTTTTAATAGTTATATGTTCGTGTCATTAAAGAATCGTAAAATATTCTTTAGATATTTTATGGCAAACAAGGCGGAAGTAAAAAACAAACAAAGAAATAAAAGAAAAATTTAATGGTGACAATAAATTTTAGAAAATAACTATTGAAAAAATTTAAAGAAAACTGTAGTCCTGACTATAAATTAGACTCTTAACGAGCTTATAAAATGTTTTCTATAGGAGACCAGAAACAGATCTCTAGACGATTCGATGAACAAGACCAGTTTCTAGACATGAATCAGTCTTTAGAAGAATCTATGAACTTGTCTCTAGGCGATATTATAAACTAGTTTTTAAGGCGAGACTATGAACAACTCTATAGTTGAGACAATAAACTAGTCTATAGTTGAGACTATAAACTAATCTATAGTTGAGACTATAAACTAGTCTATAGTTGAGACTATAAACTAGTCTATAGTTGAGACTATAAACTAGTCTATAGTTGAGACTATAAACTAGTCTATAGTTGAGACTATAAACTAGTCTATAGTTGAGACTATAAACTAGTCTATAGTTGAGACTATAAACTAGTCTATAGTTGAGACTATAAACTAGTCTATAGTTGAGACTATAAACTAGTCTATAGTTGAGACTATAAACTAGTCTATAGTTGAGACTATAAACTAGTCTATAGTTGAGACTATAAACTAGTCTATAGTTGAGACTATAAACTAGTCTATAGTTGAGACTATAAACTAGTCTATAGTTGAGACTATAAACTAGTCTATAGTTGAGACTATAAACTAGTCTATAGTTGAGACTATAAACTAGTCTATAGTTGAGACTATAAACTAGTCTATAGTTGAGACTATAAACTAGTCTATAGTTGAGACTATAAACTAGTCTATAGTTGAGACTATAAACTAGTCTATAGTTGAGACTATAAACTAGTCTATAGTTGAGACTATAAACTAGTCTATAGTTGAGACTATAAACTAGTCTGTAGTTGAGACTATGAACTATTGTTAAGTCTGTAAACTAGTTTATGTGTCGATGCTGTGCACTAGTCTCTACTTCGTTTAGTCCTTTTTCTCCATTTAAGAATCTCTATATAGTTTTTGTCAGCATTTCTTAAATTATGCTTATTTTAACGTCTGAACAAATAAAGTAAAATTACAACAAATTTCGATTTTGTTTTTTTATAGTTTTTCTTGTTTTGTATTCCCTACAATTTTTTTTCTGAAAAGTAGAAAGATGAAATGAAGAGAAAAAAGGAATAAGAAATAAAATTACTATTTTCTTTTTATTGTGCATATGTATGTAATTGTATGTGTATTGTGTGTGCGTGAGTATTACAATACTTAATTAAATTTCATCAACGCCATTATTGTTGTTGTCATGAATCTAATAATGATGGTTGGTTGTCATTATTAACATTCTGAATTATCAAACTGTCTGTCCGTCCGTCTGCTTCACTGTCTATCTTTCGAAATAAGAGAATCATTAAGTTTCTCTTTCCAAAAAAAAAAAAAAAACAAAAAACAAAAATGATTTCTTTCTTTTGTTATCCTGTTTGTTGGTAACAGATTTTTTCTGTCTGCTGTTTTGTTTTTCAAGAGAGTGTGTATGTGTGTCTGTGTGTGTGAATAATTTTTTGTATTTTAGTTTTACCCTCAAATAAGTTCTTTTATTTTTTTTGTTCCTCAGTTTTATTGTCTGCCCTGGTTTTTTCCAGCGTTTTTTTTTTTTCATTTATATTTAATTAAAAAATCAATAGTTAAAATGTTACAATAACTTTTTTGTGTGATTTTTTTTTTGGTTTTTTTGTTTCTCTCTTAAATTGTTTTTTAATATTTTAATTCTAAAAAAATATATTTTCATGTTTATTTGTTTGTGTCGAACAACTTTAAACAATTTTTATTTAATTTCCCTTAACAAGATTAAAAACTTTGTTAAGAGGAAGAAAAAAAACATTCTTTGGCCACTTTTAAGTGTCAACTTAAATTAAAATTGTAGCAACAAAAAAAAAATCACACAAAAAATAGCACCAAAATAAACGTTGCAATCGTTGCATATTTATAGCGGCAGCAAATGTGGCAAAAATAGTGCAGTTGCCACAAATAAAGTGTTTTTTGCTTTTTTTTTGAATTTTAATATAAACATTTTACTTGTCGTCTATTTATTACCTTGTAAATATCTATTTTGCGCTTAACGTTTCTTTTTTTTAACATTTTTCTATTTTAGATTGTGGCCTATTTAATTTTTTTTAAATGTATGGGTGTCTGTGTATGTGTGTGTATGTCTGTGTATGGTACATACAAGTGCAGTTTTATTATGCCGCAATTGAAACAGTGACAGCAATAGAAGTGTTTGGTACCAGCAGCTGCAACATGTTGTAGTTGCTGTTATATTTTATTGAAAAATAAAAAAGAAATCCTCATTTATAAAGAAAATATATCACATTTACGTGGAAATTGAATTCCTTTCACAAAAAGGACATGTTAAAGGCAGAAAAAAGGATAAACTAAAAAGGAGGTGTTATTCAATTTTATGCCAAAATTTTAACTGAAAACCAAAATTTTAATTTTATGCAAAACTTTAAATTTAATGCTAAACTTTAAATTTTATGCTAAAATTTAAATTTTATACTAAAATTTCAATTTCATGCTAAAATTTAAATTTTATACTAAAATTTAAATTTTATAGTAAAATTTAAATTTAATGCTAAAATTTAAATTTTATGCTAAAATTTAAATTTTATGCTAAAATTTAAATTTTATGCTAAAATTTAAATTTTATGCTAAAATTTAAATTTTATACTAAAATTTCAATTTTATATTAAAATTTCAATTTTATGCTAAAATTTAAATTTTATATTAAAATTTCAATTTTATGCTAAAATTTAAATTTTATATTAAAATTTCAATTTTATGCTAAAATTTAAATTTTATGCTTAAATTTAAATTTTATGTTAAAATTTAAATTTTATACTAAAATTTAAATTCTATACTAAAACTTAAATTTTATCCTAAATTTAAATTTTACACTAAATTTTAAATTTATACAAAATTTAAATTTTATACTAAAAATTTAAACTTTATACTAAAATTCCAATTTAAAACTAAAATTTTAAATTTATAACAAAAATTTCAATTTTATACTAAAATTTCAAATTTATAATAAAATTTTATAGTAAAATTTCAACTTTGTACCAAAATTTCAATTTTATTAAAAATTTAAATTTCATACTAAAATTTTCAACTTTATACTAAAATTTCAATTTAAAACTAAAATTTAAAATTTATAAGAATAATTTCAATTTTATACTAAAATTTCAAATTTATAACAAAAATTTCAATTTTATACTAAAATTTCAAATTTATAATAAAATTTGAATTTTATACCAAAAATTCAATTTTATAGCAAAATTTCAACTTTGTACCAAAATTTCAATTTTATACTAAAAATTAAAATTTTTACCAAAAATTTAAATTTTATAGCAAAATTTCAATTCTATGTAAAAAATTAAAATTGAATACTAAAATTTCAACTTTATACAAAAAATTTAAATTTTATACAAAAATTTAAATTTTATACAAAAATTAAAATTTTATACTAAAATTTAAATTTTATACAAAAATTTAAATTTTATACAAAAATTTAAATTTTATACTAAAATTTTTATTTTATACTAAAATTTCAACTTTATACTAAAAATTTAAATTTTATACTAAAATTTAAATTTTATACTTTTTTTGTAATCTACTCTTTAGTCCGAAATCGTAACTATATTTTTCCCAACACCCTTTCATTTATTCCCAATCTTTATGCCTGCATTTAGTTTGATAAATAAATGCTGTTGCAGCAATTGCTGGTAAAACTTTTATGGGTTTCTTTCTTCTCCAACTTAAAATGCCTCGTTTAACTAATGTCTACTTATAGTCAAACTCTAATACAAACATTTCACTAGATTCTTTTCCCTTTAAACGGTTTTTTGTTGCTTTCAACTTTTTCCTTTTATTTTCTCTCGCTAAATCTTATCCTTTTTGATATGAAATTTTTTTCTTTTATAATTTTTAGCTTTTAAAGAGATTTTTCTTTCTTATGATGTTTTATTATAGATTTTTTTTCAACTTTCTTTACATTAAAAATGAGTTTATAGTGAAAACGGTAACATAGATTTCTTTTTAAACAACTATTATTATTCATGGTATTCAGCCACGTTTATAAATAAAATCATATGTCTTTTGAAAGTTAAGAAAAGACAGAAATCTAATAGAAAAGAGGAAAAATGATATAAATAAAGGAACTAGGAGAACACAAAGTAAAGCTTTAGAGAAAAAATGGAATAAATAAAGGAAAATTTATAGCTCTCAGTGGTCAAGACACTGATTTATTGTTAAATGTCAGTTGTGAAATGTTAAAAAAGAGAGACACACCAACACAGAGACGCACACACACATTCACACATATAAGAGTATAAGAAAATCAGCAACTAATTTGAATAATTAAAATTTATATTGGCGTAATACTTAGTTACAATAGTTTGTACTAAAAAACAGGAAAGAATGCTTTATTCGACTAATGTAGAATCTGCAATACTCTCCACCACAAATGTATGTGAAGTAAATACGTTATGTTTCGTACATAAACACTCACACATATACTCACAGAAGTTTACAATATATAAAAGTTCTTCTTAAATATAACACGGAACACTATAACTCTTTTTTACTAAACCGATTTTGATGATTTTTGGAATGATAATGAAGTGCATATTAGTACTTTTGTCGTATTATAATTGATAATTTTACGAAAGTTGTTTACTTGAACTTTGATATTGCCTCAGATATCGGTCAATATCTTTAAATATACTGAACCAATTTTCCTAGTTTTATAAAGAAGGCTTTTCAGAACATATAGCAAATCTACTCAATCTGTTGTGAATGTGAGCATTGCTCAACAGACAGATGGACATAGATAAATCGGCTCAAATTTTGATTTGATACAAAAATATTTATACATTATGAGATCTGACATGATTCCTACTTAGCGTTACACATGGAATGACAAAGTGTATTTACTCCCTTAACCACTTGTGGTGGTGGAGGGTTTAATAACATTAACACCAACACACTTTGTTTTTTGCCATCCAACACATTCACTCACACACACACACTCATTCATTTTCAATTATTTACTATTTTACTCATACCATTTCCTTTTGAAATGTTAAAGGAAACTAACTAACGGTATTTGTTTTGCATTTTTTGAAAATGAAAAAAATGTTGAGTGGCATAAATATGTTTTGTTTCCGTTTTAGGTGTAAAAACATTTAGACTCATTTTTTTCAAACAACAATTCCTTATTTCTGCCTCTTTTTTCTATTTTACGATTCATTGTTTAGCAACGTCCTTTCCTTAAATATTGTTATTGTTATTATTTTTCAAAATAATTTACATATGTGTGTGTTCAAAAAAAATTGTATGTATTTAGTAGCTGACATAAATAACAATCGTTTTAATATAATTTATAAGGAAATTGTGGTAATAAAACTCTTCATAAATCTAGAGAAAATAAAAAATACATTTTGAAATTAAAAACGCTTAAAATACTCAAATGAAATATAAGAAAAGGAACTAATGAGAAACAATAATAACAATATAATACAAATTACGATAATAAAAAAATGAAATTTTAATACAAATTTTATATTTTAGTATAAAATTGAAATTTTAGTATTAAATTGAAATTTTAGCATAAAATTGAATTTTTAGTATAAAATTGAAATTTTAGTATAAAATTGAAATTTTAGTATAATATTGAAATTTAAGCATAAAATTTAAATTTTGGCATAAAATTGAATTTTTAAGCATACAATTGAAATTTTAGCATAATATTAAATTTTTAGAATAAAATTGAAATTTAAATATAAAACTTAAATTTTAGTATAAAATTTAAATTTTAGTATAAAATTGAAATTTTAGTATAAAATTGAAATTTTAGTATAATATTGAAATTTAAGTATAAAATTTAAATTTTGGCATAAAATTTAATTTTTAAGTATAAAATTGAAATTTTAGCATAATATTAAATTTTTAGAATAAAATTTAAATTTAAATATAAAACTTAAATTTTAGTATAAAATTTAACTTTCAGTACGAAGTTGAAATTTTTTTAGCATAATATAAAATTTTTAGAATAAAATTGAAATTTAAATATAAAACTTAAATTTTAGAATAAAATTGAAATTTCAGTACGAAATATAAATTTTAGTATAAAATTGAAATTTAATTATAAATTCCAAATTTTAGTATAAAATTGAAATTTTAGTATAAAATTATAATTTTAGTATAAAATTGAATTAATTTTAGTATAAATTATTAAATTTTAGTATAAAATTGAAATTTTGGTATAAAAATTGAAATTTTAGTACCCAGTTCAAACTGTAGTTTAGTCTCTTGTGCACATTTTTGTTTTGTTTCTAGTCCAAACTTGAGTTTACTTTGAAGTTTAATATTTGGTTAAGTCTCTAGGTTGTACTATAGTCTCTAGACCACCTTACAGTTTAATCTGTAGGCTTAACTGTAATGCAGTCTTTTGGATATAGGTCATATTTTAGACTCTAGACTAAAGTATGAGCTTTAATGTAGTTTGTTCTATTCCCTATAGTTCGGTTTATAATTTGAATCACATTCCGGTCTGTACTTTATAAACTAATTTATATTCTAAATTATAATAATAATCTGGTTTATAACATGTTTCATTATCTAGTTTATGGTCTAATGATTTTTACCTAACAATCTGGTAAATAATCTAATAAATAATCTGATTTATAATACGATATATATTTTTTGTTTATATTATTGTTCATATACAGATCTATAATCTTCAATATCGATAGTTGAAGCTATAATTTCATTGATTGTCCAATTTTTATATTTATGTCTATAAAGATTTCTTTTATTTAGTTCATATTTTTTCCTTAAAATCCTTTATTTGTCTTGTGTCTTTGTAATTGTAGTTAGTTTAAGAAATTAATGCTATTTAGCTTTTACTCGAATCCTTTTATGCTATAATTTGTTTGTGAAATTAATTTTATAGCAAAATTATTATTAAAACAAATTTATAGTAATTTTCTTTTCCAAATGCTTTTTGGCAAAGTTTCTTCTAATCAATAGCACTTTATTTAAGTGGACTCTTTTTTTTTTTTGTTTGTTATCAAAAGTATTAACTCTTAACCTATAAAACCTTTTTCTACAAGATCTTATTCTAAATACAGTTATTAATCCTTTTTAAACATTTCTATGATAAAGAATTTCATATTTTGTTGTTGTTGTTGTTGTTTTTGTTCTCCTCTCTACAATCAATGTCGTCTCTAAATGCCCTTGAAACATCCCCTAAACAACAGACTTAACTCTCCCCTACCGCTTCTGCTTAAAATCCCCTCCTTCCATTAATATCATCAAAAAGCCACTTCATAACGAGAAAATATCGAAAAGTATAGAAAAAGAGAAAACTAAAATATGAAAGAAAAAAGAAACGGATATAAGAATTGATAATGTTGATTGAATAATTTATTTATTATAAATAAATTTATAATAAAATACAATATAGTTTTTGTTACGTGTAACGTGTTTTTTATGAGAAGCAGAACGAATTGAAAGAAAAATAATGAATGAATGGATGAATGAGGTAAAAAAGAATGAAAAGAATGGGAAGAAATAAAGATACTTTTGTAACAAATTTAATCGCATTATGTCACAAGTAATAATACTTTTATAATAGTTCTTTTTTTCTTCTTCTTCTTCTTCTTCTTCTTCTTTTAATAGCCTCCACCACCACAAGAAGTAAAGAGGGTATATTAACTTTATCATTCCGCGTGTAACGCTGAAAAGGAATCATCTGAGACCTCATATGTCTTTTGTTGGCACGCTCACATCAACAATCAATGACAGAGCTCAAAATTTTACTTTCTTATAGTCCTGAGAAGTTTTCTATAAAAAACCAGCAAAATCGTATATTAAAAGATATAGACCGATATCTGAGGCAACCTCTAAGTTCAAGCAAAATACTTAAATCGACAAATTAGAATGAAATTCAGTCATAATATCAAGCTATATATGTACTTCATTAACATTCTAAAAATTAACAAAATCGGTTCAGAAAAAAGTTATACCCAAAAACTAAAACTAATTTTATGATTCATTGAGTGTTGCGTTTTATATTTAAGATAAAACTTTTAGATATCATATACGTCTGTGAGGGTATGTGTATGTATGAAACATAACGTATATACTTCACATGCATTTGTCGTGGACGGTACTGAAAATTCGGCATAACCGAGTTATCATTCTTAATTGTTTTATTAAACTTGTTCTCTTTTCAGTTCTTTTTCTTTACCGTTCTTTCATATTTTGTTAAATATGAATATTTAATCAAAATAATAATAAAAGTAATAATAAAAATAAAAATAACAATAAAAAACATAAATAAAAAAGAACATTAAAATGATATTAACCAAATAACCCTTTTTTTCTTTCATTCATTTATTTTCAGCGTTTTTGAAAATTTATTATTTAAGGAATCAATAAATTTTATATGACACTGAATCAACTATTACACTAACACAAACACAAACACACACACACACAACTACCAAATACTAAACAAACAAACGTTTATTCTCTCTCACTTAAACACTCACTCTCTTTTAAATACAAAAAAAAATAAACCAATTCAAATCAAATCAAATAATAATCAAACTAAATCAAAATCAAACATATAAAACACATACATTCATACTTGCACATACACACATTAAGAAACATGTGTTTGTTTTTGTTTTTCTATGGGACGAGTCAGAAATAAATGAAATTATCAAAATTAAACTAAACTAAATCAAATGTAACAAAACGGATCGCAACTAAACGAAAACAATTCTGCATGAAAATTTTGTATCAAAAGCTTTTCCAGCTCATTCCCTCTCTCATCCTCTTGTTACCAACACATAAACACTAAGCATAAATGAAATTTATTTGAGTATCAATATAGATGAAAGTACTTTTAAATATTCATTTATTTATTACTGAAGTGAATAGTTGATAGCAGAGTTGGTAAATTCTCTAGCCAAAAAAGGATTTTTAGCCTTAAATATAGGCTAATTTAGAGTCTCTTTAAAAGAATAGGGACTAATTTATAATCTTAACTATAGAGCAGTTCATACCCTCAAAATCATTTTTGTACGAAAATTTAATTTTTGTATTAAAATTTCAATTTTTTACTAAAATTTCAATTATATACTAAAATTTCAATTTTTTACTAAGATTTCAATTTATATATACTAAAATTTCAATTTTATACTAAAATTTCAATTTTATACTCAAATTTCAATTTTATACTAAAATTTCAATTTTATATTAAAATTTTAATTTTATACTAAAATTTTAATTTTATACTAAAATTTCAATTTTATACTAAAATTTCAATTTTATACTAAAATTTCAATTTTATACTAAAATTTCAATTTTATACTAAAATTTCAATTTTATACTAAAATTCAATTTCATTTCAATTTTATACTAAAATATAGATTTTCTACTCAAATTATACAAAAATTATAATTTTATACTATTTTTTTTTTCAACCACTGTTTGCATGAATAAACATGTAACAAATGTTGGCATTCTCATTCTCATCTCCCTATCAATCATATGAAAAACATAAAAATATACATTTAATTTCCTTTAGTGTATGAAAATACTACTTTTTTCACATACACATGCACATACACACATATTTATATTTTAACAAAAAAGAAACGAAATGAATATAAATTTGAAATATATTTTTGAATGGGAAAAAATGCAGAATTAAACTAAACAAAAAACCCAATAGGAAAAATACACAGAAAAGACAAAAATTTGATTGCAAAAATTTTAATTTAAAAATTAGTTTCCTTTTTAAGGATCTCAAACAAAAATTCTTTTAAATATCTCTTTATGATTTAATTTATTAATTTTCCTTTGTAAACAATTCCCATTGCCTCCTTTATGATTTTTCCTTGTTTCACTTTTATCTAACTGTAAAAATAAAATCATTGAATCTGAACTGAAAAATAATATTTCAAGAAATAAATGGAAAACAAACATGTGTTTTAAAAAAAATTGTTGTTGTTGTTTTATTTACCAAAACAAAACTGCACAACAACACGAGAAAGAACAGGAGATTTTTTTTTGTTTCTCATATAAATATTTTCGATCCAAAAAACAAGAAGTTGTTGTTATTGTTGGTATTATTAAGTGTATATTGTTCATAAAAGTGGAAAAAATCCTTTGGCAAATTACCAAATATCGCTACAACAACAACAAAAATAACAAAAAAATAGAAGAAGACATAGAAGAATAAGTACAATCATTACGATTGAATGACTGAGGGATTGAAGAAAATGACTGACTGTTTAAATTACAATAACACATACAAGCAAACATATACACATGCATTCACATATGTATACAGAGTCATTTTTAGAATCTGTCAAATGGCACTAAATGGTCTGTCAGTTTATTTTGAATAAAACATAACAAAATGTCAGTGATCTGTTTACATAAAAGAGAAAAAACAAGGAAAGCAAAAGGATTTTCGTTTCTTTTTTCTGGCTCCAAAATTTGGATTAAACAAATTTTTATAAAATGACAAAGACAAAAACTAACTCCATAATTTATGGACTAAACTTAAGACCAGCTTAAAGGACAATTGATATACTATTTGAAAGGCCAGTTAATAGACTTGTTCATATAATAGAATGTAACTAGTTTAAGACTAGTTTTTAGAACAGTTTATAGAACAGTTAATAAATAATGACTAGTTTATAAGCCGTCTAATCTATAGACTAGTTTTCAAATTAGTTATGGACCAGTTTATAAAATAGTTTATAAACTAGTATAATAACTAGTTCATAAACTAGAACATAGACTAATTTATAGACCAATTTACATACTTGTACATAGACTAGTTTATAGACGAGTTTAAAAAATAGTTATAGACTTCTTTGCCGATTAGTTTATAGACAGATTAATAAACTACTTTATAGACTACTTATAAATCATTTTATTAAACCAATTTATGACAGATAAAACAAAGTTTTTAGACTAGTTTATGAGCCACTATATTGATTAGTTTATATATAGTATAAAGACTAATCTATAGGCCAGTTAATAAACTAGTTTATGGACCAGTTTTAAGACTAGTAATATATAAGCTAGATAATAGAGTAGTTTATAGACTAATTTATAGACTAGTAGGTAGACTAGTTTATAGAGCACTTTATAAAAATTTAATAAAATATTTTACAGACTATTTAATTCAATAGTTTATAGACTTATTTATAAAGCTTTTTTAAACCAGTTCATAAACTCAATTGTAGACTAGTTTATAGACCACTAAGTGACAAGTTCATAGCCTAATTTAGTGGCATAATTATGACTAATTTATGATAAATTTATAATTTAAGGTCTAGTTTACAGAATAGTTAGTTATCGGCTAGTGGACAAGTTTATAGACCAGTTTATTGATTAGTTTTTAAACTATAAAATCTAGTTTATAGATCAATTTGTAGAATAGTTTATTGACTTATTTAAAGTCTAGAATAGTTTATAAAGTACCTCATAAACTGATAATAAATAATATAAATAATAAACATTTTTATAGTTTATAGACTAGACTAAATATAAGATTATATTAGCAGTTTATAAGGATCTTATAAACTAGTTAATAAACTAACTAGATACCAGATAATAGTTAAACTTGTCTATAGTTTATAGATTAGTTTATAGACTAGTTTATAGAACTTTAAAGTTTAAAGTCTTGTTTATAGACAAATTTACAGAACAGTTCATATACTGATTTATATAATTATTTATATACTAGTTTATAGTCTAGAGAGTAGTCTAATTTATAGACTAAAATGAATAAACTATAACTTGTGTGATAATATATTAAAAATACTGTTATATAGACTATTATATAGACTACAAATATAGCCATTTATTCGATATGACTCCTACATTTCTTTTGAAGTTTTTACTTTTTAAAATGACTAATTTAAAAGTTTAACACAAAATCGAAGAGAACAACTTTACCTTCAATCAACCGTAAATATCTCAAAAAATTCGGAAATTACCTTATTTACCTTTTCATTTCATAACGATTTCACACTAATTCCTTGTTATACTCATAATACTTTACAAAAACAATAGAGAATCCAAACGTACACTTGTAAAAAAAAGAACAAGAAATTTTAAGAAAACTTTTTCATAATGTTTACTCCCTCTTACAAGCCCTTTTTCTAAGGAACAGTTTTGAAAGTTGTACTTCAAAGTTTTGAATATTTTTTTAGTCCTGGGCTGGTTAACATATAAATATGAAATTCAAAAAAGGAAAAAAAATCAGGCAACAACGACCTATAACAACAAAAATTTATTGACATAAAAACACAAACATAAACAATTTTACACATACAGACTGAAAAACACACACACATACACTAATACATTTGTAATGATAATTTTTTGTGTCAGTAAATATAGACGCAGACTTTGTTTCTTTCTTTTATTGTCAAAAACAAAACAAATAATAATAACAGCAACAACAACAAATACAAAATTACAACAACAATATAATGAATGTAACATAATTTTAAGACACACCTAGTTTGAACACCATATAATTTTAATATATTCTCTCCACCTAACTAACTCCCTTTTTAGCTCTACAGCTCCCTCCCACCACCAAACCAATCAACGAACAAAAACAACACAAACACATTACGAAAAACTCTTCCTCTTAACTCCTGCTAGAAAGTATAAAATAAATAGGCTGCCAACCAGCCAGCCAGTCAGCCGACCGACCAACCATCAAGACAAATAAACTTTAAATATACTTTCAAATGCTGTATGTGTGTGAGTTTTTGTATGTGTGTAGTAAAAAAAGGACTTTATTTACTTTATTTTATCTTTTTATTTATTTTTTTTCATTTTTTGGTACCAAGAAGTAGCAACAGCAGCAAAATAAAACAACAAGAATTGTAAAGAAATGAGTTGAAAGCAGTTGGAAGGAGCAAACAACTACAGCAACAACGAAGAAAAAAGTTTGATAGAAAAACTAATGACATGTCACGGTAACTTAAATACAATATGGCATGATGGTTCTCTATACAAATCACCATAAAAAAGCAAAGACTTAACAAACACACATACAGGTACAAGCACATTTGAACAATTCACATAGAATAGAAAAAAATCATACTGATACAATAACAACAACAACAACGAAAACTTACCTAGACAAAAATTTTAACATGAAGAACACAAAAAAAGAAAATAAATATTGAATAGAAAGGATGAATATTACATGAAAAAGACTAAAACACTATGGGATGAAAAACTACAAAATAATACAAAAGCAAAAAACTAGTTTGTAGACTATTTTGTAGACTAGTTTGTAGACTAGTTTATAGACTAGTTTGTAGACTAGTTTGTAGACTAGTTTATAGACTAGTTTGTAGACTAGTTTATAGACTAGTTTGTAGACTAGTTTATAGACTAGTTTGTAGACTAGTTTATAGACTAGTTTGTAGACTAGTTTATAGACTAGTTTGTAGACTAGTTTATAGACTAGTTTGTAGACTAGTTTATAGACTAGTTTGTAGACTAGTTTATAGACTAGTTTATAGACTAGTTTATAGACTAGTTTATAGACTAGTTTATAGACTAGTTTATAGACTAGTTTATAGACTAGTTTGTAGACTAGTTTATAGATTGATTTATCGACTATTTAATAGACCGGTTTATCGACTAGTTTATAGACTGGTTTATCGACTAATTTATAAAATAGTTTAACGACTAGTTTATCGACTAGTTAATCGACTAGTTTATAGAATAGTTTATATACAGGATTATAGTTAATTTAATAGACAGGATTATAGACCAGTTTACAGAGCAGGTTCATAGAGAAAATTATAGTTCATTTCACTTGATTATAGTCTAATTCATATACTAGATTATAGTCTATTCCATAGAGTAGATTATTGTCTATAGTTCATAGTCAAGTTTATAGTCTTCTCTTTAGACTAGTTTATAATCTAGCTTATGATTATTTTATAGTTCGGGGTGTTGTTTATTGAGTTAATATTCTCTATCTGACTACTATTTTATATCATAAATTTTTGTTTAAATAAATTTAACTTTTCACCCCATTGTGCCATTGTCTTACTCATAAAATATTTGTTTTTTTTTTTCTTTTTTTCATTTTTGGTGTCTATATATTTGTACATATGTTCAAATGTCTTTGACATTTCAAAAACACACACATACACCAAAACAACAATAATACAAACAACAAAAAATCTAAATAGAAACAGGGACCCACAGCACGTATACGCAATCAATGTTTGTCAGACGTCATAAAATATAACCGAATAAAAAAATCGAAAAATTGTTAAACTAAAATCAAACAAGCAAAACACAGTGGGAAAGTAAACTTTGACAAGAAAAAAACTCTTAACCAATACATGAGAAAAATGAATATGTGAAAGTAAATGAAAAAAGAAAGAAATTTAAAAAACGAAATACTAGAAAAAATTTCTATTGTTGTTTTTATTTAAATATTTATAGTCGTAAATAAATACATACACTAATATGAACATATGAAAGTGTGTGTATGTGAATATGAATTCATATGTCTGTTGGAGAATATTTATGATTGTATATTAATAAATAAATCTTACAAATACAAAAACATTTATTTATTTGTTATGAAAAGAAGGAAGAGAGAGAGAAAAATACCTTAAAAAAATATCATTGCAAATTGTTGAAAAAGAAAGAGCAAAAAAGAAGACTTTTTTAAGTTGAATATTTGTTTGTGTTGTTAACTTCATATTTTTATTATATTAAAGTGAAATTTACTATTAAAATCCTTTTATCCCCCTCCCACTTCATTCTACTTTCCCATCCCTTTTTCTCGTTTTCCTGATATTTATCAAACATGCTAAGATTTTGCTTTATTATTATGAATAAATATGCTGTTTTTCATATTAATATTGACTAAAGTATAACAATAGCAAAAAAAAAAAGAAAAAAAACTACTCCAAATAAAACTTATAGCATTTTGTGGAGATGGAGAGAGTTGTAAAGGGGAATGAGAAAGAAACTAACTTTTGTAGTGTCTGTTATTGTTGTAGTAGTAGTAGTAGTTAAGTACATTATTGAGTAGAGTTTATATGCTTGTTGTTATTGTAGTTGTTATAAAGTAGCTAGATAAATTGTTAGATATCATTTCTTCGTTTCCCACCAACAAACAGCTGAGCTGGGAGAAAAAAAAAACACGAAACATAAATCAAGACTATTTTCTAACTATTTAAGGAAAAAAATACAAACTATTTAGTTGAAGAGAAAGTAAATATACTTCAATATTTATATTGATGTATTTACATCGTTCTATAAATAAATAAAATAACATAAAATTATATATGAAAGAAAAAAAAGTGTTTCGAAATGGTTGTTAAAAATTTGAGGCGAAAGTTAGTAACCGGACAGTGGATGAGCTTTTTTCTTTGATTTGACTTAAGATAATCTTTTGGTTAATTTATGCTTTAGGAAAGCAAATATTTTATTAATTTATGAGTTATTAATGGAAAAAGAAATTTATGTTAAAGATAACGCACAAAACGTATGAGTTATATTAATAAAAAGCATATAAACAAATATTAAGTATACGTCGCATATTAAGCACAAATTTTAAAGGAAAAGGAAACTAAGAGTTTGCATTGTAGCATCCTCATTTTTTATAAATAACCTTCTTTCATGATCACTGTGTCATAAATTGTGATCTCATTCCTTCAATATTTTTATCATTACTTTATCGTTCACTCTCTTTCTCTCAAGAGTAAACTTTCCTTAAACCTCTTGAGATTTTTTCTATATATAGAGGTCATTGTTTTTTTTTATTATTTTTTTGCAATGACTTTTTGTACAATTATTTTTTGAGTGTTCACAAAATTCAAGCGTAAATAAATAGTGAGAATTTATAAATCTCTCATGTGTTTGTTCACCTTAAGCACACTTTCATACATACATACATACATACATACATACATACATACATACATACATACATACATACATACATACATACATACATAGGTAAATACGTACATACATACATCTACAAAAAATAGTCATAACATATTCTCATGAAACTAAAACAAAAAAATATTTAAAGACAGAAAAAACCAAAAAATATAGAACAATTAAGGGAGATCAAAAGCAAAAAGATTATGTAAAAAATTCAGAGTATAAGAAGCCAATAACTTGACTAAAAGCTTAGACCACCAACTTTAGCTCTATTTAAAATAGAGTGGTTATAGTAAAGGTTTTAGACTAGATTATAGCCCAGAATATATTTCAGCTATAATAATAGACTTTGTAATCAATTTCGTCAACTGCATAGATTAAAGTAGCCAAAACTGGATACTCAACTTTGGATCAATAATTTTCTAAAAATTGTCATACAGATCGTATGTTTAATATTAATTTTATTGTGATTAAAACATTTTCGAATCGAAAATAATGCAACTAAAAATTAAAAGTCTAATTAGTATTTATTTTCTTCTATATTTGAATTTGAATTAATTATTTTTTATTCCGCTTCTTTCCACAAACAAATCAACAAACGAAAAAATTATTTTCATTTCTTTCTTATCCACCTTAATATCTGCTCTGAAATATTATGTATGCAAATATTTGAATTTCAGTTATTTTTTTTCTATTTTAACTCTCTCATAACTCTGTGTTTGTGTGTGGAAATTTAACTAACAGCAGCATCCAACAAATCAACAAACAGTTAAAAATATGCAATAAAACTTTCTATTATTTTAACTTAAATTTACTTACTTTTTTTGTTTTCCTGCTTTCACCATTAGTAAAATATGCATACACCCTCACATTTACACACACACATACATATTTAAATATTCTACATTCAGTCATATATAAAATTTACACAAACATTTGTTGACTCAATAACCGTCATAATAATGAGTCTCTAGGACCAAAAAAAAAAACGTAAAACAAGAAAAGTAAAGAAAAACTTAAATATATTTTAGTTCTTTTCTCATTTTGGAAAATAATTTACTACAACTAACGCAATTGAAATAAATTCCCACGTCAATTGATGGCAAAAAACATGGAAGAAGAATAAAAAATTAAATGAGAAAATTTTTATATACAGAACAAATGACATTGAGTTAAGAACGAAATTTTAAAGACACTTCAAAGTAATTAGAGACGAAAAGAAAAAATCGACATTAATTATTATCCAATATAGTCTTCAAAATGTACTATATAGTCTATTTTAAAGACAATAGTTATTGTATGTTTAATAGACTAGATTGTTGTCTATTTAACAGCTAACTTTATTGTCTGTTTAACAGCTAACTTTATAGTCTATTTATTAGACTAGTCCATATTCTATTTAATAGACTAGTACATAGTCTATTTAACAGACTAGTCTATAGACTAGATTATAGTCTATTTAATAGACTAGATTATAGTCTATTTAATAGACTAGATTATAGTCTATTTAATAGACTAGTTTATAGTCTATTTAATAGACTAGTTTATAGTCTATTTAATAGACTAGTTTATAGTCTATTTAATAGACTAGTTTATAGTCTATTTAATAGACTAGTTTATAGTCTATTTAATAGACTAGTTTATAGTCTATTTAATAGACTAGTTTATAGTCTATTTAATAGACTAGTTTATAGTCTATTTAATAGACTAGTTTATAGTCTATTTAATAGACTAGTTTATAGTCTATTTAATAGACTAGTTTATAGTCTATTTAATAGACTAGTTTATAGTCTATTTAATAGACTAGTTTATAGTCTATTTAATAGACTAGTTTATAGTCTATTTAATAGACTAGTTTATAGTCTATTTAATAGACTAGTTTATAGTCTATTTAATAGACTAGTTTATAGTCTATTTAATAAACTAGTTTATAGTCTATTTAATAGACTAGTTTATAGTCTATTTAATAGACTAGTTTATAGTCTATTTAATAGACTAGTTTATAGTCTATTTAATAGACTAGTTTATAGTCTATTTAATAGACTAGTTTATAGTCTATTTAATAGACTAGTTTATAGTCTATTTAATAGACTAGTTTATAGTCTATTTAATAGACTAGTTTATAGTCTATTTAATAGACTAGTTTATAGTCTATTTAATAGACTAGTTTATAGTCTATTTAATAGACTAGTTTATAGTCTCTATTTAATTAAGACTATTTCTTTTCATGAAAATTTTCAATCAGATTTCTTTTCTATTTGAATTTTCCTTTTTTTCTATCTCAAATCCTCTAAAGTAATTAGAAAATTAAAATTTCTAAAAGCCTTCAAAAACCATTTGAATTTTTCCTAAAACTGGAATCGAAAATGTTGCAAACGACATAACAAACTCATATTTAATCCCTGAGTATTTAAAGCAAAAAGGAGTTTTTTTTTACTTGAAAGAGGAAATAAAATCTATATAAAGGGATCAACAAATAATTGTTCAAATTGAAAGCTTTAAAAGTGAATACAAATAGAAAAAACACACTTGAATTTGTCCATAAATTAAACGGAAAACCTTTAGCTAAATATTCCATCAACAAATTGTTATCGATTAAAAAAGGGTAAAGTGTTCGTAATAAAAGAAAATATTTTAAAAAAGTTATTAAAAAAATATTTTTTTATTTTTTTTCTGCAAAATTTTAGCTTCAGAATTAAAAATACATTCGGTCTTTAATGTTTAACTAATTATCTGCCTAATTTTAGGCTTAAATGACATTAGCAGTGTTGCCAATTTTATTCTAACGATTATTGTCAATTTAGCGTATTTTAGCATCCAAAAAACGTAAAAATCCGCAACTAGCGCAGATTCAATTTTATGGGATTTGAGAAGTGCAGCTTTATAACTTAAAAAATCTGAACCACCATAGTGGATGTCAAAATTCAAATCTTCAAATTAGCAACACTGGCCAATAGTAGAAATTCTTAAAGAAATAACAATTGAATATAATTTTTTTTAAGAAAATCTTACGATAACTGCCAAATATTATTTTTCAAGGTTCTTATGGTCCTTTTCCTCTAAATCAGCTATTAAGGCAACAAAAAGCCTAAAATCAAATTATTGTCTTAAATTCAAGAAATTTCAGTTTACTGCCACCTTAATGTATTTTAGTTTCAATTTTTATTATTTTCAATGAAAATAATAAAAATAATGAAAATTTTATTTCATAATTCGCCATTTTTAAAGTTTTATAATTTTTCTTCTTATTTTTTTTTTTAATTTTGACCAAAAAAATGTTTGTGACCATAAAATTTTTATTATAACTTTTAATTTCAATTTCTTATAACGAATTTTTGCTTTTATTTTGGCGTTTATTTCTTAATTAAAGTCCAAAGAAAAAAGTTTTTGCCGAATTATTATTGAGATCATTAAAAACTTTTTGAAATCGTAGGAAAATGACTGTAACTAAGGGTGGTTAAGAAAAAACTGGAAGTAAATAGGGGGACTTAATTATGAAACTTTTTGAATACTTAAAAAAAATAAAGCGAATGTTGCTGGAATTTGGTTTAATTAAATATTTAAAATTTATCTTGTTTAGCAACATTGTTGCTAGCAACACATTTTAAACTACTTGTATATAAAACATTTCAATACTTTAGAATTTAACAAAATATTGCTAAAATTTTATTAATTTAATTATTTTTAATAATTTTTGCTTAGCAACATTGTTGCAAAGCAAAATGTTGCTGAAGTTTTGTTAGATTAACAATTTTCAATAGTTTTTCTTACCAAAAAAATATAAATTCATTTTTATTACGAAACATGTTTAAGCAACATGTTTGGATGTGAGAAATTGAAGGGGAAATAAAATGTGGTATATTTTGCAACTTTGTTGACCAAAATATACTTGGCAACATTGTAACTAGATACATGTTTAAAATTAGCATTTTTCAAAAGGGGCTCCTTAATTAGTTGTAGCTTAGTTATAGAATATAAAGCCAAAACTTTAATAAATTAAAAATTTTATTGAGAATTTAAAACTGAATAAATTTAACAACTTTGTTGCTAAAAATATATAACAACATTGTTGCTAGAAACATTTTGAAAGATATGCATAAAAAATATAAATTTCAAAAGAAAACTATTTTAATTTGAATGAATTAAAAACCCTAGTTACAGCATTTATGGCACATGTTTCAGAAACATGTTTAAAAAGAGAATTTTTATAAAATTTAGAGAAAAGTTGATCCTTAATTAAAAAGAAACTAATTCAGGGTGCTGAAATTTTAATATAAAGCCTGAAGTATAAAATTTTAAAGAGTAGTTGAAATAAGACTAGCTATGCAACTTTGTTGCTAAACATATTTAAATTTAATAATGTTGACAAACAGTAATATGTTGCTAAGATTTAAGTATTTGAAAATTATGAATTTTAAAAGTAAATTTGGTGTTTACAAAGCTAAAAATCTGTCCAATAGCAATATTTTATCAAAAACTTTTGGCTAAAAATTTTTTATTAAAAAATTTAAATCGAATAATTTGCATTAAAAAACCTAATCAAACATTCCGTACACTTCTTGGCCAAAAGTGTTCAATGAATTTTATTATTTTAAGTAAAATGATATATTTTTACAAAGTTCAAATAATTTCCTAAAATCTGATATACAACATGTTTATGTACATATTTTTTCTTTATTTAAAATTTGGATTTAAACAACAATCTTCAGGTTGTTGACTAAGATAAGTGTAAAACTAAACTAGATAATCAAATTGATCTTACTTTAAGGCGTTAATTAGTTTAGAGTCCATAATTGAAATTATTTTAAAATATTGAAATATTGAAGTTGATATTGTAACTCACCTGTTTTAAATATTAAGGAGACATTAAAATATTTTTTGTTGTTTTAGCTGCTGACAAGCTGATTAAAATTTTTTATTATTTACTCGAACAATTAAAAATAATGTTTAAACAACGAAAATTGTTAATAAAAAACATTAAATTAGATTTTTACACGTTTATTTTGAATTTATTTTCAATTTAGCACAATTTTTTTTTTAATTTTCACTAGATTATTTTTCAATTAATTTTTATATCCTTTTTCAGTTTTAGAAGTTATTTTTTTAATAAAACTTATTTTTTGTTGTGGTTTTCATAAATATTTATTTTGTTATAATTTTTTTGGAATATTTTTCCTTTTTTTTCAATATTTTTTTGTCGTTTTAAATAATTTTTATTTTATTTGTTGAATTTTTAGCTCATAATTTTATTATTTTTTTAATTTTCAATTTCATTTAATTTGTTTGTTGTTTGAACAACAACAACAACAATAATATATGCAGCAACAATTTTTTTCTCTTATAAATGTTGTTGCTTTTTTTTCTTGCATTATTATTTAACAGGAAACTTGTTCATGTTTTAGCACATATAAACTGTAATAAACATATAAACACTTAAATACACAAAATACACTCACTAACAAACACACATATACACACTCACACACTCTTATGCCCTCCTCATTTATACTCATAAAATTATAGTGAATTTGTATGAGAGTCCAAATAGTAGAAAAAAAATAGTGGTTTCCTTTTTATAAAAATTATTTTCATAAAAGTGTGAGTTCGAAAAAATCTTAACAGGAGGCCTTTCATTGCCCAATTCATACTTTTAAAGTTAAAGCTATAGCTTTCTTCTCATAGTCAATTTTTTATGCAACCAAAATTAAATTTTTTTAATTGCCCTAAAAAGGATATTAGCAAAACTCCTTAAAAAATTAACCGATTTTAAAAATTATTGGGGGGAATCATAGTCAACATTGTGATACAAATTGTAGGATACTAAAATTTTTTCAATAAAAAATTTATTTATTTAAAAATAAATTTCATAAAACTGAAAAAATTAATACTTAAGTTTTATTCCTTTTGACAATTTTTTATGTAGCAAACAACTTAATTTTTCATAAATTTTTTATATTTGACCATAAAAAGGATACTAGAAAAACTTTTTATAAAATCATACGATTTTATAAATTGTTGGTGAAACTACTAGTCGACATTATGCTACAAATTGTAGGATATTAAAATTTTAAAAAATTATTGTTAAATTTTTTTCACTTCATTTTTTTAATTGCATTTTTTTCTCATATAAATAAGCTTAACAAAATTGATACGATTTAGTGGTGGAGCTTAATTCCTTTAGCCAACTTTAGTAAAGCAAAAACATTTTTCTTGCATTTTTTACATTTGAGCAAAAAAAGGATAAAAGAAAAACTTTTTGAAAAATCACATGATTTTAAAAATTTTTATATAATTACTTGTGCTCAAAAAACTACAAATTGTAGGAATAATAAAATATTCAAATTTCGTTATTGTTATAATTTTTTCTTCACTTCAAAAATTTATTTGTTAAAATTATTAATTTATTCTTCGAAAGACATTTGTTTATAACACAACATAATTTTTAAAACATGAAAATTAATTGTTATTGCGAAAAAAGTTCTGAATTGTTCATATATCCTTTTTGAGAAAATTAAAAAATTAAAAAAAATAATTTATCAATCCCAAAATTAAGTAATTTTTATATAATTCTTTAATTAATTTCTAGAAATAAAAAAACTGAAATAATCTTCTCTAAAAATTATTAATTTTTAAAATTTTTTATAAAAAAAACATGAGAAATTTGTTTTTTTCTTGATATTTATAATTCACAACTTGTAGCGTCCTTTATGCTAGCATTATATGAAAAATATTTTTGTTCTTATCATTCCTTTTAATTTTTCTCATATATCCTTTTTTCATTAAAAAATTATTTGTTTTTCCCGATACTTATAAGCCACATCTGAACCGATACGTAAAAATAAAAATTGGAAAGATTTTAATGATGTTTTGGCATGTTAATAGCTTAGAATATACTGGAAATCATAAGATATAAAAATTTGAATTATTTAAAAAACAATTTTAACGTTTTTTTCTTTTTTTGTTCTAGTTTTTCCTAAACAAATATTGTATTTTTGAAAATTTCCAAAAAAGGATATATGAACAACTTCTACAAAATTGCAACAATTAAAATCATTTTTAATAAGACAATAGTTGGAAAGGTTTTACAAACTGTAAATTACTAAAAATTGAAAAAATTACTTTTTTTCGAAAAGTTTTCCTATATTTGAAACTTGATGTAAAAACCGAAAAATACAGCCTCTTTTATATGTCTAATTTTCCTTGTATGTGCTATTTTTAAAATATTTATACAAAATTCTTTATTTTGTTTTTTTTTTTTTTTTTCAAAAAAGAGGATATGTGAACAACTTCTACAAAACTGCTAGGATTTTTATGATTTTTGTACGTTAATATCTAAGCAGGTTTAATAAATTGTGAGTTATAAAAAATTTAACTAATTCCATTTATATAAAAGTTTTTCTGAAATCTGAATCGATATGTAAAAAATTGAAGTCTCACTTATATGTCAATTTTTTCATGTGTATGTTATTTTCTCTATATGTATAAATTTTTTATTTTGAAATATTTGCCAAAAAAGGATATATGAAAAACTCCTAGGAATATGAAAGGATTTTAATGATTTTCGGTACGTTTATAGCTTTGAAGGTTCTTCATATTGTGAGCTATAAAAATTTCAACATTTTTTTTTTTTTTTTTGGCAAATAAAAATTTTTTATATTTTTTTAAAATCAAAATATATTTCCCAAATGTTTTTTAATATTATTAAATTCTAACTTGCATATTTTTCCGCTCTCAGTCCTTTAATCTACAAAAAGGTTTATAAATATATGTGTGTGAATTTTTGTTTGTCTGTGTGTTTATGTCGGTTGTGCATGTTTTCCCCCAAAAAAGGGCAAAAATAACATGAAATGCAACATGCAGTTCTAAAAACCAACATTAGGCAAACAAAAAAACGAACAACAAGAGAAATAATAGAGCACAACAACAACAACAAAACCTAACATTATAATTTTATACTTTTGGATTTCTTTTATATAAAAAAATCTAACAGTATTTTCCCCCTTATTAAACATACATTCCTTTACACACATACACACTCACAAGCTCTTTTATTCTTTTATTTAATAAACTCTTGCTCTTTACTCTTCTACACTCAGGCTTTACATGGCTTTACACTCTTTCTCTCATATTTAAACGTTCATTTTTTGTCTTTTTTTCTCATCTTCTTCTTGTTCTTGTTTAACTTCCTTCCATTTTAACCAGTAAGAGATACGTTTCCTTATTTCATTTACATTAAATAACAACAAAAGAACTGTTTGAGTGTATATATGTGTGTTTGTGTGAGAGGCTGTGTGTGTTACAATTTTTACTCATTTATTAAGTTTATTTTATTGTTGTTGTTGTTGTTTAATATTTTATTTGTAGACTTTGACAACGTGTTTTCCATTTTTTCTTTGGTTCCTATAGTTTTTTTATTATAAAAAAAACCTGTTTAAATGTCTGTGTTATTTTCAGGTGTATGCGTGTCTGTGTGTTTCTTAGAAAATTGTCACAACAATTATTATAAAATAAAATAACAACAAAAAACTAATCAAAATATTGTTATATGGACAATTTTTTTTGAGCAAAAAATAATTATACCCTCCACCACCACAAGTGGAATAATCTCAAACCATAATTTAGATATATTCTTGCATCAAATCAAAATCTGAGTCGATTTAGTTATGTCCGTCTGTCTGTCCATCTGTCTGTCTGTTGTTGGCAATGAAATTTGGCTTAAGTAGTTGTTATGGTCCTGGAAAGTTTCCTACTTAAAACCAGCAAAATCGGTTTTGTATATTAAAAGTTATAGACGGATGTCTGAGGCAACCTCTAAGTTTAAGTAAAAAACTTTTATAAAATTGTTTATTATAAATCGTTAATTAGAATGAAATTAATAATATAAAGTTATATGTCCTTCATTATCATTCCAAAAATCATCAAAATCGGATCAGTAGAAAAAAGTTATAGTCAAAAATATAACTAATATTATGACTCATTAAGTGATCCTGTGTTATATTTAAGAACTACTTTTATATTCTGTATACGTTTGAGAGTATAGGTGGGAGTGTGTATGTACGAATCATAACGTATTTGCTTCAAACGCATTTATGATGGAGGGGGGTATTAATGATTCGGCATAGCCGAATGTAGCATTTTTAGTTGTTTTTTTTGTTTAATTTTTCCTTAAAATTTCTTTTCACTTGTGCTGAAAAAGAGAGGGGGAGAGAGGAAGCGAGACATTATTTAATTCTTTTAAAGAGCGTGTGTAAAAATTTAGTTATCTCTTTTCCTTTTTCTACTTTTTTTGTTATCCTTTTTTTCTGTCGAAATAGCAATAAAAGCCACAAGACAGGAATTTATTATTTTGTTTTCTTTTTTAGTTCTTCTTTTTTTCTTTAAGAATTTTATTGTTTTTGTGCAAAAGGAGAAGAGAAAACTTTTGTGAAAGAATTTTTGTAATGATTTTTTCACAAATAAACAAGATTTTTTTTAAGGAAAGAAAATAAAGAAAAACTAAACGAAAAACTTATGATGTGATTATTGATTTAATTTTTGGGAAAAGTTTTCTAAAAATGAGTCCCAGTGAAATGTGACAAATGTTTTAAAAGTTTTTGGAATAAAAATTTGATATAAAGATCCTTAATGTTGTAAACTATCTCATCCGTAGCTCCTTATTGTATGTCCTGATATTATAAGGATGCATTAGTGGAAGATGGCATAACTATTCTTAATAGGAACTACAAGTATCACATTTTCTTTTCGATTTAAAAAACTTTGGACCATAATAACAAAAAACTTTTGAGCTAAACGTGTTCCCAGCTTTCAAGTGCAGGAAAAATCTGTTTAAAATCTTTATATTTGGATCATCTTCTTTTATAATTTTATTTTTTTTTTTTATATTTTTATTTTTTTTTATTGAAAGTAAAAAAATAATTTTCAATGTTTTTTTTTAATTCAAATCGCGAACTTTATTCAAAAAATATATATTTTCGATCATTAGATGAAGAACCAAAAAATGTTTATCACTTCTTTAGACTCTACTCTTTTCCAAAACATCTACTACTTCCCAATTTATCAATAAGTCACTCTTTGAATTATCTTCTTTTTAAGTTTGTTTTTAATTTTAATTTATCTCTTTCCAAAATCTTTTTTGAGCAAAGATTTCGAGAATTAAGATCGGAAAAAATATTCGATCTTTCTACTCTGGGACAATTTTTTGAAGATTCTGAAGAAACTGCAATAAAATCATTTTTACGTTAATTTTAAAATTTAAGAAAAATGTTTCGGACTAAATTTGGTTTTTTAATTCGAATCGCTATCTTAAAAAAGAAAATCGATTTTTAGGTAGGAAAATCGAAAAAATCGATTTTCCTATTCTGACTCTCAAATTTTCTTCAACGGCGTTCAAAGAGAAAGCTAAAAAACGTTAGATTGGGAGGAAAGCTTCAAAGAAACCGAATTTATGGGATTGTTCAATGAGGATCCAGGTTAAGCTCTTTACCAACTTGCTAGTTCTAGTTCTCAATTTATCATTACTATACCGATGGACTCAAAATCGATTTATAGATGCCTAACCACCCGTCTGCTATCTGTCTGTCCATACAACGATGTGAAAGCTTTACAGTTGGCAATTTCACAGATGTCGCGATAAAATTTGGTATCTGCGATTTCTTTTGGACAAGGACGAAATTGATGATATTTGTTTCAGTAATTCAGTTAGCTGCTATACGAAAATTTCTTCCCGGCATGAAGCCAGAGGGTTTAATTTAATATGAAAATTTTAAACTAAAATGGGCTCAAGTTATTTATATAAATTTGGACTGTCGTAAAGAAATGGTAACTTTCATACAGTCAGACTATTCAAAATCATTTTAAGAAGCACGCATTTCAGAGAAATGTTAGTATTATGATGATATTTTATTTAAGATTCATGCAACCAGATATTCAATAGACCTTATATAACCCCAATTTTTAAAAATCATCTCAGAAGGCACACGGTGCTTTAAAAAAGACTTTTTGTAAATAATTCTATAACTTTTAAACCATTGGAGATATCTTAATGAAATTTAATGTGGGTAGAGCTGAAGTATTTTCAAGTCAATTTGGAGAATAACACACTCACAGCCCGGTCAGGAGGGTAATAGGTGGACTTGTAAAGTTGCCCATCTCCTTCTCTTGGTTAAGTTCTCAAACTGTAAAGTTTGAAAATAACTAAATTAGACTGGAGGAAGCTTGGATTTTTTAGCCAGAATATGAACTTTTTACAGAAGTGTTAGGTATCTATGAAAACGTAAGAAATTAAAGATTTTAAATTGTTAAAGAGAAATTAAGTGAAATGTCATTGGATGACAAAAATATAAGAAAAACTAAAAATTTTGGTTTTATATCTCCATTTGGAAAATGAATTTAATATTTAAACTTTTATAAAATCGAAACAAATAACTATAGTTATTTAAAATTTCAGTATGTTTTATATAAACTTGTTCATAAATCCGGGAATTAAAAGAGATTCCCACTTTTCCATGTGAAAATACCCAAAATACCAAACTTTAAAATCATATTTAAAAATTTGATTTTTTTCACTGAAATGGTCACCCTGTCATTATAAGGGTCATATGCTAGAATATATTTTTTGGATATTGACCTTACATATGTAGCTATACAATGAGGATAATTTAAAGATGATTCCAGCTTAACAAAAGGATTGAATTTTCTTTCCTAAGTTGACCAAATTTGAATAGGGCTTGTAAGGCGAATTTTTACCCAAATTCATTTTAATTTAGTTTGAGCACATTAGGATTTCTTTATAAAATTGTAAAGTAATTGTGAAGTTCAGAACCAAAAAATGTTTTTTTTTTTTTGTTGAATAAATGTGGCCACCTTTAAAAAAAAAATCAAAAAAATTTGATTTTTTTCAAATTTCGAAATTTAGATTACTTTAACTTTTAAACGGATTCGTATTTTTATATGGTTATTTTAAGAACAATTTTTAGAATTTTAAAGCGAATTTGATTTATACTTTCAAAGAATTTTGGTGTAAAATTAAGAACGCAAACTTGAAAACACTTAAAACAAGAAGAGTAAAAAATTGAAAACGAATTTCTTTTTAAATATTTCTGAAAATGTAGGATATAACTTACATATGTAACAGTATTTTTATAGAGATTTATGAGGTCTATCTATATACAAAAATTCTTTGGTCTCAATTCTTAAATGAATTTATGGTGAATTTTTAAAATTTTAACAAAGTCGAGATAACCAACTTTGAAGGATCACAGATTAAGTCCCCGATTAGAAGGGGTTCTATAGTCCTCCAAATTAATTTGAAAGCACCTCAGCTCTAATCATGTGAAATTTAATTCAAATGACTTCAACGGTTAAAAAGTTACAGAGTTATTTTGAAAAATTTGTATCTGGAAACAATGTATTTGATTGGAAAAGGATTTTCTAAGTATTTTTTAAACTGCTTGAAAGCTTTTCATAAATTTTTTTGTTTTAACATTTATTTATTTATTATTTTTTTAATAATTCATAAATTTAATTTAACAATTTTGATTCGAATCTTGAAATTTTTTAAACTTTTTTGTTGATTATTTTATTTAAAAATTTTATTTTACTTTTTTTCTATTTTTTCTTTCGAATAAGGATTTCATTTACTTTGTCCTTTTTATTATTTATATTTATCGTTATTTATGTTGTATTTTATTTATTTTATTATTTTTCTCTCCTTTTACTGTTATAACACATGTTTTATTATGTGCTGTTCTTTGCAAACTGTTTGCATTTTTTAACATTTCTTTCATAAATTGTTTAACACTTTTTTTCGGTTCTCTTTCCAACACCTTCTGCTCCCACTTACTGCTCTCTCCCTCTCTTCAAAAAAATGAATACTATTTTACTACTTAAAATTCTACTACTATTTGAAAGCTGCTGTGAAAATGGATGTTGTCAAATTAATAACACACACAGATACAGGACCATGTTGTAAAGAGAAGTTGGAAAAGAAAAACAATAAAAAATATAAATAAATAAAATAACAATTAAAAAACAAGATGAGAGAAAAAAGAAAAAAAGTTAAATTATTATTTTTTTATTAAAAAAAAGGAAAAGGAAATGAAAGATTGAGTGTAAGAGTGAAGGTGTTTAATATTTGTTAATTTTTGTCAAACTGAGAGCGAGAGAGTTTTTCATTTACAGCGTTGTTTTTATTAAGTAGTAAATATTGTGGGTGCTAAATATTTTCTATTAATTTCGGAGTTATTTTATGCTTTTGTGTTGGAAGAAAAAAGCTTTTTTCTTGGTTTTTCTTTTTTTAAATCATTTTCTTTGCTTTCTAGCTAAATTCACAAAACATTACGAGAGTTTTTGATTTGTATGTGTATGTGTGTGTATGTGTATGTGTGTGTATGTGTATGTGTGTGTTTGTATTAGAGTGGTTATTTTGTTATTTCTTTTTTAAGGTATTTTCATCATTATATGGCTTTTGTTGTTATTGCTGCCTTTCTTCCTGCTGCTGCTGCTGCTCTCAATGTTGTAAACGTTGATTTTTCTTTTATCATTATTTTCTTTCTAGTAGTTCTTTTTTTCATTGTTGGTTCGTAATTTAACCTTCTGCCCTACTCTTAAGGAATGCGTCATCGATAAGTAAATGTTTTCCCCCAAAAAAAACTTTTTTTAATTTACAATAAAGGAATTTGTTCTAAAAATTTTGGCTATAAAGAAATGTCTAATTCGAAATCTTAGGAAATTAGAGACATTTTTGCCTCTAAACAAATTAAGTTATTTTTTAGAAATCTCTAATGCTGAAATCCCTTTAAAACTCCTTAATATTAATTGTTATTATTTTTTATTAATATTTAGTACACACGCACTCTGTCAAGGTTATTTCCTGCTATTTGCCACTGAAAACTCTGACAAAAAATATTCTAAATTCCACAAAAAAAGTCGAAATAATTTTCCTAAACTTCTTTAAAAATTTCCCCAAAAATCATAATTCAATTAAACAAAAATCTATAATTAAAAAATTTTCCTTCATTTCCTTTTAATCTTTTTAATTTCCTGTTTACCAAAAAAATCTCTTTTTCTAAAAGTTCTCCTTTTTCATTGGAGTATATTTTTTCTTTAATTTTATTAATTTATTTTAACTAATTTTGTTTTTAATTCTTATTTTTCTATAAAAAATTTTTTCCACTTGCTTATGCTTCTTCTTCTTCTTTTTACCATGATATTTTTTTCTTCACATTTTTTTCCCGAGCTGTCAGTATTGTATACTATGTATCTATATGTATTTTAACCATCAAAAAAAAAAGGAAAAAAGGCTTAATATTGAGTCGTCGAATTGTGGAAAGAAAAAAAAATTACAAATTCACATTTTTTTCTTCACATTCTTTAGCCTTGTTCAATAATTTTTTTTAATTTTATTTTCTTTTACACTTTGAATTTCTCCATTTTATTTTATTATTAACCTTTAGATTTTTTATAAAATATAATCTTTTATTTTTCTTTTTTTAAAAACTGCCATTTTTTCTATAAAAATTTTTTCCACTTTCACAATTTTTTCTCTTTTTTTCACTGTTTCTTAAGAAAGCAAAAATTTTTATCCGTTTTATGTTAATTTATTGTATTTAATTTTTTGTTTTTTTTTTCTATAAATTTCAAGTCCTTACGTTAAGGCTCCACGTCTCCAACTACTTGCATAAATGTTGGAATTGTCAAGAAAACTTTATTTGAAATACCGAAAGCTTTTTTTCGTTTAGATTTTGATTTCGGAGTGTGATTTAAGGTAAACTTTTTTGTGTTGAGAAAAGACACGTTTTTATGTTGGGCTTCCAATGAGTGTGTTTTGTTTTGTAACAGTTAATTGAGTGAGAATTAATAGAATTAAAGACACTGAGAAAAAATTATTCACAAATTTTTTTTGTACTTTACTTTCTGTATTCGGAAATGATGAACATTTTATTTAGTGGTGGAAATTTTTTTTTGTAGTGGAATTTATATTTGGTAGTGAAAATATTGTTTAGTGGTGAAAATCTATTTTGAGGTGAAAATTTTACTTATGGTAAAAAAATTTTATTTAGCGGTGAAGGTCTTAAGTAATGAAAATCTTGTTAAGTGGTGAAAATATTTTTTAGTGGTGAAAATCTTGCTTAGTGGTGAAAATCTTGCTTAGTGGTGAAAAACTAATTTTGTGGTGAAAATGTTGTACAACGGTGAAAAAGTAATTTAGTGGTGAAAATCTTGTTTAGTGGTGAATTTTGTCTTACATTAAGAGAAACTTAGTGGTGATAAACTTATCCTTTTCACAAGTGAAATATAGTTTTGTGGTGAAAAACTTTTTTAGTGGAGAAAATCTTGCTAAGTGGTAAAAATAATTTGATGGCCAAAATCTTGCCTAGTGGTGAAAAACTAATTTTGTGGTAAAAATATTGTACAATGGTGATAAAGTAATTCAGTGGTGAAAATTTTGTCTTGCGGTGAAAAACACGGCAAAATTCTTGTTTAGTGGTGAATATTTTGTTTAGTGGTGAAAAACTTATTGAAATTCGTATTTAGTGGTAAATTTTTTTTTAATGGTGAAAAAATAATTTTGTTGGGAAAAACTAATTTAGTGGTGAAAATTTTGTTTAGTGAAGCAAATCTTGCTCAGTGATGAAAAGTTAGTCTCTAAATAGGAGTTTTATAAAAAATTTGTGATGGAAAACTAAAAAGTGTTTAGAATATTTTCGAAGTCGCTTCCAATTTCTTACAGTGTTCTGTAACACCTTCACTCAATTTAACGGCATAAATTTTAAATGTTATTTTCTTTAAACACTCGTCTGTTAATGTTAATTATTCCTTAACATAACAGTTCTTTTCTTCATTTGCTTCACCACATTCTCTTGTTATTTAACATGATTTCATATGTAACGGTTTTATTCATGAATTTGTCAATTGAAAATGACAACAACCACTAAAGCAAAAATGTTACTCAAAATGATGTCAGTATTAATTTGTTTACAAACACTCTTTTACAAACATGTGTGTATATGAAATCATATTAAAAACAAGAGCAGAGAATGCATTTACCCACGTGTGTGTGTGTGTGTGTGTTGATATGTGGGATTCTGTGGTAAAATGATTAATGATTTTATGTTGGCAACATTTGCAAGTGAAGGTGGTTTATTTTGTTGCTGTTTTTTTTAAGAGAAGAAACACACATGAAACAGTAAACACAAGGATGTCGAGTTAATAAATATTTAATAATTATTGAAAAAAAAAAACAATTAAATATTAATTAAATAATAATTTTAAATAAGTAATAATTTATTAAACTTAATAATTTATTAAATAAATTAATTAACTAAATAATTTGTTTTCTATGTAGTAGTTACGTCATTGCATTAATGTTGTTTTTGTTATATGACCTATACTTCTATATAAATTGTTGATATGCAAATGTTTACGTGTGTTGATGTGTGCGTGCCTGTGTATGTAAGAATATTTTCAATGCGAGTGCATTTTTCTTGTTGTTGCTGTCATTTTTTCCTCTTCCATTGTTTGGTCTAATTTAATGACGACATATCTTATTTGCACGTCACTCAACTTTATTGTTATTCTTTGTTGGTTTTTTGTTTCTGCTTTCATGACGTCACTTATAACCCGATTTTGGTTTTTAGGGTGACGTTACCTTAAGCAAAAGAATAAATGCAACAATGCAAATTGTTGTTGCATATCGTTCTTGTCTTTCCTATAAAGTGATTATTTTCAAAGGACTTTTCTTTCAGGCAAATGAAATCTCGAAATAATGAAATTGATGGAAAAGTAACATCAAATGTTATTTTCACCATAAAATAAATTCAACACAAAACTAGTTTTTCATCACAAAACAAAAAACACTCGTTTTCACCACATTCATCACTTAATTAAAAATTGCACCTCAAGACTTTCTTTTTCCATACACTGAACTAAAATTTTACAACAAGACTATTTTTGGCTTAGTGGTGGAAAACTACTTTAGTAATGATTAAACAAGTTTTCTGGAAAAAAGCTTCTTGACTGGTGAAAAAGTAATTTATTAATTGATGAAAGACTAGCTTACCGGTTTGAAACCAATTTAGTAGTGAAAATCTTCTTAAATAAGGTAAATATTGAATTAAGGTGAACATCTTGTTTAGTGATAAAATTTAGAGAGAGTGGTGAAAATGTTGTTTACTTTTTAATATAAAATAATTTAATGGCGAAAATCTTGTTCAGTGGTGAAAAACTAATTAAGTGGTGAAAATCTCATTAAGTGGTGATAATGTTGTTTAGAGGTGAAAATCTCGCTGAATGGTGAAAAAATAATTTAGTGCTTTTATGTTTAAAGCAGAAAAACTTTTTTCGTGGTGAAAATCTTTTTCAGAAAATCTTGTTCAGTGGTGAAAAACTTATTTAGTGGTGAAAATCTCATTAAGTGGTGATAATGTTGTTAAGAAAATCTTTTTCAGTTGAAATAAGCTTTCTTCGTGTATAGTGGTGAAACTCGTATATGGTGGTGAAAAACTTGTTAGTAGTGAAAAATATCTTGAAAGAGGATTTATCGAAATTCCTCTATTAATAAGAGATTTATCGAAAATTTATTCTAAATAGAAGATTTATCGAAAATTTTCTATAAATAGAAGATTTATCGAAAATTTTCTCTAAATAGGAGATTTATCGAAAATTTTCTCTAAATAGGAGATTTATCGAAAATTTTCTCAAAATTGGAGATTTGTCGGAAATTTTCTTTAGTTATGAATTTTATCTAAAATGTATTTAAATCTTTTGGTTATAGTTTTGAAATCATTGCTGCGTTGAGATTAAGGTTTTGGTCTTAGCTAATGTATAAAATTTAAATAGTTGAACAAAATCTATTGCATGTTTTGAGGCTGAAAAATTTATTATTTGTTTATTTCGTGGTATTTTTCATGTTCTTTGAACTAAAACAATTTTTTTTAATAAATTTCAATTGTGTCCAATAAATTATATTTATTTCTGGTTGTTTATAATTTTCTTTTAATATATAATACATTATTTTTGTTTCTTTGTTTAATAGTTTTTTATTTTTGTATATAAATTAATAAATTTATTAAAGATTTATTAAGTTTTTTTATTATAAATTACTACAGTAATAGTTTTTGTTTATAATTTATTTTATTATAATAAATAATATTTTTATTTTATTTTTATTTTATAATTATTAATATTTTTTTTAATTATTTATAAATATAATACATTTTAGTTGTTGTTTATTAAAATAGTGGGGGAGTGGGGTGATGAAGGGTCCCTAATTTTTGTTATTTTGTAAAGTTTTATTTTTTATTTAAAGCATATTTTAGTTTATAATATCAAATATTTTAGTAGAAAAGTATTCATGCAAATAAATTATATTCAAAAATTTATGATTTATTTTTTTAATAAATATTTTTTTATAAATTTTTTAGATTAATTCAGTTTATAAAAATTCATAAAAAATATTAAAAATAGTTAAAATATCAAAATTGTTTTTTATTGTTTTTATTTATTTATACCCCCACTACCACAAGTGGTGTGTCATTCCGTGTGAAATTGTATGTACGAAACATTACGTATTTACTTAACACGCATTTGTGTTGGAGGGTGCTGAAGATTCGGCATAGCCGAATATAGCATTCTTACTTGTTTTCAGTTAAAGTCGTTAATTCAGTTTTCAATTTGCTTTAGTTTTCATTGTGGTTTTTTTCTGTCATGATTATTTTTTAATAATTTAAATAAAAAATAAATTAAAAAAATATTATTACAAAGAGAAAAAATTACAATTTTAAATTAATATTTGTCAGAGAGTGTTTTTAAATAAAAATTAAATTAAAATTAAAATTAATTTCGAGTTAAATTAACAAAAAATATATACAAACTTAAAATTATAGCCAAATTTAGGCTTTTGTTTAAACTAATTTTAGATTCTTTTATTCTGTTTTTTATAATACAAAACTTCTAAAGTTTTTTTTTTAATTCAAGTGTTTCATTTCATTTCATTTTCTTTTCTTTCTATTTCTTATCCTTCTTTAATTCTTCTTACAAAAGCACCCTTAGGTTTTAGGTTATAAGTTTCCTTTTCCTGTTTTCTATTTCTTGTCAAACGCGCTGCGTTTTTGTTAAATGTTTAAAAAATCGTTTAACTAATTTCGGACCCTTTTACAGGGTCTTGGTTAACCATTAGCTATTGCTGCTGCGACTGCTACGACTACCACTGCCTCCGCCATTATGTAAACCATTCATACGTTCCGTATTGGGTTTCAATATGAAACGCAATTCGAAATTCTTATTAACCACCACCGCATAAAAGACATTGGCATTACGTGGTAGATCGACATCTCTATCGGGCAGCCTTTGAGCCAATACATAGTTATCGGGATCATCTTCAATGCCCAATTTCATAAGTGCATTACGTATCACCTGAGGTGTGCGTTCATTATTTTTAACCATCATACTTTTATACACCACAATGCCATCCTGAGGCATTGTTTCGGTTTCCAAAGTAATTTTCACAATATAAAAATCAGCATTAGCCCCGGGAGAGTTAACCACTTGGGCATTTATTAAAGGAGATCCCACATGTGTAGGAGTATGAGAGCCACTATTGCTGGAACCATGTGATGACCTTAACAAACCATTTGAACTATGGGAATGTATCATTTTGGATTTATTAATGCCTCCTCCAGAATTACTAGAATCTAAAGACAAATTTGAAACACTACTGGTGGCGGACATGTGATTATTATGGGCTTCTCGATCTAAAGAATTGTGGCGTGAACTATTGTGTGAACTAATCTCACAATAAAATTGTGAACCTGCTCCACTGCTAGAATTGGAGGCTATAGAATCAGTTTTACGATGACCCAATATAGAAGAATTTGCCGAGGACATTTGTGATGAAGTGGTACTTTTTCTAGCAGCCGTAGGAGGAGGAGGCTCTAATTGATAGGACAGCGTGTGGGCATCTTCTTCACTTAACACGGGCATTGAATAGAACCATCTATTGAATAAAGGATCCTCATCTAGGTTATAAGTATTAGCGGCCCCTTGCAGTAACTTTATCTTGGCCAAAACCTCGAACTCTTTACGTTTCTTTTCGAAATTAATCAATTTATCTTCGCCCACCGTATCGGGATTGGCTTGATGAATCATGGTCAAATCGGTGAGGAACGTACCTAAATACGGTATAGTGCCATGAGAGGTTTGGGTGCTCTAGAAAGGAAAGAAACCATTAAAACCAAAATAAGAATTGAATTCCCCAAAAAACTGCTCACCTGTTTTTGTATGATCTTTTGCATATGACGATCATTTTCTCCCACCGTTTCGGCAAATTTGGCAGTACCTTCCCGTATTAAAAGTTCTCTTTGCACTGAAGCATTATTGTCCTCTGAACAAATGCGAGCCAGTTCATGAAAGATTTCCAACTGGAAGAAGAAAAAAAACGGAAAGAATTGAAATCTTTCCAAATCTTCTTTAAGCGTTTAAGATTTTACCTTTTCTTTGGGCAAAACAGACCATATTTTACTTAATCTATAAATAGCTGAAGAATTTAGGCCCGTGATGATGGCCTTAAGGGAGGAGAAATTCTTTAATAAACGTAATTCTTGAGCTATATCAATCCAAACTGATATATATACAGCACGATCCTTAAAATCGGAAAAAAGAAAGAAAAAGAAATCAAAAGTTTAAAATCTCCTTTAAAGAACAATTTAAAATGGACGCACCTGTGGTTCCAACGACCGCTCTATCAAAATACTAGTTATCACTCTATATAAAACCTCATTAAACTGTGTCACTGTGGCCACCACTGTCTCACAACAGCCCTGAGACCTTCTCGACCAAGTGGCTCCCAAACATTGATGTGATATCACTTTCTTGAACAATTCACAATCCATTCGTGTCAATTGTTCGGCAAAATGTCGCACATCAATGCGAGGAAAACGATAGGTTTCCAAAAAACACGCTCGTCCATGAAATTCTGGTGCCAAATATAAATCGGCAAATTGATCTCCCAACCAGGCAGGTAATTGTTTTTTATTATACACCTGTTGGCGTAAAATCATTTCCAATTGATTTAGCGCTCGTGCATGTAAATCCGAATTGGACATATATTTACTAGTGAAATTAATTAAAGCTTCCAAGTTCTCTTCATTCCAATCCTCTGGAAAACCATTTAACCACATTTTCCATACTGAGAGCAAAGTTTTCTTATGCTGCTCATGTATGGAATTGGAACGATCATAATCGATATTGTCTTTATTCTTCAAATCCTCAATACGTTGTTTCTCACACAAAGTATTATAGCGTTTGATAAATAGACTTAGAACCTCTTTGGCTGTGGAAAAGGTACGATAGGTGTTGAGGAATACATTGATGAAGGTGGATTCAAGTTCACCATCATCGGTGGCTAAGGCCTCGACTAGACGTTCTAAGGTGGCGGCCTTGACAAAACGTACACGTACCATTTCCCATTCCAAATAGGATATGTCATCTTCAGAATCGGCCTGAAAAGCGAGAGAATAATAACAAATAAACAAATAAACATAAATTTGTTTTATAATAATAAAAATGCGAATAGAATACTCACATTTGTAGCTGTGGGTGTGGGCCGATGGTAGCACACCTTTTTCAAATAAACCGTATAAATAATGTCCGTATCCTTTTCCTCACCCCATATACGCCACGTGGGCTAATAAAGACAAAAGGAAACATAAAATAAATAATAAATAAAATCAATTAATTAATTAATTAATTAATTAATTAATTAATTAATTGTAGTTCATCATAACTAAATAAAATAATTAATTTTCTGGTTAAATTGTTGTTGTTGTTTTTTTAATCAAATTAATAAATTTTTGCCATAATTAATTATAAATTCTGAATTTATTTAGAAATTTATTTAAAATTCTCTTTAATGAATTTATTTGTTCAACATTTTTATTTGGAAATTTATAATATTTTCTCGGTTTCAAGCCAAAAAGATCATAAAATTGAACTCCCATGGCTGCTAATTGTGGCTGGACATCGAAAAATCTGATATTTAAATACACAAATTTGTTTGTTTTATTGTTATTAAGTGGCAAAATGTTGCCACCAGCGGGGTTTACTTTTTGAATGTTTTATTTAATATTTTTTAAAAAAGAATTAAATTAACAAAGAAAATTTTATAAAAAATGTTTTATAAAGTTTTAAGAAAAAATTCTTTAAATAAACATTAAATTTATTTAAAAAAGAGATTAAATTTCTGGGAAAATATTGAAAATTTAATAAAAAACAACTTTTGTTTAATTTTGTCTAATTTCTGTTTAAAATTAAAGAAAATAATAAATTTTGTATATTTTAAATATTTTCGAAAATTCGAACTTAAGTTCGAAAATCTTAAAGGTCTATAAAATAGTAATTTTTTAACAACAATGAAAAATTACTAATATTTTGTAAAATTTTGAACAAATTTTGATCAATTTCGGTATTCCAATTAAAAAAAAAATTATATTCGAAAATTCGAAATTATTCAAAAATTACGAAATTTTACATTTTATTGCTTACAATAAAAGAAATAAACAAATTTAACTTATTTTTAGCAATTTCGAAAATCCGATCTTAAGTTCGAAATTATAAATTTTTTACAAAAATAAAAATTTTTTGAATTCAAATTAAAAATATATGAAAATTTACTTAATTTTGGGAAAAAATTTTTCATTAATTTTGATGCTCAGTTTAAAAAAATCATGTTCGAAAATTCGTAATTTTAAGAAAATAATTTTAAGAAAATTAATAATTTTAAGAAAATTAATAATTTTAAGAAAATTAATAATTTCAATTTTCTTAAACAAAATAAAATAATATTATTGACGTAATTTGGGAATTTCGAAAGTTGGAACATGTAAAATATCAATAAATATTGCAGCCCTTGAGAATAACTAAAGAGAATTAATTAAATTTATGTTAAATAAAAAACCTTAAATTAAAATAATTGAATTATATGAACTTGAAAAAAATCATGTTCGAAAACTCAAAATTCTTATAAAATTTAAAAGTTGCATTTTTTTCTGCTTATAATAAAAGAAATTAATATTTTTAACTTATATTGGCAATTTCGAAAATTCGAACTTAATTCGAAATTTGAAAATTAAAAAAAATGAAAATTATTCTATAAAATTCATAATTTTAAAAAAAATTTTATAAATTTTCTAATCTAAACTACATTCTAAATAGAATGAACAAAAATTCAAATTTATGTTCGAAAATTCAAAAATTTATATAAAAATTAAAATATTATTTTTTTAACTATTAATAAACAAATTTTTAGACATTTTCATCAATTTTGCTTTTCGTATGTAGGAAAAAATCAATTTCGAAAATTCGAATTTAAGTTCAAAAAGGTAAAATTTTTTATGAAGTGCAAAATTTTTGTTTTTATTGGTTAAATTTTAAGAAAATAAACATTTTATAAAAATTTTAGTAATTTAAAAATTCGAACTTAAGTTCGAAAAAATTAAATTCTAACAAATGTTCAATTTTTTAATAATTATGAAAAAAAATCAAAAAAATTTTATAATTTTTATAAATTTTAAATCAATTTATATTTTGAATTTGAAAAAAATCATTTTCAAAAATTCGAATTTAAAATTTCAAAAAAAAAACTTTAGTAAAAAAAATATATATTTTACTCAAATAATTTTAATAAAATTCGACATTCGAACTATCAACACTTTACTTATTTTTAAAAATATTTGAAAAATTTTAAGAATTTTGAAATTTTAAAAATTTTATTTCAACGTCCGAAAATTTTTATTATGTTCTGTAAAAAGTTCGAAAATAATTGTAAACAAAATTTAATTTTAAATTTCGTTTTTTTTTATAAATTTAGATTTTTTTTAAATTGATGATGAGTTTTTTTTGCCAAATATTTTCATTACATTGAAATTCTTTTAAAGCGTTTTTTAAATGTTTATTTTAAATTTAAGAAATTTAAGATAAAAAATAAACTAATAAAAAATGTCGATACTTTGACTGGCAAGAAATTAGAAGACAGACATTAATTGTTTATAAATTAAATTTAAAATAAATAAATTAAAATAAATAAATTTAAAAAAAATAAATAAATTTTTAGTTTTTTGAATTTTTTAAAGAAAAAATAACATAAATAATAAAAATTGTTTATAAAATATTAACCAAAGTTTAAACTTTTAACTGCAGTTTAAGTTTAAACCAGACTTAAGATGACACAAAAACTAAATCGGAAATGCCATATAAACTTTAGTTAAAGGAAATTAACTTAATTATAGTTTAACTGTAGTTAAACTGTAGTTTAAGCTACAGTCTAGGTTGTAGACTCAAGTTTTAGCTAAAAAGGAAATGAAGAGATTCAATTACAAACCATACTTTAAACAATTAAATTAACTAAAGTTAAAACCGAAGAATAGCTATATTGGAGATTTAACTATAGTTTAAGTTACAAACTAAATTTTAGTTTAAAGTTTAAACAAGAATTTTAATTAAACAAAACTAGAGTTACAATAACAGACTTTAATTTAAGCATTATAAATGGGTTAAGTTTAACCTCAGCAAGAGCTAATACTTTCTGTCACAGAATAAACCATAGTTTAAACTGTAGTTTAAACTATATAATTATTTAGAGTTTATATGAAAAATAAAAAAAAGCAGTTTAAGTTGAAAAGTAAATTAAATCAAAAAGTTTTAACTAAAGTTCAAACAATAAAATAAACTATTCAATAACTAAAGATTAAATTAAAGAGTAAAAACTAAGTAAATAGATTAAACGTTAATTTAAGAAAATGCTAAACTATAGCTCAAATTATTAAAATGGATTAACTTTGGTTAACGCCGTAGACATATACATTTTTAGTTTAGTTATTATAGAATTGTAGACAAGAGTTTAAACTATATATTTGACTACGGTTAAAACTATAATGAAGTTTAATGTTTAAACTATACATTTTATAAGTTTTGCGCCTTTAACTAAAGATTAGTTTTAATTACAGACACGAGTTTATACTGTATAACTGGCTACGATTTAAGCAACAGAAGAGATTATAGTTTAAACTATAAATGAAGCTTAAGTTTAAACTTCTAATTTAACTACAGATGAAAAATGTAGTCAATAGTATTATCTCTATAAAAAACTTGAACCAAAACAATAATTAGAATATAGTTTACACCACTTAATTAACTTTAGTTTAAACTTTAATCTAAATCAACATTTAAGCTTAAGTTTAACTAAATAGTCATTTTAAAACGTTTCTCTTCTTTTAAGCGTTTTTATAATTTATTCCTTTAAAATGTTTTTATTAATTTTCATAGACTAAAGTTCAGTTTAAATTATAGACAAAAGTTTAAACTATATGACTGACTACAGTTTAAACTACAGAGTTGATTATAGTTAAAACCATAAATTTATTTTAAAACGTTTGGTAAATCATAGTTTAAACTTCAGAATAAAATTTTAACTAAACTCATGAGTAGTCTACAGTTTACATTATATAAATTAACCTTAGTTTAAACTTTAAACTAGTTCCCAATTTTGACTTAAACTACAGTTTAACCACGTTTTTCTCCTTCAAAAGTTTTTTCTTCGTGATGTTAACCTGATCGGGAATAAGTTTACCTTATTATAAGTATAACAATTATTCTTATGTAAATCTTTGGTTTTCTTCGATAGATTCCTTAAAGTGGCTCCCGTACAGGCACATAAATATTTCAGACTAGCCACCACCATTTTCTCATTCGTTTGGGATTTATTAAGATTCGTCGTATTATTTGTGGCATCCAGATCATCACAAGAATGATAAGAACTAAATGGACGACGCCATTTTTTAGGTTTTGTTAAAGTTGAGGTGGGTGTTTTACAATCTCCTCCTCCTCCTCCTCCCCCACAAGTGGCTGTAGAGGAAAGGGATTTTTTACGTTGACCCCCATGTTTGGGTGTATGAGGAGAAGAGTGGCAAGAGGTTTTCTGTGGTGTTGGTGGTGGTTTTTTATCAAAATATTGAAATTGTAATTCATTTTGAAGAGATTTAACTAAATCTTGTTGTTGCTGTTGTAAATGTTGTTGAAATTGTTGTTGCTGCTGGTGATTCGTTTGATGTTGCTGCTGCTGCTGCTGGTGATGTGAATGATGATGATGATGTTTCTGATGATGATTATGATGTTTATGATGATGTTTACAATGATGTTGATGTGCTAAAATATGCGTAGCATGATCCAAGGGAGGCATTAAAGCCTTTTGTTGATATTGTTGTTGTAATTGATCCTGACTATAATTTTGATAATAATCATGACTCTGATCCGTTTGATAAAATTGAAATTCCTGAGATGTTTGATATGTGGGATTTTGTGGGGATTTTAATACTTTAACAGCAATTTTTTGTGGTTTTGTATTCGAACATAAATACGAGGAGTTATTAGAGAAATTCTGTAAAAGATTTTTTGTTTTTTGATTTTTAATTTTTTAGAACTGTAAAATGAGTCATTAATTAACTCACAAAATAATAAAACAATTTTTTTTTTGCGAAAAAACGGGTGTGAAATTTTTGTTAAATAATTTCAATTTTTTATTTGTTTTAAAAAAAACATATTCCAGTAACAACAATAACAGTTTGTAATTAAAAAAATATTCTTTAATTTCCTTGTTTATTTAATAAATTTTTTTAAATTTATTGTGTGTTTTAATAATAATTTTTTTTATTTCTCAGAAAAAAGAGTCTTTTTTTAGGCCGAAAAATTTTTGGTTAAAAATTTCATTTAGTTAATCGAGCAGATGTTTTTTTTATTAAAAAATTTAAAAAAAATCAATAAAAATTTTAACAGGAAATAAAATTATTATTTAATAATTGAGACCACAAAGCAAAAAAAAAAGTTTTTTAAATATCTCAATCTTTTGTAACGATTTTAAAAATAGTTTTTTTTAAAAATGGAAATATTATTTTCTTTATTTGAAAAATAAATATTTGATTAATGACTAGAAAATTAGCAAAAGATGTAAATAATAGCAGGAAATAGAAAAACTATAAATATACATCAATACAAATAGAAATTAGACAATAATATAGAATTGACAGTAAACCAAAAAGCAAATTATAGTCAAAACTATTATCTTGAATCTTAATTATAGTCTTAACTGTAGTTGAAATCATAGCCTAACTGTAGCTTAAATTTTAATCTAAGCTGCAGTCTAAACTTTACACTAAAGTTTAGTTTAGACAATAGTTTAAACTATAATCCAAACAATGGCTTAAACTATAGTCTAAAGTATACCCTAAACGATAGTCTAACTATAGAATAAACTAGAGTATAAATTTTAGTCTAAAATATTGTCTAAACTATAACTTAGCTAAAGTCTAAATTACAGTTTAAACTATTGTATATACAGTACTCCAAAGTAGAGTCTAAACTATAGTTTAGTCAAAATTATATTTTAATACAGTTTACATACTAAACTTAAAAAGTAAACTTTAGATTAAACAAAAGTTTAAACTATAAACAAATCTATATTCTGTACTAAACACTAAATCATAGTCTAAATTAAAGGCTAAACTGTAGTTGAAACTAAAATATAATCTAAAATATAGTCTAAATCTACACTGATCTGTAGACTAAAATATAGTCCAAAATATAGACTTAACTATTTTCTTATAGACTAAACTATAATGTAAACTATTGGTTAATATAGAGCCTAATCTATAGTCTAAGTTTAACTAGAAACTAAACTATAAAATGTTGTTTAAACTATATAGACAGTAATTTAACTATAGTGCAAATTGTAGATAGTCTATAGTAAAAACTTAAAACTAAATTATAGTCTAAACTTTACACTCAACTTTAGGCCAAACCAATACATAAACTTTAAACTAACTATAGTCTAAACTTCAGACTTAACTAAAGCATTAAGGTTATATTTAACTAAAGTCTAATCTTAAATTGAACAGTTAAAACTGTAGATTAAACTATAGTCTAAACTTTAGACAAAACTATAGTCTTAACTTTAGGTTAAACCAAAGTTTAAACTCTAAACTAAACCATAGTCTAAAGTTCAGACTAAACTTTAGCATAAACTTTCTATTGAATTATTATTTAATTTTAGATTAAACTGTCTAAACTGTAGATTAAACTGTTATCTAAACTTTATACTAAATTGTAGACTAAAATGAAAAAAATATATATTTTTTAATATCAATTAATCTTTTTTGAATCTTATGAATTTAATTAAAAAATACTTTTTTTAATTAACGGGACTTTTTCCTTTTTAAGAGGAATTCTTATCAACAAATATGGACTTAAGGAAACTGTATTTTTCGGAATTTAAAATTTAGAAACATTTTAAAATTGTGCAAATACAAATCAATCAATGACTATTTTTGTAGTTAATTCTCAATTCAACTAAATACATTTATTTGAATTTTCAATGACATTCCAGACGATTCATAATTATCATCTTTCCTAATTAGATGAAATTTGTTATAGAAATGAAATCAAATGAAATGAAATTAATGAATTCATCTCAAACCAAATAAAGAAAAGAAATTTTTTTTATTTTTTATTTTTTTAATTTAATTTTTTGCAAAGCAACCGAAAGATAAGCCGACAAGTTGAATTTAAAACAAAAAAAATATGAGTTTTTGAATGAAATTCATTCAAAAACTCATGAACAATTTTTTCATTTCTTTACAAAAAAATGAAAAAAAAACAAGTATGGAAAATATATATTCGGCTATGCCGAATCTTCAATACCCTCCACCACAAATGCGTGCGAAATAAATAACTTATAGTACATATGGAGTGTACGTTCAAACACACTCACAAAAACACATTCTCATAAGCATACTCACATTTACACACTCAGATAATCTCACATAAACATAAATACACTCACATAAACTCACTCACATAAACACACTCAAGATCACAATATATAAATTAAATTTAACACAGAATTGAGTCATAAAAGTTGTTATATTTTTTGCTATAACTTTTATTCTTCTGAACCGATTTTAATAATTTTTGGAATGGCAACAAGGAACATTTAACTCTATATTATGACAAAATGTTTGCTGATTTATAAATGACAAACTAAAGTTCTTCACTTGAACTTAGAGGTCTTCTCAGGACTATAACAAATATTCAGGTCAATTCTCAAAGAGCTCTGTTATTTACTGTGCTTGTGTCACAACTGATAGACTGATATAAGTAAATATATATATATACATTATGAGGTCTGAGATGTTTCCCTCTTAACGTTACACATGGTGTGATAAATTTAATATACCCACTTCGTCACTTGTAATGATGTAGGGTATAATACAACTACAAAATTGTACACGATTAAATAATTTATTTTATTCAATTTCATGTTCAGAAATCTAATATTTATTTCAATCTTTAGCTTAACATCCCTCTCCATTTAAACGTACAAGAAGATTCCACTTAAACGTCAATTTTTCAATGACTCAATTTATAAAAAATTTAAAAAAAAACTCAAGTTTAGTTTTATTTCTCTTTTGTTTCTTTTTTTCATAACAAATAATTGACAGTTTCAAGTAGAATTTAACAAATTTTTCAAAAATTTTATTTTCAAAACTTTAAGTGTTGCCAAGTAGTTTGAATCCCAACAACAATAATAGCAAGCAGAAGGCATGAAAGAATGAATGAATGAATGAATGAGTGACTGAGTGTTGTTTCTCTTTTTTTATATTTTTCCTGTTTTCAGTCATTTTGGTGCCTTAAGAGCAAAAATACGTCATATTTTTTGATTTGTTTTGAAGTTTTTTTTTTTTTTGAAAGGAGAGGAGGGGGGGGTGTAGACCCGAAAAAATGATAGCCAAGGTCAGGGTTAAGTATCTATTGAATTTATTATTGAGTAAATACAAGTATGAGTGTGTGTTGAAGTGTGAGAGTGAGAAATAAAAGAAATCAATAATAAATTATTTGGCAGCAACCGCAAAAAACAAAATAGGAAGAGTTCAGTCAAGAACCTTTTCAAGAGCATAAACTGAGGAGTGTTGAAATATGTTTTTTCTTACAAAAAAATAAACTAAAGTGTTAATGACCTAAAGGATAATCAACATGAGAATGAAAATTTATTATAAAAACAAAAATTTATTCTCTACAAAGTAGATGATCGTCCTTTATGTTTAAGGCCAATTTGGGGGTTTAAGTCATTGACTGTTCAACAACAAAATTATGGAAATAATAGTGAAGGAGGATTATTGACATTTACAGGGACACTTAACGGAAATAATAGTTTAACATTTTTGACCAAATGTCAGTTAAAGTCATTAAATATTCTAAACTCCGATTAGTTTATAATACAAATTAAAACTTGTGCTACAATTTAAAGTATTTTAAATGTTAATGTTGGTATATATTTTAGACAATAGTTTAAGCTATAGGTTTGACTTTAATAAAGACTATTATTTAGTTCATAGTTTAAACTATAATACGAACTATAGTTTAAGCTATAGTATATATTTTAGACAATAGTTTAGAGTTTAATTAAGAAATAATTGATAATTTAGTACATAATTTAAATTTTTGTTTGCCACATAGTTTAGTCTATAGTAAAGACTATAGTTTAGCCTATAGTTCAGACTGTAATATGGTCTATAGTTAATACTATAGTTTTGACTATAATTTAGACTACAGTTTAGTCTATAGTTTATTCCACAGTTTAGTCCATAGTTAAGTTCATCGTTTTGTTCAGATTTTACTCTATATTTTAATCGATGGTTTAGTTTATAGTTTAGGCTTTAGTTTAGTCTATGGTTAATAGTTTAGTAAATAGTTTTATAGTTTAGTCTATAGTTTGATCTATAGTTCAATCCATAGTTTAATTAAGAGTTTAGTCTACATTTTAATCGATGGTTAAGTTTATAGTTTCGTCTGTAGTTTAGAATTAGGTTTAGTCTTTAGTTTAGAGTATTAGTCTATATCTCAGTCTATGATTTAGTTTATAGTTCAGTTTAATATATAGTTTAGTCAATAGTTTATTCTTAAATATAATTTATAGTTTAGTCTATTGTTTAGTTTTTAGTTTAGTTAATTATTTAGTCTAAAATTAGTCTATAGTTAAGTTTTTATTTCAGTCAACAGTTTAGTCTACAAAATTATTCCATTGTTACGGTTTAACCCACAGTTCAGACTTTAGTCCAATCCACAGTTTATAGGTTATTCAAATCTTGAGAACCCATAAAATTCGAATAAAAATTTCCCCAATGAAAAAAATACTTAATAAGGAAAAGAGAAAGAGAACGTGGGAGAGAGAGGAGAGGAGAAATAGACACATAATTAAATAATTACTAAGTCGAGCTTTTTGTGTTCTTATCTCACAAATTAAAAATAATAAAGTGTCCAAGCAAATTTTGTGTGTTTATAAATTTATAACAACAAACATAACCTACTTAAAAACAACAACAACAACTAAATTAAACTAAACTAAACATAACGATTAAAATAAATAACGTGACATAAAGAAAAATGAAGACGTTACTATTAAATCAGAGTTAAAAAACATGAAAAAGCGTTACAAGAAGGGGGTGAAAGAGGAGACGCAAACAAAAACAATTTGTAAACATGATGAATAAATTAGATGGATGGACGGATGGATGGATGTCATACAAATTACAACAAAAAAACAAAGAAACACACAAAGTCCAATTGAAATGCATTGACCCAAATTGAAATCAAGGCACAATTTAAGTATTTAAAATTTATTATACAACAACAATTACAACAACAACGAGGAGAAGAATAAAACATAAATGCAAAAAAAAAGCTGAAAAAGGAATAAAAGAACTTAAAAAAAATCGACGTGAATAAACAAAATTTTAGAAACATAAAAACAAAAACAAAGAAAAAAATTTAAAAAAAGAATTGTTTACAAAATAATAATAACAACAACAAAATAAGAGTATTTATGGGCCCCTTTTTAACATTATTTACAAAAAGTACAACAACAACATGAACAAAAAGACAAAATATCATCAAGTTTAAGTTAAACATTGAGTGAATTTTTAAGTGGAATTGAATGAATGACAAAACAATGCACAGTGTGTCGAAAGCGAATTTTGTTTACCCTCCACCTCCATAAGTGGCGAAGAGGGTATATTAACACTTAGAAGGTATTAAATCAAAATCTGAATCGATTTCGCTATGTCCATCCATCAGTCTATCAGATGTTGACACACTCACATCCACAATAATTGACAGAGCTCCATGAAATTTGACCTGAGTATTTCTTATAGTCCTGAGAAGTTTCCTTTTTAAATTCAGCAACTCGTTTTGACTATAGACCGATATCTGAGGCAACCCCTAAGTTTCAGAGAAGAATTTACGTATATAAGAAATACGTCCATAAGAAATCAACAAATTTGAATTAAATTCTTCCATAATATAAAGACGGACTCTAACGGTTTAAAAGTTACATAATTATCTCCGGAAAAAATTGGACACACTGTGCGATGTAATTTTAACATTTTTGTTTCTGTTTTGTTGTTGTACTTTTGTTTATGTAAATTCCCAACAACAATCACAAGACAATTCGGAACTACAATGACAAGGCGAAAATTGTTGTAATTAACTCGTGTAACTTTTAAACAAAAAAATTTATTTAAAATTTATATTTATAAATAAAAAAAGACTTGTAAATAAATTAACATAAATAAAATTTATTAAATAAAAAAAGGTAAACAAATCCAACAAAAATAAATAATAAAACTAAATAAGTAAAACAACTACTATTTTAAGTAATTCGCCTTTTAATATAAAGAAAAGAGAAAGGAAGTGATAAAAAACATCGCGACAAAAAATCTATTAAGGAGTGAGATCGAAAACTTCTTAACACACAAATATGTTTATAAATGGAAGCAATAAACGAACAGTTTGCAAAAAAATATATTTTTATAGTTTTAATCACTTGAGCTGAAATTTTCAACCATTTTCGAAAACTCTTCCATTAAAGTTTCTATAGTGATTTCTGTCACTTCGCTAGAATTGGTAGTCCAACTCTGTTTAAAATCTACCTCGCTTTTGGACACCTTTTTTGTGCTCTACAATTCTGTTTTAACAAGAGCCCTATGCCTCTCTTGGTTCAATTACCACATCCTGTACCACTCAAGGACTTGTTTACCAGAGTGACAGAATGCCAAGTTAGCGAAAAACAAATGGATACATTATGGACAAATGGATACATGGATTACATTATGAATGAAAGCAGCCTTTTTTATTAACAATCCTTTATGTAAATTTCGGTATTCATAGGGTCCGCTGACATACCAAGAACTTTTTGACTGATATTGAGTCCTAAACATTCTCCCAAGCATCAGCTAGATACAATTTCTGACCTGGAAGTTACGAAACATATGCCAGAACATACGTTTCGTCGTCCATTATGCAGCAAGAATATTTTTTTCAGAAAATTGACTTCAATTTCTGTGCTCTGTTTTTTACCGCTTAATTTTAAGCAGCCTTCCTGTCAGGAATTTATTAAGCCGTGTATGTTTTTAAACATAATTTTAATTTTTGCTTCAGGATAACTTCCGGAAGTATCTGAATATTTGTCAATAGTCAGGTGGCACTTATGTCACTGAAAGCTCACGTGACTAAATTCTTATTAGTCGGCCGGTTCAGGGAAAATCTCACATGGTTATCTAGGACATCTGACATTACACTAGTTTGGATTCCGGCGCATTCGGTAACGATGAGCAAACCAGGAAAGGTTCCTCATCTAATATTACCAACATAAAGAAAATTGCAATTCCAATTGATCAAATTAGGAGCAGTATTTTCAGATTCTTTCTCAGACAAGCCGGAAAAAGTTGGTCTGAACTAGGTACATTCAGAGTCACCAATCTGGGACGCTCGAGACAACTCTTGAGTCATAATCTCAGAAATGTATCAAGGATACTTTCAGTAATCACGGGTTGCTGTGTGCTAGAAAGACATGCAAGTAGAATTGGATAACCCTCTAATGAACATTATCGCAGCTGTGAAAATTTAAAGATGGAGGAAAGTGTTTATCATCTCCTTTGTGAATGTCCGGAATTGGATATCAAAAGACTAGACTCCCACTTTGCGAATTATTAAAGGTCAAACTAAATCACATACCATAGATACCTTACAGGGACGGATGGGACGGATCTAGTACTTTCAACTAGTAACACGTAAATTAGGTACTTATTGCCTTATGTGTTGTATGATCATGTGAAAACGCGGTCATTTCGACTCCACTTGACAGTTCTTGAGCTTTTTGTACCACAATAGTAACCTAAACTAAGCTGGATTTAAAATTTTTTCATGAAACATGTGTGTTAAGAGTTTTCACGATCTCACTCCTTAAACATGATTATTTTCTACTTAACAATTAACAAGAAAAGCAACAACAATTACAAGAACCAGCATAAGATAAAGAGCGAGAGTTTACTGCATGTTAAATAACACCTAATTAATAACAACATACTCTTCCTTTATACTCACACTCACAACTCACTCTCTCTCTCTCCACCCTCTTCATTATGTTAAAAAGAAGAAAAAAAACAATAGTGCTACATATTTATCATTTACATCCGTTATGTAGGAGCACACAACACACATCCACAAACCCTTATAAAGCAAATGCCACCATTTCTTTTCTTTTATTTTTTCTCTTTAAATGGAGCATCATAATCTCATCTCATTTCATGAACAAAGAAACACACAACAAAAAATCTCTATTAAAAAAAAACAACATTTTGTAAACAAATGTTTAGTTAAATATGTGTACGAAAATTAACAGCAACAACAACAACAACAACTATATAAAATGTCATGATGATTGCATACAAAAAATCTAATTTGACCATTAAAAAAAAAGCTCAAACACACACTCACATACAAACACATATAGAAAAACAAAATTATATGCATATTCTTTTTTTAAGAATTTGTTTTGTATATAATTTTTCGTTGTTGTTGTTGTTGTTGTAATTGTATTATTGTATCGAGTAAATATTTATAAAATATGAACTAACAAGACGAAAAGCGAAAAAAAATAAAAAATTATAAATGAATCACATGTGAACCAAATGTTGTCTGAGGAAAAAAATATATTTTTTCAGTTTATTTTTGTAGGGGGAGTACGAAATGTACGAATGTTATATGTATGAACAAACATTTACACAACAAAAACACTACACACACCTCTTATTTAATATTTTTTTTATGACAAATAAAGTTGCAAAACAGAGTGGCCAGATGCTAAAAAAAATTTTGCGGGAAAATTCAATTAAAAATTAAAATTTCGATATATACAAAATTTTACAAAATTATTAAAGAAAAATAAATCAAATAAAGCTTAACATGTTCTAAATCTCCTTTTATTTCTGAGATATCAGGCCCGGAAGTTGACACATAAAAACTTATTTTACTCTTTCCAATTCCTATCAAAATTAACAATATTGCTATCGTTGAAAAAGTCTTCAAGACCTCTCTAATTATATATAATGATATGTTCAATCATTAAATTGAATTTTATGATTTTTTAATTTGACTCTTTGAAAAAAAAAAGTATCAATATCTCAAAAATGTATCTATTTAACGTTTTTTTATATAGGCAACATTTCAAGCTTTCAAATGATATCCATAATATACAAATTAACAAATTAAAAAAAAAAAACTCAACAAATTTGTATTTTGAAAATATTCGGGCTCTTTTGCAAACTTCATAAATGGAAAAAATTTTGCTTAACGGATCTTTAGACCTCCTCAAGATTTTTTTCATTTGAGTATCATATATCTAAAAATTGCTAAATATTTAAAGGCCAAAAGCAGAGCACGGAAATGGATTTTCTTGCTGCATAATGAATAAGGAAAAGTATATTCTGTCAGATTTCTCGTAACTTCCTGGTTAAAAATTTTATGTTGCTGATGCTTGAGGAAATGTTAAAGAAAAGCTTAGGACCCCAAAACAGTCAAAATTCTTGGTATGACGAGCAGCAGTATGCAGTTGCTCCCCAATCATAAGACTTCATTATGTGTCTACTTATTTTTGGTCTGGCTTGGCATACTGTCACTATGGTAAACAAGCCCTCAAGTGCTATAAAAATAAAAATGAGGTATTTGTACAAAGGAAGGCAAATCTTCCAAACAACTTAGGATTATTGTTTGCAAATATATTAGGACTTTATTAAATACTTCATACATCTCAAAAAATTGATTGATTGGAGAATGAATCTCCATGATTGTTATTGCCAGCAGATACATATTTTAAAACAATATTTTTTATGTATAATAAATATAGGGCAGTATAAGAAAGCTTGAACAGTTGTCCACAAGATTTAATGCTAATAATATATCAATACATTTTTCAGATATTGCTATTTCTGCTCGAAAAGTCATGGTAAAAAATGGTAAAAGTACTTTTTGTTTCTACAAGGGTTAATAATATGGAATGTATTACGTATGATTGGATTGGTTCCATTAAGACCTTTCATATAAGGGAAAAACGAAGCAGTATAGCCAAACTTCAAGCCTCCATAATTCTTCAAGTATCAGGAAGGGGTAAAAAATTGCCACTTTGTTATTAGTCGGAGCTTTAAATCCTAATTTATGCCAATTTGATTTTTGCATTTGAACATTTTTTAATATTTTTATAATTTTTTCTCATTTCCTTTTCATTTCCATTTTTCTACTCAATTTAATTTCAAATAAATAATTTATTTTTTTTTTTCATTTCATTTAATAGAAATTTATTTAAAATATTAAAAAAATCATTTTTATTTAATTCAGTTAAATTTTTAGTAAAATTTTCTATTTTCCTTTCCATTTTGTTTGTTTTATTTGCAAACAATCTGGCCACCTTATTGTTCGTATAGCGGTGAGTTAAAAATAGAGTTTTTTGTTCGCAAAAAACAAGAAAACAAACAAAAAAGAATGTTTACGAAAGAGAGCAGAGGAGTGGGAGTAACAAAAATATAGAGACAGAGTTTGAGTCCTCACTAATATTGACAGGAAGAAAATAAACAAAAACAGAACACGCAACTTTTATTGTTTAGTGATTTATTTTTCAGGTGAGTGAGGGGATATTTAATAATTTGTTTATTGCTAAAAATTATTAACTGTTATTGTTGTTTTTGTTTCTATTATTTAAATTTACAAAAGTTTTTTTGTTTTATTAATTTGAGAGTAAAAAACTTAGAATTTGAATTTTTTGTTACCATTTGAGCTGGTTTTTTGTTGTTGTAGTTGTTGGAGGATGTTGCTGATGATGAAGTGAATAAAATAAAATTGATGTTTTGTCGTTGTTGTTGTTGTTGTTGGCTTTTATTTGTTGTTTAAATTATTGATAACGAATGAGAAACATGTTTAAGATTCTTTTAGTTATTGTTGCAGGAATTTTTTTTGTTTTTTTTTTTTTATTTTATTAAATAAGAGATTTTTGTTGTTGTTTAGTTAAGAGCAGTAAGAGTATTATAATTTTGTTAGGTTATTTATAACTTTTAGTCGTTTTTTTAATATTGAGTTACTTCCAAGAATTTATTGATCGCTGTAATATTTTTTTTGTTGTTTTGCTTGGGTTTTGTAAATATGAGAGTTTAAAAAAAATCCTGTTTATTTATATTTTTATAATTTTTTTTGCAGTTGTTGTTTTAGTGTGTTGCACATGCAACAACCCTCCAATTAGTGGATACTTTTTTGTAGATAAAGGAGTGGTTGATTCGGTTGTCTGCTGGGCGAGCCACTCACCAACCGTCTTTTTTTACTATCAAGTCTCAAAAAAAAAAAAAAATAGAATATTTTGTAGTCACCAAAAAAACCTTTTTCAATGGATTCGTCACTGACTAACGGTTAAGGAAATATTAGACAAAAGTGTTAAGTTTCCTTTTTTATGACACTCAAGGGGTCGTTGCACTTTTTTCTAAAGGTATATTTTTTTATTAATTTTTGCCAAAAAGCAAATTTTATAAAAATAATCATAAGCAATTTTTTTAACAAAACACTTTTTTAATTAATTTTATTAAAATTAAAATTTTTCTCTCTTTTTTATTAAAAAATCTCTTTTTTTAATTTTTCACTTTATTTCCTTTATTCATAATTTTAAAATTTTCATCATTTTTTTTTTAATTTTTTATTAATAAACTTCTTTTTTTCCTTTTTTTAAACAAATTTAATTTCTCTAATTTTCCTCCTTTTTAATTTTTTTTCTAAAAAAAAATTATAAAACGAAAACAACGAAATGTATTTTTCACGCTCACCGCTGCCAACAAACTAAATACGTATATTTTTTCTTATATTTCCCCCAAAAAACAATAAAAACACACACACACCAACAACAACTACACATGTACAAAAAATCCAATATGAATTTTATTCCTCTTTTTGTTCTCATTTCATTTTTATTAAAAACAATTCTGTATCTTCAATTACCCTCATGTTAAAAGCAATAACAACATTACTGCTCTTCTTACTCACATAAATTGAGTTGTTCTCATCATAATTCTATTTGCTATATGTTGTAATGTATGTGTATTTGTATCTCATCCATACACCATCATTAATAATCATCATCATCATCTTCTCTAAATTTGGGGTTGTTTTTTATAAATTAATTTACTCTCTCTTTTTATAATTCTCCCACACAAAATAAAATTTACAGTTTTAGAATTATTTCTCTCTCTTTGGGTTTTTGATTTTGCTAAATGTTTTTGTTTATGTAAAGAAGAGTAAATGTGTGTGTTTGAGAGTTTGTTTTGTAAATGGTGGTGTGTTTTTATTTTGATTTTGTTTTTGTTTTGAATTTGTTTTTGCTAAAATTCAATGAAAGCAAACGTTTAAAGAAAAACGTAAACGTTAAAGAAAAAACGTAAATGTTATTTTGTTTTAATTTTTAAGAAATAACATCGCGTACGTCTGGATGGGTGTGCTGCTCTCTCACAGAATACAGTCCCACAGTGTGGACAAATCCAGAGTGGTCAGAGTAGTAAGTGACCCCTGAATTTTTTAATAAAAATTAATTTTTAATAAAAAAATATATTTTTATTATTTTTTTTAATAAAAATTCTATTTTTAAATAAAATTTTAATTTTTTAATAAAATTCGCGATTTTTAATAAAATTTTCCGTTTTTTAATAGAAATTCATTTTTTAAGAAAAATTCAATTTCTTTAACAATTTTTTTATTAAAAATTAAATTTTTTAATAAAAATTAATTGTTAAATAAAAATTAAATTTTTAAATAAAATTACCCTTTTTAACAAAATTTTTAATATTTTAATCAAAATTTAATTTTTTATAAAAGATTAATTTTTTTAATAAAAATTCCGTTTTTAATAAAAATTCTATTTTTTATAAAATGAATTTTTCATACAAAATTTAATTTTTAAATAAAATTCCCGTTTTTAATAAAAATTTTATTTTTTAATAAAATTTTTATTTTTTATAAAAGATTAATTTTCTTTTAATAAAAATTCCTATTTTTAATAGAAATTCCATTTTTAATAAAAATTTTATTTTTAAATCAAAATTTAATTTTTTATAAAAGATTAATTATTTAATAAAAATTCCAGTTTTTTAAAAAATTCCTTTTTTAATTAAAATTCTATTTTTTATAAAAAATACATTTTTCATTAAAAATTCATTTATTATTAAAAATAATTTTTTTTGAATAAAAATTCCATTTTTAAATATAAATTAAATTTTTTAATAAAAATTCCAGTTTTTGATAAAAATTCCGTTTTGAATAAAAATTTTTTTTAATAAAAATTAATTAAAAAAAAAATATTTTTAAATGAAAATTCCATTTTTTAACAAAAATTTAATTTTTTCATAAAAATTTCACTTTTTTATACAAAATCCTCCTTTTAATAAAAATTCTGTGTTTAATAAATTAAAATCTTATTTTAATTAAAATTGCATTTTTTTATTAATTTTTTAAAATAAATTATTTAACAAAATTTTAATTTTTTATAAAAAATTCATTTTTTTATTAAAAATTTCATTTTTCAATAAAAATTTAATTTTTTATAAAATTTCCATTTTTATAAGAAAAATTCCATTTTAATTTTTTTAGTACAAATTTTGTTTTTTTAATAAAAAATCTAGTCAATTTTTAATTAAAAGTTTAACTTTTTTAAAAAAATCCGTTTTTTATAAAAAACCGTATTTTTAATAAAAACGTTAATGTTTTCGTTTCATACTTAACTGTTTGTTTTACATTATGCTCTTTCCACAAAATATTTCTCTAACTGTAATATTTCTTATGCTCTTTGCTCTCACACTCTCTCTCTCTCTCTCGCTTTCCACTCTCTAAGAATTTTTCAATTTTGCTAAAAAAAAGGTTGTTTACAATCTATTACAATTTTATAACAAAAACAACTTCAGCTAAAGTATGAGAAAGAGAGGGAAAATAACAAAAAGTAAAAGAGCAGTAGTTTAAGGGAAAATAACAAATCTCCCACGCTTTTTAACAACATTTAATTAAATCTGTTACATTTTGTGTTTAAATTATAGAAAAATTATGCAGTTTTTTTTGTTGTAGTTGTTATTTGTGCTGTTATTGTAAATATTAATAATTATAATTTGTATGGAATTTGTTGTTGTTGTTAAATAATAATTACATGTTATTAATAATAATTAGGGGGAAAAAGAGAGAAATTAGTCATGAAGAAATTAATTTAACACTCATTTTATTTTTTGCAAAATTTTAATTAAAAATTTCCTGTTTTGCAAAAAAGGCATTTTTATGCAAAAAAAAGTAAAAGTTGAATGTTAAAAAAAATAAATCAAAAAGTATTAAAAAAAGGAAATACAACATAATTTGTTGGAAAACTCCATTTATAGTTTTTTTTACAAAATTTTCCCAAAATAAATTTAAAGCAAAAGAAAAAGTGAACGAAGCGAAAATATAAATTTTAATAAAATTCTCACGTTTTAACATCTTTTTATACCCTACACCACCGTAAGTAAGTTATGCGTTTGTGCTGATGTTTGTTACACCCACCTTTAGGTATACCATTCGACTCAGAATCATCGTCTGAATCGTTTTATCGATGTCCCTCCGTCTGTTTGCCTGCCTGTCTGTCTATGTAAACGTTATGAAGAATGTGGTGTAGGTTATTTCATAGTCGGGCTTGATCGACTATAACATTTTTTGTTTTGTTTTTTCTTTAAGGTCTAATTTATTATTTATGCGTTACGTTTGGTTTCATTTTTGATCTCAAAAAAGAGGTTATAATGAACCTTTTTAAAAACTTTATAAGCAACAAATCATAATTTAAATAAATAAAGTGGTTTTTGAGAAAAAATCACACATTAGTGTTAATAAAACTTTATTCAAAAGATTTTATACCAATTTAACCATTTTTTTAAATAATGAAATTTTAAATTAACAAATTTAAAAAAATAAATAAATTTTAGATTTTTAATAAAAAAAAATACTCACCAAACTATCGGCAGCATTTTGCGACATTATTTCAGGGATTTCGTCGTTTGATTAAATTTCAGTTCCTGGTAAACAACACAAATTTCCAAAAAATGCCAAAACATGTTTGAAATTATTGAAAAATCAAAATTTATTTTTCATAAAATTTGTTTTGGAATAAATCTGAAAAGAAAATAAAAAAAACAAAAATAATTAAAATAAGAAAAAAATAAAATACCGATTATTCGTTGATATCGAAAATTATTCGGCTACTGACAATATGCATCAATGGTAGAATTAGTAAAAATACCAATAAAAAGTAGTTAAAATATTACAAAAATAGCAAAAAATACCGATTAATCTTTGAAATAAAAAAAAAAATAATCGGTTACTTACAACTTAAAAAATCAGCAGAACTAAGAAAAATATATTTAAAAGTTATAAAATACTAAAAATATTACAAAACAACAAACAAACTATCGATTAAATGTTGAAATCGAAGAATTATTCGGTTACTCATAATACGAATCATAAGTAGAATTAAGGAAAATTGTAATAAAATCCATAAAGTAGTAAACATATTGCAAAATAACGAAAAAAAAAAAATACCGGATAATCGTTGAAATCGAAAAAATTATTCGGTTACTTTTAACACGAATCATCAGTATAATTAATAAAAATTGTAAAAATATTACAAAATAATGGAAAAAATAACGATTTTATATAACGAATAATCGTTAATTTTTTTATAATTAAAAAAATTAACGATTATTCGTTAGCTATAAAATCGTAATCGATTATCTTATAGCATAAAATCAATAAAACTTTCTGAAAATCATCTATAGCTAAATAAAGTGGTGAAAATAACACAAAATTTTAAAAATTTTAGCGATTATTCGTCAAGTACCAAAAAGTAAACGGTTACTTATGCAAAAGTATCAACAAAAATATTTTAGAAACATTTAATTCATAATAAAATTCATTCCAAAATACAAAAAACATAAAAAATTAACGATTGTTTGTTAAATAGCAAATAGTAATCGGTTACTTTTAACACTAAGTATTGACAAAATTATATAATTCATCAATATAATTAAACTATCATTAAAATGATTAAATAGTTATCATAAAATTTTTAAAACCTTAAAAAATTTAATGATATTTCGATAAATAGCAAAAGTAATCGGTTACTTATTAACGAAATATCAACAAAACTAAATGAAAAATGTCTAAAACATCATGAGATTCATGAAAACATATAAATACTAAAATTTTACGATTTCTCACAAAGAAAACGTGGTTACGATTATGGTTACTCGGGTAACCGTTTGTAAAATATTAAGCATTTTAGATTTTTTTGCTGAAAAGTTAAAATTTCTTATTCAAAATGTTTTTTTAAGTATTATGAAGAGTATTTAATGTTTTTTTTAATATGTTTTTTTAATTATGAAGAGTATTTAATGTTTTTTTTAATATGGTTATTCGAGTAACCGTTGAAGAAATTGTGATTTTTTTAATAAAAATAAATAAAAAATTAATCAATAAAATGGTTAAAGATATAAGCAAAAAATTTATTTGTGTTATAAAAACGTATTTCAATGACTAAAAATACATGGTTACTCGAGTAACCATTTAGAGAAAAATTAAAATTTTCCATTTCGTAACTAAAATAAATGATAGAAATGAAGATTGAAATAATTGTTGTTTAATTTTAATTCATATTTAACTTTATTTAAGAATGGTTACTCGAGTAACCATTTTTTTAATTAGCGATTTTTGTGAAGAACTTGTTCTTGTTTAGATTTTTAACCTAAAAAATGCTAAAAGACATTATTTTTAATGTTTATTTATAAGTTTAAAATATGGTTACTCAAGTAACCGTTTATTAAATATTGCAAATATTTTGATGTTTTTGTATTAAATTGTAAAAATTTGTTATCAAATAAGTTTCTATGTTAATTTAGTTAAATTTAAGCTTTTAAAAAATATGGTTACTCGAGTAACCATTTAGGAAAAAAAATAGAAAATACGATTTTTCCAATAAAATGATTAAAGATCTTAGTAAAAAATTGATTTGTGTTATATAAATGTATTTTAATGAAGAAAAATAAATGGTTACTCGAGTAACCATTCAGGGAAAATTTAAAATTTTGATTAAAATTATGATTAAAAAAAATGTTAATGTTGTTAATGTAAATGTTTAAATAATTTTTATTTAATTTAGTTATATTTAAGTATGGTTACTCGAGTAACCATTTTTTAGCTAACGATTTTTGAATTTTTTGCTAAGAACTAATTTATTTTTAGCTTTTGAGCTTACAAAATGGGACAATTTTTTATTTAAAATGTTTTTTAAATATGTTAAAGTTTATTAAACAGTTTCTAAAACATGATTACTTGAGTAACCGTTTATTAAATATTGAACATATTTTGAGTTTTTTGATAAAATTGTAGAAATTTGTTATCAGACATGATTTCAACAATTTTTAGGTGAATTTAGCTAAATTTTAGCTTCTTAAAAATATGGTTACTCGAGTAACCGTCAAGGAATTTTTTGAAAATACATTATTTTTGCAATAGAACATTACTTAACTATTAATTTGTGTTGTAAAAATCTATTTTAACGAAGAAATATACATGGTTACTCGAGTAACCATTTCAAGAAAATTGAAAATTTTCAAATTTTTATTAAAATAAATGATTGAAATTGATAGTTTAAGTGATAATTTTTGATGTTAATTTAATTTTAATTATATTTCAAAACGATTACTCGAGTAACCATTTTGCTAAAATTGTGAGTTTTGAAAATTTTTGTTAAGAATTAATTCGTTTTTAGGTTTTTAGCTTAATTAATTACATTTTACTAAAATATTTAGAAAAAAATCAAGTTTTTTTTTTCAATTTTGTGTAACTTAAACATTCCGCATTTCTTTCTTTCTTCGTTTCATTAATTTCGTATTCAAAAATTATGATTTTCGGAATATTTTAAAATTTGAAATTTAAATGTGAAAAGAAAAAAAGCGTTTTTATGTTTATAAATATTTATAACAAAAAAATTTTATGTCATAACAACATAACAGCAGCAGCAACAACAACAAAAGTTTTTATTTTTAAACAAATTCCAATATTGAAAAAAAGATTGAAATTAACAAAAAAAACTAATATTTACAGTAAATTAAAAAAAATTCATGCGGTAATTTATTTGAAATAATAAAAAACGGTTTGTATGTTTGGCAATAATTTTAAAAATGAATGAGTGAGTGAATGAATGAATGAGTGAGTGAATGAGTGACGAACTAAATACCAGACTGATTGTCGAACTGACAAGCAGACAGTCCAACGACAAGACAGTCCAACCGAATATCCATATTTATGTAAAAAAAAGAAACGTCAGAAACGAATTCCAATTACAAATTCAAAACTTTTTTTTAGGTTTTGAAAATTTTAACGAATTCAAAAAACAGACGTTTCAGTTCAGTTTGGTTTGGTTTAAATTTGTTTTTTTTTTTCTTTGGTATGTGCAATTTGTCTAAAAGAAATAGTTGTTAAGTACTTTTTAGTTGTTGTAAGTAAAATTAACTAACTAATAGTAACAACAAAAACAAAAACCATAAAAAACCTTTAAATCAAATTAAAAATCATAATAAAAAAAGTAAATTATAGAGTAGTAGTAATAATACCCTACACCATCACAAGTAGAAAAGGGTATTATTATTCATTTGTGGCGATGTTTGTAACAAACTGTAACACCCACCTCTAAGTATACCGTTAGACTCAAAATAACTTTTTGAATCGATTTTGTGATGTCCGTCCATCTGTCTGTACGGCTGGTTGTACATGTCGCAATTTTTGAGAAATCTTAATAAATTGGTCACAAGTTATTATTATTATTTGTTTTGTTCATGGACAAAGACTATTGAAATTGTCTAACATTCGATTCAATATTTCAGGTAGCTCCCACACAAATATCCTCCTGGAATGGGGGTTTAAAATCATAAAAGTCCTAAATATAAAACGATTTCAACTAAATGCAACACTAATGTGTCTTATAATTATCTTAATTGATGTATCAAATTATGCGAGGGTGGCACTATTACTTCTCATAGGTCCCTTATAAGACCTACTCTAAATTTCATTTCGAAGAGCATAAATCTCGCATTTACGTTGGAATTACAAGAACAATTTTTCAGATTTATATAAATATAACCAAAAGTTGGTGTTCGAAATTATACGAAGGTCGGTCCATAATTTCTTCTAATTCTTCTAATAACTCCCAAAAAAAGTCCTTTTCAAACGCATACATTTTACATAAATCTTTGTATCATTTTAATTTACTTCACATTAAATCATAAAACAGAAAAGCAAATTATACGAGGGTAGTTCATGAATTTTTTTGTAGCTGTCATTCAACAACCAACAATGTAGAATGTAGAGTGTTACACAGTCACATTTTTAACTGTTATAATCGTTTAAGCTCTTTTTCCACACAACCGATTTAATAATTTAGATATTGCTTCAGATCTCGGTCTATATATTTTAATATACTTAAGTGATTTAGCTGGTTTTATATAGGAAACTAACCAGAACCGGGCAAACTTCGATTATGACAAAGCAAATTTTTATGGGTGTTGCTGGTCCTAAGCCAACATTTGTGTTGTTATTAATTATCATAATTTAAAATTGCTTTGTTGAAGGGGTACCCTCACTCCCCTGATTCTATAAGTCCTATATTTTCTAGTGATGGCGTCTGCACCAGTGGCATAATTTGCCTGCAACGTTGTAAGACTTTGCTGTTATTGTTTTTTTTGATATTCGATAATCAATATTTGCTTTGTAATGGGGGTTACCCCTCCCCCCCCCCCCGGCCCTTGAGGAAGTTGTTGGAACTAAATTTGAGAGCTTTGAGAAATTTTATGGGTGTTGGCTGTCCTAAGCCAACATTTGTGTTGTATTAATTATCATAATTTAAAATTGCTTTGTATGAGGGGTACCTCACTCCCTGATTCTATAAGTCCTATATTTTCTAGTGATGGCGTCTCACAGTGGCATAATTGCTGCAACGTTGTAAGACTTTTGCTGTTATTGTTTTTTTTGATATTCGATAATCAATATTTGCTTTGTATGGGGGTTACCCCTCCCCCCCCCGGTCCTTGAGGAAGTTGTTGGAACTAAATTTGAGAGCTCTCGCTGTTGTTGTTGCTATGTTTTATCCAGTGAAACAGTTAATTGAAAAAGTTGTTGGTGCAAAATTTGAGAACTCTCGCTGTTATAGTTCTCTAGATAATTGATAACCAATATTTGCTTTGTATTCAAAAGGTTACCCCTCCTCCTGGTCTAACGAAAGTTTTGATAGCCTATGTTATTTTCGGGTGTATTGGTATCATTCTGTGAAAATCTCATCAAAAATGTCCAGCCCTTTTGGAGTCTATACGTTACGCACATACATACATACATACATACATACATACATACATACATACATACATACATACATACATACTTTCACACAAACTTCTCAGGACAGTAAGAGATACGCAGACCAATTTCATTAAACTCTGTCAATTATGGTGAATGTGAGCGTGCCAACAACAGACAGACAGAAGGACAGACACAGCTTAATCTACTCAGATTTTGATTTGCTGCAAGAATGTGTGTCCATTATGAAGTCTGGAGATGATTCCTTCTTAACGTTACACATGGAATGACAAAGTTAATATACTCTCTTCGTCAATTGTGTAGGGTATAAAAAAGTAAATTATAGAGTAGTAAATTTCTTTGGTTGTTGTTTTTTATTCTCTTAGTAATAATAATGACAGTATAAATGTCGGTTTTGTCTGACAAACTGACATCAGAGAAACTCAGTGACCGTCAAATGCGAAAATTATTTATAAAACCGTAAAAACAAATCCCCATCAAATATGACACGGTTGAATGGTTATTTTTATTCATGTTTTTTAAAGTCTTTCGATGGTTGTTGTTATTGTTATTACTTTTATTGTTGTTGTTGTAGTTTTAACAACAAATTTAGTTGTTGTTTTATTTGTTGTAAATTTTAGTTTAGTTTTTTTTATTATTTTTTCCAATTTTTATAACAAAAAGTAATAAAAATAAATCAATCAAAACGTTTGTCACAAATTTTACTTTTATTATTGTAATTTGACAGCTGTCAAAATAATTTTCATAAAATTTTTAAAGGAAAATCTTAAATATAATAAATATTTTCATTAATTTTAAAAATATTTTATAAAAATTTTTGGTTTTCTGAAAATGGTTACTTGATTACTCGAATAACCATATTTGAAATCGAATATTTAAATAACCATATTTGAAATCTCTTTTTTAAGTTAAAACATAAAAAATCACATATTAAATAACGATGTCTACAAATATATCACAAAAAACAAATAAATTTTCTCAAACGGTTACTCGAGTAACCATATTTATTTTTACATTAAAAAATTAAAAAGAAAGAAAGACAAATTTTAAATAATAAATTAAAGCATTTTATGGTAAAAAATCTTAATTTTTCAATATTAAGTAAACGGTTACTCGAGTAACCACATTTTCAATCACCTTGAAACCACCTCAAAATACTTAGAAAAACATATTAAATCATTCATGTTAATATTTTAATGCACAAAATCAATAATTTTTAATATTAAAGAAACGGTTACTCGAGTAACCATATATTCGAAATTCTAAAAATAATCTTCAATTATTTTTTAAACCATTTTGTATAAAGAAAATTGTATCATTTTATGGCAAAGATCATATTTTTCAATATTTTAAATGGTTACTCGAGTAACCATATTTTTTAAATCTTAAATAACCTTTAAATTATTTAATAAGATTTTAATTATTAATTTTTACAATTTTATTTCAAAAAATTAAAAGAAAAATCAATATTTTATAAACGGTTACTCGAATACATTAATTTCAAAATCTTAAGCTTTCACACTCAGGTAATCATATTTTGAAATTTCATTGATCATTTTTTAATATTTAATCATTAAAAAAGCATAATTTTTTTATTTGTTAAAAACCGGTTACTCGAATAACCATATTTTCAAAATGGTAAAATTCACTTTTAAATGGTTGAAAAAAATTAATAATAAATTTTAAACATTTCATGTTTTATAATCATGCTTATAAAACCGATTATTGGTTACTCCATATAAAAATAACCGGTTATTTTAAGCAACATTAAGAAAAAATACCATGTAATTATTAAAGATGTACAATAAAGAAGATTTACAAATAAAATTTTAGGAAAATAACACTATTTGTTTTCTGGTTACTTATTGGTGTTACAAAAGTAACCGGTTATTTGAATCCTTCAAATAAAAAAATGTATTAAAATCCTTAAAAATTTCATTAAAATGTTTATATAAATATTAACATATTACAAAAATTATTAATTTGTTACTCGATTACTCGTTGGTGTTACAAAAGTAATCGGTTACTTTCTACATAAATAGTATAACACTTCTTTAAAAAGGTTTTAAGATGATAGAATTTCTTGATTAAAACTCAAATTTTTATAAAAATATGAACATTTTCATGGTTACTCATTAGTGTTACAAAAAGTAACCGGTTTATTTTTAGTAGAAATCAAATAAAATTGTGTAAAAAGACTTTGAGATAATAAAATTTCTTGCTTAAATAGGAAATTATCATAAAAATTTAAAAATGTTTATGGTTACTTGTTAGTGTTGCAAAAGTAACCGGTTTCTTTTTTTATAAATTGTATAAAAATTGCATAAAAATGTTTTGATATGATAGAATTTCTTGCCTAAATCGAATAATATTAAATTTGTCTTAGATAACTTCATTAACCCCTGGTAATATAAAAAGTATACAATGCTTGAAAGACGCAAATTTAAAAGAGTGATATGGAACTGGTTATGGGAAACATTTTCAATTAACTAATTTTCAATAAAAATTTGAAAATTTTAAAAAATTTAAAAACTTTCGTTAGATTACTTGAATGACCCCTGGTAATATAAAAAGTGGACAATGCTTTTTAACGTATTATTCAATAAATCGAACGCAACAGATCATGGAAAAATATTTAAATTAACTAAATTTTGATTGAAATGTGCAAAACTTGGATAATATAAAATTTGTTTGTGGTTATTTCATTGACCCCTGGTAATATAAAAAGTAGACAATGATTAAAAATTGAAAATTTGAAAAAAATTAAATGGAACAAATTGTTGTAAATATTTAAATTAACTAAATCTTTATTAAATTATAAGAAATTGAAAAAATTTTCCTTAGATTACTTGACCGACCTTTGGTAATATAAAAAGTGGACATTTCACACAAAATGTGGTATTCAATAGAGAATTATCTAAACCTACAAAATTCACACCTAATTATTCACTTTTCTTGTAGGGGTTTCAATACAAATATCATGGACTAACATTTCATACCCTTCGCTTAACTGTGTTGTTGTTACTGTTTTTTGTTCAATATTTATTTCACTTGTTGTTTACCTGTCGAAGACATGATAAAATGCAAGAAATATTTATTTTTTTTTTATTACTTTTTCACTTGTTTCGAAAAGAGAAAAACAGAAACAAAAGCAGAAACAGAAACCGAAATTACCAGACTCTAAAGTCTCAGGTACTAATTTTTTAAATGTTTGCAAAAGACTTTTTGTGTTAGAAAGAAAACGTACCAACGATCATTTAGAGAAGGACTCAAGGGGAAGAGAGTAAGTTAAGACAAGATCGTGGTAGTTTTTTCCTTCATCTTCTTCTTCTTCTTCTTGAAATTACAATGAATTTTGAGAGGGAATGAATTAAAGAAAAAAACATGACGAATGACTAGAAGGAATGAATGAATGAATGAATGAATGAATGAATGAATGAATGAACGTCTTGAGATAATTACCATGATTTTTTTTTTTTTTTTTTATCTTGTTTGAAGTTGGTAGCTGAAATATTTTTTCTATATGATAATTTCTTAATAACGTGAAAGAAGAAGAAGAAGAAAAAATGATAATTTGGAAAAAAAATGATAAAGATCTTTGAAACTAAAGAAATGAAGGAAATAAAGACAGAAAGAAATGGAGCAACGAAAAAGAAATCGGCGCAATTAGAGAAAGCTACAACGTTTCAAAATTCTGCTAACATGATATCGCACCACAAGATATATTTTTAAATTAATAAGATATCCTTCAAACTTTTCCCCTTCAGAAGGAATGAAGTGAGCGCAAAATTGGCGAAACTGAAATGAGTCAAGAAAGGTCTTCAAAATATTAAAAGGCTCTCGAAAATGCTACTCCAATCGAAATTTTTATAAATAATTGACCAACTGGAAAGCAGGTCTGTGTTCCAGATTCCATAGCAATTATAAATTTGTCTTTGTAGTGTTACTCGTTAGTGTTACAAAAGTAACCGGTTTCTTTTTTTGTATAAATTTTATAAAAATCGCATAAAAATGTTTTGATATGATAGAATTTCTTGCTTAAATCGAATAACATTAAATTTGTCTTAGATTACTTGCATGACCCCTGGTAATATAAAAAGTATACAATGCTTGAAAGACGCAAATTTAAAAGAGTGATATGGAACTGGTTATGGAAAACATTTTTAATTAACTAATTTTCAATTGAAATTTGAAAATATTTAAAAAATTTTAAAAAATTTTCTTAAATTACTTGCATGACCCCCCTGGTAATATAAAAAGTGGACAATGCTTTAAACGTATAATTTAATAAATCAAATGAAACAGAGGAAAATATTTAAATCAACTAAATTTTGATTAAAATGTGCAAAACTTGGCAGGGCTGTGTTCCATAATCCTTTGCAATTAAAAATTTATCTAAAAGAAGAGCGGAACTTTCGAATGGTTAGTTCTACTCGAAATGAATTTTGAAGATCTAGAAAGAAAGCAGCAAAAATGAAATTGTTTTCAGAGGGTTAAAGATCTCAACATGTTAAATTAGTGAAATTAAGGAAAAACGCACAAAGAAGTCATAAATGAAGTGGATTAAAAGACAACGATTGTGAAAGATCAAAGGAAGATCGTGAATATATTATTGGATGCAAAGGGAGAGCAGGAATACGTATATAAACCAAAAGCAAAAGAGTTTTACTCTGAAAAACCGAGTTGGAAATTATAAGAGGTAAAGCATTGAGAACCTCTCAAGCGGGATATATAAATGATCTACAAAATATTTTTGAAACCCCAAAGGTTAACTTCCAACTGTCTCCAAAGCTAAAAGATGTGACAGGTAGAGTACCTGGAGCCCTTCAGTGAAGATTCAGCACTGGAGTTAATATGAGAAGCTAAAGATCTAAAAAGGCAATTTAATCGTTCTTAGTTTTATCCACAAAAATGAATCAATAATGACAAAACCATGACAAGAACTGATGTTCCTTGATCAAACCAAACCAAAAACATTAAAATGTTAACAGTGATCCAGTAAGTCGAGATGTAAAAAATGTGGAAAGCAACATGAATTAGGAAGAGTTAGGAAGTTACTTAAAACAGCTTTGTTGTAGTTGTTATTGTTAGGTTTTGAAGCCAAACTTTAAGTACATAGAATTATTAAGTCCCTAAAGGACTGACAGAGGTATACAACTGTAACGAGTGATGAGACAAATTAAGTCTTATTCAAATAAACTACACCTCCAAAGTGATCATCATGTGATTAACAAGTGACAAGAGTAAAACAGCAAGAGATCCTACTGATTAAAGAGACTCAAATCTGCAAATTAAAAGCTTTCAAAGACTGAAAGTTTGCCTAAGAGGAGACCTAATTGAAGATACATCAAAAGTTAATAGCTGTTATCGCATCTAAAGATTCAGAAGCAGTTAGAGGTCCTACTGGAGATTATTGTTTGATTTTCTAAGAGTCATTTTGATCTTTTGATCTGTTCTCCAATTGCGCAGCACGTCAAATGTGCTGGAACTTTTCACGAAAGTGATCGTTAAATTAAACGAATATAATTGGGAGATTTGTGAGCATTCTAACATTAATGGAGCTGGATAATTATATAACAGATTATTAACAGATATAACAGATACAGTCGATTATAAAGTTTCCGATAGGAAAAGTAAGACTCATCTGTTGCCATTTGGACTTATTGAATCCTCCTTTCTTTAGACTAAAAATAGATAGATCAGGAAGTTAAACGTTTTATCTTCTTTGTATTACTACTTGTTCTAAGAGGTCAGTGTGATTTAGGTAACCTAGAGGCGATTGAAAGCAATCAGTGATCGATGATTCACTTTATATTCAATTTTTCGATTAAATTTTTCGCGGGGAAGAGAACTTCATCATGTTAGAGATGGTAACATGATGAGGTTTTAGAATGTTTCTAAATAAGTGATGGGTCCTTTCTGGCTTATTTAAACTGCCCTTTCGTGATTTAGGTTACCATTCTACGTCTCGAGTCCTATGTCAACCGAACTTCTACGTTCTACTTTTTTATATATTTTTTTACATAATAATTGTTTTATTTGATTCGTTAATTTGTTTACACTATTACAAACAATTTACTGTTTTATTTAATTGCTCTCTTTTAGATAAGATAAGAGAGAGAGGGAGAGATTTAAAACCTTGTTTAAAACAAAAAGAAAAGAAACAAGTGTTTCTCTCAGGTGAAGTTTTGACAGTTTTGGTTTGTTGCTGCTGTTTATTTTCTGCTTCTTGTTTGTTCACAGACTTTTTGTTGTCGTTGTTGTAATCATGTTAGTGTTTTTTGTTGTATTTTAAAAATATTCACGTATTTTTTCATAATTTTACGATAAACTATTTTGTGTGAGTGAATGAGTGTGTGTGTGTTTAATGTTTTAAAGGTTGTTTTTCTGTGTTATTTTTTGCTAAACTAAATTTAACTAAAATTAAAAAAAAAATGTTGAATTTAAAATAAAACTATAAAATTTGATATAAAAAATGTCTTTAAATTTGAAGTTGAAATAAACTTAAATTAAAATTCTGTACCTGATTTGGAGGATTAATTTTTGTTTAATTTTATTTATTTTAAATGATTTTTGGTTTAATTTTTTGGATTTTAAACAAAAGGGAAGTATTATTAACAATATTATAATAAATTTATTGTTGTTGTTGGTTCTTTTAGCGAATTGAAAAACTTGACCAGTAACCACAAACAAAAACAGCAACAACAACAACAACAATCACAACATCAGCAAATAAACATACGAAAAAAAACTGCCAACTTGGTTGATTAAATAATTGGTTTTCACTTTTTTTCACTTAATGAATTTTATTATTTTAATTTTAATTTTAATTTATTTTCTTTAATAATTTTCTATTGCTTTTTGTTGTTGTAAATGGTGCACGAGAAAAAAACACACAAAAAAAATTATTCGATTTCCTGGTTGTTTTTCTTTAATTTTTCAAGCTGCTGCTGCCACTTTTTTGTTGCTTTTCAGACTTTCATTTTATCTTTTTTTAAACTCTGCTTTTTTTCTAAATTTTTCTTTATTTCACTTTTTTTCCTTAATTTTCTTCTTCTTTTTTTCAATTTTCTAATATTTTCATTTAAAGAAAAATCAATTTTCTTCTAAATTTAAAATATTTTTTTTCAAATTTTTTCTCTCAAATAAAAAAAAGTTACACTAACGCGTTTTCGTTACGCTTCGTCAGCATTTCGATCTTTTCGTTGGAACACGTAATTTGCGACTGAAATTTTGGTTTGGATTTTTATGGCTCTAACAAAACAAGTAGAAATTGTTTGGTCGGTCAAGCTCGACTTGTAATGCCTGCATCATTGTTGTTGTAAATATCAACTATGAAATGTTTGAAGACCTCGTATAATTGTTTTCTATTTATGATAAAATGTGAAGTATCTTAATGTGATACTTAAATTTGTGTAAATTTAAGTTGAAAGGTTTGATGAGACCACCTCGTTTATGAGATTTTTGTATTGTTTACAATTTACAGTTGTTATTACATACCATGTATATGTGAGATCATGGCCTTCAAGTGACAGGGGATCTTGTATGGACTATGGAAATATGTCTGATCGAAATTTGCCAATGGAATATCATAAGACATATATGAATTTTGTATTGAAACGCTTTATATTTAGGACTTTATGTATTCGGATGACATGTATGGGAGCACTGATATTGACAAATAGACATTCAATAGGCTTTGTCCTTGAACCAATTCATCAAGAAATCTATAGCGATCTGTAGAGTGTTCACCATACATGGAAGCCAACAGACAGACGAGACATCATGGAAATTGCTCGAAGTGTTCTAGTCGACGATATATTTTTCTGTATGTGAAAACATCAAATAATCCACAACTATGAAGGTTATCTGTCGTGTGTCGGTATGTGTGTTTAACCAAATTCTCGTTCTTCGTTATCTTTTGCTTTGCTTCCACCAGATACTTCAGATACTTTTTTTCTGTTGTTTTATCTTGTTTTTCTTTTAATTCTTTTTCTTCTTAAATCTTTAAATCATTTTTTTCAGTTATCAACTTTTTTTCTCGAGTTTATAAACTAAAACAACTACCAAAGACGTCAGAACTTATTAAATAACACGTCAAAGTAAATAAATAAATACAAAAAACACACACCACTCAACAACCAAGTAACAACTACAAAAGTAGCAACTACACTAACAATTCATGACAAAATTATTATTAAGATCGTTTTTCTTTTTCTTTTTTTGTTTTAGTCACTTTTGTTGTTATGTAGTTGGCATCTGTTTTTTTTTCGGTCTCTTCTCTGTTTAATTTACGATATTTCCCACAAACGAAAATCGTAAGCTGAAGTTGGCTAAGAGTACAGTGATGCCAGATGTTTAAAAACAATGTGCATAAATTGTTATCAGTTTAAAAAATATATTGAGTTTTATGAAAAGTTTTCTTTAAAGTTGAATTGGTGAAAAATTATTTTTTCTGTTTCAATCCCTCTTAGAGGTAAAATAAATGCGTGTGTGGTGAAAATAAATTTTTTGTTAAAAAATTTTTTTGAAGGAAAAATCGTATTTTTATGTTAATAAATTAATTTTTAAGAGAAAAAATCGAGGTGAATAAATTTTATATCAGTGGTGAAATAAAAGTATTAGTGGTGAAAAAAATTTTTGTTAACAAACTTTTTTGGAGGGTAAAATCGTATTTTTATGTTAATAAATTAATTTTTAAGAGAAAAATTCGAGTGAATAAATTTTATTAGTGGTGAAAACAAATTTTTGTCTTAAATGTTTTAAATTGAAAAATTTTGTTTTAACATGAAAATCAATACGCAGCTGCATAAACTTGAAAGAGGTGAAATAAAAATATTAGTGGTGAAAAAAATTATTTTTAAAAAAGTATTTAGAAAATAAAAACGTATTTTAAGGTTAATAAATAAATTTTTATTAAAAAACCTATTGAGGTGAATGTAGTTAATTAGTTCTGAAAATATATCTTAGTGGTAAAAATAATTTTTTATTAAAAATATATTTTAAAGATGAAAAATTACTTTTTAACACAAAAAAAAAAAAAAATACGGAAGAATTTAAAAATGTTGGTGGTGATATGAAAATGTTAGTGGTGAAAAAAATTATTAGTGGTAAGAATAAGATTTTGTCACAGAAACTTTTTTGAAAGTAAAAATACATTTTTGTATAACTTAATAAAATTTTGTTTAGAAAATATTTCGAGGTGTATAAAATTTGCTAGTGGTGAAAAATATTTTATGAGGTGAAAATAAAATTTGTCAAAATATGATTTAAAGGTAAAAAATTAAATGTCAATACATGAAAAACAATTTGGAAAAATGTAAAAATTTAAGAGGTGAATAAAAATGTTAGTGGTGATATAAAAATATTAGTGGTGAAAATAAAAATTTTTACGCAAAATCTAAATTTGTAAATAAAAAGACATATTTTTGTATGATTTAATACAATTTTGGTTGGAATTTATTTTACCTTTTAACTCCTTTAAAACTTTTTAAAGGTGAAAATAAATTTTAGTAAAAAATGTTTTAAATGTTAAAAAATAAGTTATAATGTAAATACAATATCGAAAAGAATATATTTGTAAATTGTAAATTGAAAATTTGGTGATGAAATCGATAGAACTAATTTTGTTAGTTCTTGGTAGAAAACAATTTCATAAACATTAAATACTTCTCAAGAGGTGTAAAAATTCTTAGAAGTAAACATTTTTCTTAGTGGTGAAAAAGATTTTTCAGAAAAATTTTATAATTATTTAGGGCTCAAGAGTCACCAAATATTTCCATTGTGTAGAGCAAAACTTCTTTTACTCGTAGAGGTAAAAACTCTTGCGTTTCTTAGATGTGTGGTGAATAAAAAATCTGTTTTCTTTTTTTGGAAACGTTCATTTTAAATACCTCATTTCTTTATATATTTTCAAATTATCGCCTTAATTTAAATAAAACACTTGTATTTAAGTTAAAACTTACTTTTAACTACTTCATCTTCATTTATTTCTTTTTATGTTTTTTCTTTTTCTTCTTCTCTTGTTTTCTTGATTTTTTATTTGATTTATTCTCCTTATGTTTCTTATGTTTATGTTCCGTAGATGATTTTTTCTTTTTTGATTTTTTGGATTTCTTTTTATGTTTCACAACTTCTTCCGAGGAGGTAGAATCAGAACTACTATCCGTTGAATCCCCGCTATCGGAAGTATCTTCCTTAGAGCCTTTTTCTATCCATTTTTCTGTTACTTTTAATTCAGGTTTGTGTTTATTAAATAAATCCAATAATTTATCATCAATTGGGGACCTATTAATTGCTGTTTCAGAAGCTTTATTAGAGCTAACAGATTTAGGTAAAGCAGGACCATAGACTTCATTAGGCACTGAACTATTTTCATCTTCTTTTGTTGCTCGAGAAGATTTAGGTTGAAAGAGGACTTTTGTAAGATTTTCTACAGATTTGTTATTGTCTTTTTCTGCTGATTCCGGCTTTTCCTGTTCTTTATCTTTGTCCCGGTCAACTTTCGAGGTGGTTGTGTTGAATAAAGCTTTAAATATTCCTCGGGGTGGTGAGTTATTTCTTAATAAATTGGCAGCAGCAGCATTTACAGGTTTTGTTGGTGGTGCTACTGATTCTTCTTTGTCTTTTTCTTGATTTTCTTCATTGTCACTAGTATCACTTTCACTATCCGAGAATATCGACTTAAACAACTCCTTTTTCTCTTGCACCGGTTTATTTATACTCTCCACCACTTGTTTTTCCAAATTGGTTTTCGGTTTAAATGTAAATGTTTTCTTTTCTTGTTGTAATTTTTCAGAAGGATTTAAAACTTCCTGCCATTCCAATGGGGTAGATTCTGGTTCTGCTATTTGTGGATTTGAGGCTTCTGTTTCCTTTTGTTTCACAATTTCTTGGAGTTTCTCTATATTTTTAGGTATTATAACGGGTGTTTGGAAATCCTCCTTTTTATTAACTGAAGTCTCTAGATAATCGAATACCGATAATTTTTTCTGTTTCGTTTTGGATTTTCTGTCGTCTTCCATCAGACCTTTATAGGGTTCAGCTATATTGTAACGTTTGCAGAGTAAACTATGAGGCTTCCATAACTGTTTAGAGCGTTCTACAACAATTTGTTTGTTTTCCACCATTTTAGTTTCGCTTTCAACAGCCTTGATTTCGGATTCGGTTATAAATCTGAGAAAAAAGTAGAAAGTTTGAAAAACATTAAGAACTTTGGAGATAAAAAATAATGTTTACTCACCTATCCGACATGATACCCTTTAAAGGACGATATAACTTTTTCGCCTGTTGAAATTCTTTCAGTTCCATTTGTCTATCCCACAGTGACAACTCTACTGGTTGTATTTCTTTTAAAAACTCCTCAATTTCCTGTTCATTTTTAAATTCTTTAGCCAAAAACAATTCGTAACGTTTTTGCTTTCTTTCATCTGCCGCAAAAGGTTTGAATGTTGAACTAATTTCTTCCTCTGTTAAAGATTTTTCCTCGCCATCAATATTGATTAAACCTCCCTTAGTAAAACTTGAAGACTTGGCGGTAATTTTCTCTATAAGACTTCTAGTTTTCTCCTTTCTTTCCTTATATTCTTGCTGTAATTCTTCTACCGTTTTTTGTTTTATTTCACGTGGTTTGTCTTTTTCATTTGAAGGTTGAGGAGCAGAAGGAGCAGCAGGTTTCTGCAATTCTTCATCTAACAATTCAGCGCGTTTTGCACGTGTCAATTGTTGGTCCTCTGAAGTCGTAGAAGAGGAAGTTTTAAATATTTTTTCTATCTGTTTTTGTTTTCTAGGATCTAAGGGCTCAAAGCGTGAACGTTTCTCATTCCAATTGCGGGGATGCCAACCAAAAGGTATTTCTACTTTGTAAATTACAGGTTTTGGAGGATTTCTATCCAGCACAAATTCTCCAAACACTAAATCTTCTAAATCGTTAGATTTTTTTTGCATTTTCTTTTTCTTTTTATCCTCCAGGGAGAAATCATATCGTGTCATATCATCTAAAGCATAAACATCTTCATCATCATCTTCTTCCAAAGCGCCCACACCAAAAGCTTGTCCCGTAAAAGAAATCTTTTGATTATTTTTACCCATTGCCTCTAAAGCAGGGAATAAATTAAAATGTTCTTTAGGTTTTGAGGAAAAAGAAGAACCACCCAATACAGATTTCCGGCTTAAGGGTTCATAACCTATTCCATATTTATCTTGTTTGTGGTATTGGGGAGGTAGTTCGCAATCTTCGGGAGCAAAAGTTATATCATCTTCATCTTCTGTGGCTGAAGAAGAATTATCCTCTTCATCAGTGTTGAGAGAGGAGAGACTTTTACTTGTGGTGGGTATTTCACAGCCATATTTTTCCATTAAGTATAATTCTTTTTTGTTCCTTTCCCTGGCTTTTTTCTTTTCTTTACGCGTTTGCCGGGGACCTATACCTTGTCCCGGACGCCAACCCCAAATCTTTAAAATCCTTACGGCAGCTTTGTCTTTTATGGGTTTAATTAGCTGCTGTAACACCGGTTCTCCAGGTATGGGTTGCAAATCATTTTGTAAAAATTTTCGCTTTCTTTTCTCCCCCTGCTGCTCTGCGGCACTACTAAAATCTTCACTGATTTTTAAACTTTTTGGAGCTATACCAAATTCCCCACGATCTTCATCATCCATAAAATCTTCTGGTCTTTGCTGTATTTTTTCTGAAGCTTTTTCTGTGCGTGAACTTTTAAAGGATTGCGGAGTCCAACCTTCTTTGGAACCCACTGTATTCCAATAGCCAGCGCTAAAACCTCCCGTAAAGGCGCCATGGAAACGTCTTCTACCCTGATCATCGGTGGCAATTTGATCCTGAACATGAACAGGTTTCTTAGAGGGAACTTGATCTGAAAGGTGAGTGATTTTATAAGATTTTGAAATTTTCCGGTGCTTGAGTGATCAAATAGACTTACCTAATTCCAAGAGAGGCAGTTGAGTGCCATATTTATGTAAATTAGCTTCAGAAAACATGACTTCTCTCAAAGATCAAGACAAACTTATGAAAAGTGCACAAAATAAACGTTTTGTTTACATTTTTTTTCGGTGAAACGTCAAATTCATATGTTGTGTTAAGAGAAACAGTGACTGTCAAACCAAGTTAAATGTAAATAAAGATTCTCAAACTTTTAGAATTAACAGTGTAAATTATAGCGTTTTTAACAAGAAACGTATTTTTATACGTTTTTAATTCTTTTTGTAAAAATTGTTTTTTTTTAAATAATAATTTTTGAAGTATAATGTATAATGTATATGAAATGAAAGCTTAAAGCGTTGTCTATTGGTTCTGATATGAATGATAATACCGTTATATGGACGTTTTTCTGAGATATTGGCATATTTGTGAATAAAATCAATATTAAAATTCATAAACTGGAATTTTGTTTTAGTACGGAATAATTATGGAAAATATTTCATAAATTATTGGAAAGCTCTCTTCAAGGCTTTTTAAAAAATACCCATCTTGTTGCAGTATACGAAATATGAATCGAAGAAAATTTATCTTTTTTGGAAACGTCATATATTTTTCAAATTAATAGTGTTTGGTGAGTCATAATTTTTCACATTTAACAATTTATTCGTATAATATGTATATCAAATGAAAGCTTGAAGTGTTGTCTTAAATTTTGATATGAATGGAAATATAATTATAGTGAATAAAGTCTTAATTATCTGTATAACGGAACGTCATATATTTCTCGAAAAAATTATATTTGACGTACCATAATTTTGGTGTTCAATGGGTTAAGGGTATAATAGGCATATCAAATGAAAGCTTGAATTGTTTTCTACAAATTTTGTTATGAATGGAACTACCGTTACATCGATGATCTACTGAGTTATTGGCTTTTTGGTGTTTAAAGCCGTAGTAAAAAATCATAAAAGTGTATTTTGTATCCGTATGGGTTAATACTATAAAATACTTTATATATCATAGGAAAGTTCATTTTAAGACCTTTCAAATGATACACATCTTGTTACCATATATTAACTAAGAACTAAGAAAAACAGACCTGTATATCGAAATTTCAAAGGCATATATCTCGAAAACCAGTGGAAGGACAAGAAAGTGTTATGCTACTTTTTTATCGCAAGTAAAAATAAATAAAACATTAAGAAATTGAAAGAGATTTTAAGTTGTTCCTGCTATAATTAAATTTTCTTGTTTTAGCGCTTATTTTTCTTAATATAGATTACAACACTTTTTATATAACATGAAATTTTTATATTTTTAAAACTTTTGTCTATTTTAAGAAAAATAAACACTTTTTCTTTAATAAATTTGTTTTTATTTCTTAATTATATTAATTCTCCATTTAAGCGCTTTTTTCAAATGTTTAGTTTATTCTGATGTCTTGTTAACACTTTTGTTATTTCCAATGACTCTCAAACTTTTCTCTCTCTATAAAACTGTCAAAAATTGCAATTACAAGTTTTTTCTCAGCTGCATTCATTTTAATCTCTAAATTGTTTTAGGTTTTTTAGAAAAATACAACGTAATTTGCAATTAATTAAATAAAAATTTGTTATTAACTAAAACTATAAATAATATTTGATAGAAAAAAGGTAAATTTTAAATCCAAAATTCTCTGCAATAAAGAGAAATTGTAAGAAATAATTTTAACCAAAATGGTGGCAGAAGTAGTCGTCACAGTCAGGCCAAAACAGGGCAGTGACTAATATGATGTCAATGTTGGTAGTGAAGAAAAAAAATGAAATAACTTGGCTAATTAGCATTTCTTTTAAATCTTTTTTTATAGTTTATTAAAAACCAACAACAACTATAATAATAAACAACAAATACAACCAGCTGGCTGGTTATAAAAACTTTAATTGCAACAAATAAAATTTCAAGAAAATTGGTAAGTTTTTTTCTCCCTTCAAGCGGCTTATCTCACACTCCTAAATATTTATCCTTTAATAACGGGGAATGTTTAACTCTTTCTCTCTCTCTCTCTTTCTTCATTTTAGGCAAGAGAGTAATAAACGAAAACAAAAAAGTGATATCAAGTTTTTCGATTTTGAAGACGTCATGTCGGAGAAAAATATAAAAGTGGGAGCTCGTATTGAGCTGACGGGCAAAGATTTACAGGGCACTGTAGCCTATGTGGGCATGACCAGCTTTGCTGTGGGCAAGTGGGTGGGTGTGGTCTTGGATGAACCTAAGGGTAAAAATAATGGTTCGATCAAAGGACAATCGTACTTTGAGTGTCCCGACAATTATGGCATGTTTGTAAGGCCAACTCAGTTAAAGGTTATACAACCAGCACCGGATAGTCGCAAATCCATGGAGGATATAGCTGCTGGTGGTGGTGGTGGAGATGGTCTTAAACATACCGCACCCCAACCGACTAAAACCCGGCTAAGTGGGCCTCGCCCTTCTCTCTCCTCCAGCCGCGTATCTTTGTCCGGCTCTCGTTCTCAATTAACTACATCATTGCAAGAACGCAGTGGCAGCACAGCCTCTAATACCAGTCGCAAAAGTCTTCAGCCTACTAGCAATACCTCATCATCTCTTACCAAGGACAACACTACAGCTTCTAATACCTCTTTGGCTGCCCCCAACAATCAGGATGCTATTCCTCCGAATGCCAATATGTCTAAGAAAAATTCTTTTGTCGAAACTGGTTTTATGGAAATTTTGAAACCTCAATTTACGCCATCCCAACCTTTAAGATCACCTTCCTTTAGTTCACCACCCAATCAAATGGTGTCTCAAGAATTACAAGAACAAAAGAAACTGAATGAGGAATTGCAGACTCAAATAACCGATTTAACCGAAAAGCTAGAAACTCTCAAACAAAGACGTAATGAAGATAAAGAACGTCTTCGTGAATTTGATAAAATGAAAATACAATTTGAACAATTTCAAGAATTTCGTTCCAAAATTATGGCAGCCCAGTCCTCCCTACAAAGAGAGTTGCAGCGTGCCAAGCAAGAAGCTAAAGATGCCATTGAAGCCAAAGAAAGGCATGCCCAGGAAATGGCTGAATTGGCTGATAATGTAGAACTCATTACTTTGGATAAAGAAATGGCAGAAGAAAAAGCTGAAGCTTTACAACTCGAATTGGATGCTGCCAAAGAACGTATAGAAGAACTACAAGTAGACTATGAGTTACTCTCCTCAGAAATGCATGATAAAGCTGAGACCTCCATGGGCCATATAGGAGAAGGTGGTCCTTCTGTTTATGAATTCAAACAAATGGAACAACAGAATATACGCTTAAAAGAAACTCTAGTTCGTTTACGTGATTTATCGGCCCACGACAAACATGATATACAAAAATTAACCAAGGAATTGGAAACTAAAAAATCCGAAGTGGCAGAATTGGAAAGAACTAAGGAGAAACTATCGGCTAAGGTAGAAGAATTGGAAGCTACCGTGGCTGACTTGCAGGTGAGTTTGCAAGAATGTGATAAGTTATTAGTTTGTTTGAAACATCAGTTTTTGATTTAAGTTTGAGTTTTGAAAAATAGTGAAATGAGTTATGAAGTTTAAAAATTATATTTTCATCTATAAAATCTTAAGCCAGCAATTCATTTTTGTTCTTAATAAAGCTGGGATGGAAGAAGTTGTTTTTTCTTATACAGATGGAGGCTTCTTATGCTTTGTAAATAGTCCGGAATTGCTCTGTAATTTGTTTTTGTTATAATCATATTTGTATTTAAAACCTTCTGAGAGAATCTTAAATTGAAATTTAGTTACGTTCTGTCACTCACTGACTGGACGAAACTGCATTTAGAGAGAAATAAGTAGTTGAAGAATTTAAATCAGACATTTACCCAAGTTGAATCAGCTTTTGAATAATTATGAAAATCTTTTAATCAAAGAACGTCTAAAAACATTGTTGCGTTTGTTGCTGGGATGATGAACGTACGATCCTTGTGGCATTTGATCTGTCAATGGCTTTGATACTGTCAGCCATAAAGTTCTCTTCTAGGACATCTTTACCTAATAATTTGAAGAGATGAATTCTGAATTATTTGAGTGGGCGTCAGTTATTCGTTGAGTTTAATGACCGAAAAAGAAAAACCCGTAGAGTCAAACGTGATTGGTTGATTGTAAAGCACCAGCACTGTTTAGCTACTTATAAAATTATTGGCCAATCTGTGATCCTGTGTGGTCTCCTTCGCAAACTGGTACGCAATGGAATAAGTTGATAAAATTCAGTCTTAAGAACAGTAACGGGCTGTATATAAATATCCTCAATACAACATCAACATAAGGAGACGAAGATCTTACCAGTTAAGGAACATAATGAAATGCTCAATAAAGAGTTCCTTCTTCGATAATATCGGAGGCATCATCCTAACTTTAATATAACATAATTGGTGTAACCTCCGAGATATCTATTAGAAAAGATCTTTGGATATATGTGCAAGATCCTATTGTATAGGATTCATATGTAGCAGCTTTGGTTTCAAGTTATCGTATGAATGTTTTACTTGGAGCTCGCCTACCTTCTATTGCAGACATACAACAGAATCTGCCAAGGTCTACAAGTGTAGTTTTAACACAACAACGTTTGGGATGAAGCAAGATCTATGGACTCATACTATAGAAGTGTCACAATTTCTTGGCCTGGAATTAAACCAGAACAACAACAATGTAAAGGCTTAAGGCAGTACGAGAAACAATTAAATTCCAAATTGTTCAATATTTAAAAGTTTGAAAGTTTGAAAGAAATTTTGTTTAGATATTTTTAAATTTGTATTAGAAATTTAGCCACTCTATCGAAAGGAACTTAAAATGTCTGCTCTGGTCTGGTCTTTCTTCATTTAAGAAATTTTTGATTCAATAAAAAAGTCTGTAGTCATATTCTTCTTCATTTCTTTGCAATTCAAGTTACAGAGTTATTTTCTTAACTAGAATTTTGAACCATAATTTTTAAAATTTCCTCAATTTTATTTCCATCTTTTTATTCCCAAAAAATTTGTATTTAAACAGCATTTTAAACATATTTCTTCTATTCTATTTTATATAAAAAATTTTTACAGCTAAATTGTAGTTTCTTTTTTAACAAAAAAGTTTAATTTCTTTTAGCAAAATTAATTTTCACTTTTTAAATAAAATTTTTACTTTTTTTTTTTACAAAAAATTTAATTTTTTGTTCAAAATTTTTAATCTCTTTTTTGCATTTTGTGTAAATATTTAATTGATTTCCATTAAACTCACCAAAAAATTTTATTTATTTCTTTTATTTTGGGCCAACAATTCGGCTAAATAAAGGAGGTAATACAAAATCCAAAAACATTTTTGTTGTAAAATTGTTTGTTCTTTGTTCTTTTAAACTTTAATTAATGTTTAATGTTTTACTAATTTTATTCGAATTCAAAAAAGAAAAAAAAAAATAAATATTTGAATGAAATTATTTTTCTAGGAACAAGTTGATGCTGCCCTGGGTGCTGAAGCCATGGTAGAGTCTCTTACAGAAAAGAAATTTGAGCTAGAAGATCGTGTTAAACTACTAGAAGAGGAAGTGGCCCAATTAGAAGCTTTGGAAGAGGTGCATGAACAACTTATAGAAAGTAATCATGATTTGGAAATGGATTTGAGGGAAGAATTAGATTTGGCCCAAGCAGCTAAAAAAGAGGTGTTGAGGGAAAGAGATGCTGCCATAGAAACCATTTATGATAGAGATCAAACTATAACCAAATTTAGAGAATTAGTGCAAAAACTTAATGAACAATTGATTGAGTTGAGGGACAAGGCCTCAGCCAATAATGATCCTAAATCTTTACAAGATCCTCAATTGATTGCCAATGTAACGGTGGATTATAAACAAATGTTTGCTGAGACAAAGGCTTATACCAAAGCCATTGATGTGCAATTGAGACAAATTGAATTGTCACAGGCTAATGAGCATGTCCAAATGTTATCAGCCTTTATGCCAGAATCATTTATGTCTAGAGGAGGAGATCATGATTCTATTTTGGTTATTTTACTAATCTCACGTTTGGTATTCAAATGTGGCATTGTTATAAGTCAAACTCGTGAAAGATTCCCAGCTGTGGAAAATGTTACCAAGGAATCTATTATACAGGGACATTCTGTGCAACAATATGCTTTCAAATGTCGTTTAATGCATTACATCCATAACCTACAATGTGCTTTGCATCAAATACTTTATGGTTTAAATAGCTGTCAACCGGATACTTTGCTAAGAGCCGGTTCCTCTTTGCCGGAAATGATAGCTCAGGAAAAAACCATTGATGGTATTATTGAGCTATTGAAATCTAATCAATTGGATGAGAATTCCACTACCGATAACATAGAGAAATGTGTGGCTTTCTTTAATGCCATGAATTCTGTTTTATTGGCCGGAGAAGATCTGCTAAATGAGACCCAAATGTTAAGAGATTGTGTGGCCGCCATACAATCAGCTTGTGAAAGTGTTTTGAATGATACAGCCATAGCTCGAGCCATATTGAGGCAAGAGGGTTCCACAAGTGATGCTGCCTTAATCATGCAATTTTTGGCTGATAATGTGGAGTCTATAAAGCAACAAGTGAAGTTAATAAAGAGACGTTTGCCTCAAGATCTAAATGTTATAAAGTGCGGCATTTCACCCTTAAAATTGGAAGCCATGCGTACCTTAACCCAACAATTGTCACGTATTATGTCAGCTTTACATCAAGCCAATAAACAGTCCGTATCCATAATAGTGGCCTCCATAGAAGGGGACAATGAAAATGATCATTGCATAGATGCCGCAAAATATTGGGAAGCTTTATCACAGGCCTGCGAAAGAATCTATGAACAAGATGATCGTGGACCATCACAAAACTTTAAGGGTGTTTTGGGTGCCGCCAATAATGATCTACAACAAGTGGCCCAATATCTGCTCGACAAAGAATATGAAATTATGTCTTCGGCTAATCAGAAACAGGAGAAACATACTTCTCCTATAATATTGAGAGCTCAACTAATTAAAAAGCAATTGGAGCAAAAGAATGTATTGGCTGCCACTCTGGAGAATCGTGAGGCTGATATCAAACAATTGAAATTGGCTGCCAAAATGAAACAACATGAATTATCAGAAATGCAAATACGCAAAGATTTTGCCGAAAAGAAATTATCGGTGTTGCAGGCAGAATATGATAATGCTTTGAAATGGAAAAAACAATATGAAGATACTTTGGAGCTGTTGCAAAAGAAGGAAAAGGAATATGAAGAAACCTTTGATCATTTACAATCTGATATTGAGGCTTTAGAAAGTGAGAAACTGATATTGAAAGAGAAATTCAAACAAAGTGGTCTTAAGCGTACGGGAGACACTTCGCTCCTCAATACCACAGTTCCTTCAGGCCACTCTACAAATACTTCCTTTAGCACACATACACATGAAGCTACACCTTTGATAGCAGAAGAATTACAACTTCTAAAACATGTATTTAATACTGAACGAACCGAAAGATTACGTTTGCAGGCTGAACAAATTAGAAATAAACTCAAGAAATTCGATCCCATATTTGTACCCCAACCAAAAGATAAACGTATTACAGAATTGGAAGCTGAATTAACTAAGATGAAACATGCCTGGGCTTTGTCTTTGCTACAAACACAACCCAATAAGTCACTGAAAGAACAACAAAATATGGTGGCTTTCCAGCGAAAACATTTGCCAGTACCAGAAAAATCAGAAATATCACAAAAAGCCAATCATTTGGCAGCCGAAATACTTAAAGAATATTTGCAACGTAATCCCCATAGAGCAGCCGCTAGTGAATTTGGCGCCTTTCCCACAGTGGAAGTGAAAAGGGTTTTGCAATTGTAATAAATAACACAAACCAGATAAAAAAGGTATTCAATTTTTAATTTAACAAATATTTAACCAGAAAAAATCCTCGAAAAAAAAAGAAAAAGAAATTTTGTTTATTAAGAAAAAAGGAAAAGCACAAACATTTGTTACATCCTCCCAAAATTTTTTAAAGGAAATTTGAAATATTTACCACAAACTCTGAAACCTCATTAGGATTTTTCTTGAATATATTAAGTCATGTCTGAGGAAAAACTATATTCAATGTTAAAGTTCTTTCATTAATTTCATTATTTTCTTATTAATTTATTGTGGTTCATTTTCCTTCATCAAAGGCTTTCCATTTTTTTACTATTTCGCTTATCTAATCGTTTTTGAAATCATCATTAATTTCTTTTCTTTTTTATCAAAAATCATTTAAATTTATAATAAAAAGAAATTAAAAAATTGCTTAGCAATTTCTTTTAAATGTAATCAAATTTTTTTATTTTCAAACATTATGGGTATTAATATCGTTTTGCTTCTTTAAAGCGATTTTTTGTTAAAAGAAAGAGCAAAATTATAATTTAATTGTTAAAAAGACATTTTTCCAATTCCATAAAAATTTATTTAATTCAATTATTTATTATTAACACATTTTTTCCAGTTATAAATTAATTATTTGTGTTTTTTTAAAAAGTTAAATAAAAATTTATTTATTCCCCAAAATGTAACTAAAATCAACAAAAGGCCGTCTAATCATTTCGCCTTTAAACAGCAGCAATCCATTATTGTTCTTAATAAATGTGTTAAAGAAGAAAAAATGGAACTTTGAAGCATTTTAAAGTTTCTAAGACTTTTGGAATCGAGTTTAAAGTCAGAAATAAAATAATGAACATGTCCAAATCTTATCAGACACTTATCTGATTCTTCTAACAAAAACCAAATATCACTTCATTGGCATTGGCCATTTTGGACGATTTGCCTCTCTAGACTAAAGTCTAGTCTATAGTGTAGACTAAAGTCTAGTCTATAGTGTAGACTAAAGTCTAATCTATAGTGTAGACTAAAGTCTAGTCTATAGTGTAGACTAAAGTCTAATCTATAGTGTAGACTAAAGTCTAGTCTATAGTGTAGACTAAAGTCTAATCTATAGTGTAGACTAAAGTCTAGTCTATAGTGTAGACTAAAGTCTAATCTATAGTGTAGACTAAAGTCTAGTCTATAGTGTAGACTAAAGTCTAATCTATAGTGTAGACTAAAGTCTAGTCTATAGTGTAGACTAAAGTCTAATCTATAGTGTAGACTAAAGTCTAGTCTATAGTGTAGACTAAAGTCTAATCTATAGTGTAGACTAAAGTCTAGTCTATAGTGTAGACTAAAGTCTAGTCTATAGTGTAGACTAAAGTCTAGTCTATAGTGTAGACTAAAGTCTAGTCTATAGTGTAGACTAAAGTCTAGTCTATAGTGTAGACTAAAGTCTAGTCTATAGTGTAGACTAAAGTCTAGTCTATAGTGTAGACTAAAGTCTAGTCTATAGTGTAGACTAAAGTCTAGTCTATAGTGTAGACTAAAGTCTAGTCTATAGTGTAGACTAAAGTCTAGTCTATAGTGTAGACTAAAGTCTAGTCTATAGTGTAGACTAAAGTCTAGTCTATAGTGTAGACTAAAGTCTAGTCTATAGTGTAGACTAAAGTCTAGTCTATAGTGTAGACTAAAGTCTAGTCTATAGTGTAGACTAAAGTCTAGTCTATAGTGTAGACTAAAGTCTAGTCTATAGTGTAGACTAAAGTCTAGTCTATAGTGTAGACTAAAGTCTAGTCTATAGTGTAGACTAAAGTCTAGTCTATAGTGTAGACTAAAGTCTAGTCTATAGTGTAGACTAAAGTCTAGTCTATAGTGTAGACTAAAGTCTAGTCTATAGTGTAGACTAAAGTCTAGTCTATAGTGTAGACTAAAGTCTAGTCTATAGTGTAGACTAAAGTCTAGTCTATAGTGTAGACTAAAGTCTAGTCTATAGTGTAGACTAAAGTCTAGTCTATAGTGTAGACTAAAGTCTAGTCTATAGTGTAGACTAAAGTCTAGTCTATAGTGTAGACTAAAGTCTAGTCTATAGTGTAGACTAAAGTCTAGTCTATAGTGTAGACTAAAGTCTAGTCTATAGTGTAGACTAAAGTCTAGTCTATAGTGTAGACTAAAGTCTAGTCTATAGTGTAGACTAAAGTCTAGTCTATAGTGTAGACTAAAGTCTAGTCTATAGTGTAGACTAAAGTCTAGTCTATAGTGTAGACTAAAGTCTAGTCTATAGTGTAGACTAAAGTCTAGTCTATAGTGTAGACTAAAGTCTAATCTATAGTGTAGACTAAAGTCTAGTCTATAGTGTAGACTAAAGTCTAGTCTATAGTGTAGACTAAAGTCTAGTCTATAGTGTAGACTAAAGTCTAGTCTATAGTGTAGACTAAAGTCTAGTCTATAGTGTAGACTAAAGTCTAGTCTATAGTGTAGACTAAAGTCTAGTCTATAGTGTAGACTAAAGTCTAGTCTATAGTGTAGACTAAAGTCTAATCTATAGTGTAGACTAAAGTCTAGTCTATAGTGTAGACTAAAGTCTAGTCTATAGTGTAGACTAAAGTCTAGTCTATAGTGTAGACTAAAGTCTAGTCTATAGTGTAGACTAAAGTCTAGTCTATAGTGTAGACTAAAGTCTAGTCTATAGTGTAGAATGAAGTCTAGGGTAGAGTGAAGTCTAGTCTATAGTGTAGACTAAAGTTCAGACTATAATGTATACTTAATTGTGGACTACCGTGTAGATTAAATCGAGAGTCTAGACCATGGTGTAGATGATGTATCGCATAATACTTCTTTTTAATTTGTTATAATATTTAATTAAAGAAACATTCTCTTTTTTTTTAAATCGACCATAAATAATTCTTGATGATTTCATTAATAAAACATGACTTTTTTTATAAAAACAAATAAAATTTATAAAAATAACAACAATAAACAACTTAAAACCATCTTTGAAAACAGTTTACTCTTTAGCCAATAAAATAATCTCTTAAAAATTTATTCACTTCCTCTCTCTTTCTATACCAACTTCATTATTAAGTTAATGTAAACAATAAGAGAGTAAGAGAGAGAGAGAGAAAATAGCAACTGTTTTTTATTTTTATTCACTTTGCAGTTTGTTTTTTCTTTATGTTTTTTCTACTGTTTTTTATTGTTATTATTTATTTAATGTTATTATTGTTGTTGTTGATTTTTAATTATTACTCTGGCTTAAATTATTTATAGTTAAAGCTTTTTTAATATATGTTTTTTATTGTTATTGTAAAAAAACTCTTAAACTTCATCATAATTATAGCAAATTTTATATTATGGTTTTTTATCTCGTGTGTGTGTTTTTGTTTGTTTTTGTTGTTATTTTAGATTTATTTTCAAAAGTGCGTTTGAAGGTTTGGTTTTTCTTGTGTTCTGTTGTAATATTTATTGTTTATTATTGTTATTGTTTTTATTCTTATTGTTGTAAATTACAGCCATTTTAGCATTCATCTTTTTTAAAACTAAATTAATTTTTGTTGTTGTTTTCTCTTATTTTATTGTTCTTAGTTTTAGATTTCTTGTTGTTAAACAAAATGCAAAAGGGCTGTTCTTTTTTTTTAAGATTTAAGTTCCAAGTTTACCTTCTTATTTACTCAAGCGTTGCTTTTTTTGTTGTATTCTGATTTTGGTTTATTTTATGAGTTAAATTTAGAAATTTATCGAAAGAGAATAAATTTTAGAAATTTTTATTAATTTACATAAAAACTTTTAGTTTAGTCTCTAGACTAGATCATAATCTAGTCTCTAGACTAGATCATAATCTAGTCTCTAGACTAGATCATAATCTAGTCTCTAGACTAGATCATAATCTAGTCTCTAGACTAGATCATAATCTAGTCTCTAGACTAGATCATAATCTAGTCTCTAGACTAGATCATAATCTAGTCTCTAGACTAGATCATAATCTAGTCTCTAGACTAGATCATAATCTAGTCTCTAGACTAGATCATAATCTAGTCTCTAGACTAGATCATAATCTAGTCTCTAGACTAGATCATAATCTAGTCTCTAGACTAGATCATAATCTAGTCTCTAGACTAGATCATAATCTAGTCTCTAGACTAGATCATAATCTAGTCTCTAGACTAGATCATAATCTAGTCTCTAGACTAGATCATAATCTAGTCTCTAGACTAGATCATAATCTAGTCTCTAGACTAGATCATAATCTAGTCTCTAGACTAGATCATAATCTAGTCTCTAGAGACTAGTCTCATAATCTAGTCTCTAGACTAGATCATAATCTAGTCTCTAGACTAGATCATAATCTAGTCTCTAGACTAGATCATAATCTAGTCTCTAGAGACTAGTCTCATAATCTAGTCTCTAGACTAGATCATAATCTAGTCTCTAGACTAGATCATAATCTAGTCTCTAGACTAGATCATAATCTAGTCTCTAGACTAGATCATAATCTAGTCTCTAGACTAGATCATAATCTAGTCTCTAGACTAGATCATAATCTAGTCTCTAGACTAGATCATAATCTAGTCTCTAGACTAGATCATAATCTAGTCTCTAGACTAGATCATAATCTAGTCTCTAGACTAGATCATAATCTAGTCTCTAGACTAGATCATAATCTAGTCTCTAGACTAGATCATAATCTAGTCTCTAGACTAGATCATAATCTAGTCTCTAGACTAGATCATAATCTAGTCTCTAGACTAGATCATAATCTAGTCTCTAGACTAGATCATAATCTAGTCTCTAGACTAGATCATAATCTAGTCTCTAGACTAGATCATAATCTAGTCTCTAGACTAGATCATAATCTAGTCTCTAGACTAGATCATAATCTAGTCTCTAGACTAGATCATAATCTAGTCTCTAGACTAGATCATAATCTAGTCTCTAGACTAGATCATAATCTAGTCTCTAGACTAGATCATAATCTAGTCTCTAGACTAGATCATAATCTAGTCTCTAGACTAGATCATAATCTAGTCTCTAGACTAGATCATAATCTAGTCTCTAGACTAGATCATAATCTAGTCTCTAGACTAGATCATAATCTAGTCTCTAGACTAGATCATAATCTAGTCTCTAGACTAGATCATAATCTAGTCTCTAGACTAGATCATAATCTAATCTCTAGACTAGACCATTAGATCACTATTCTCTAGTCGCATCTAATCTCTTGGCTGATCTCCGGATCGTTTAAAAAAGTAAGCCTTTTGGACTGAACTGAATGCCACCGTCAAAAATGTAAACAACGAAGAAATGACCACAAAATTTTGAAATAATGTTGAGTCATATTAAGTTCCTCAGAAATAAAACTCTTTATGTTCATACGAACATTAAAGCCAAGTTTATACGCATAACAACAATTACAAGAAAACCAACAACAACAAAAATAAACTGCAAAAAAAAATGAAATGAGTAATAAAGAAAAACAAGTAAAACAAACTAGAAGACAATGTGCGGATGTACTTCATGTCATAAATCTTTAAGAAAAAACAAAACCTTGTTGTTGCTGTTACATTTTGCAGCCGCTGCTGATGCTGCTGTCACTCACAGTCTCTTCTGATCGTAACTCTCATTTTAAGATTTATTTTATCACCAAAGAAAACTTTTTTTAAAACTTCATTTCTTGGAGTTTCTGATTAGATTTTTATAATGGACGATTCCAAAAAATAGAAATATTTTCCATTATTTTCCAGTTACAGCAATTAGATGTTATGCTGCTTAAAGACAACAACAATTACAACAATAAAGAATTATGTTTGTGTTTTTTTTCTTTTGCTTTAACTGATCACACACTACATTTGTTAAGTAACTCAAGAACGTTCCAAGCAAATAATTTCAGAATAAAAATAGAAGAGAAACAAAACAGAAAAACAGAAAAACTTTATGAAGATCTTCATTAGTCCATTATTATTTCTTTGTCTTGTTATTATTGTTGTAATGATCTTTCAAAGAACATGACTTAACATGATGTTAATTACAAAACAACAACAACAATAACAAGGTTTCTTGTTTCTTAATTTCTTTTGTTCTTTCTTGGATGCCAAGTGGGTTCACTTGTTCTTTTTATCGTTTTGTTGTTTTCCCTCTTATAAATCCCGGATATTTAATCCATAAATGGGAAGAAAACCAAGATGAGAATCTTTTTACTTTCATGGTTTGTTAGAAGATAAAGAATTTTTCACAGTAATTTAATCAAAATGAAAGAAAATGAGGGAAAACAAAAGAAAACTTATTAAATTTCCTTTTAAGGGGCGAAAAGCTAAAGAAAAAAGGGAGAGTCAAGCAGTTGAACGACTTTAAAGAAATTTAGAATAATGAAATAAGAAAAAAACGGAAGTGAAAATTTAGTCAAGGAAAAGTATTATCCAGTTTACGATTTAAACTATTATATTGTTCAGATAGTCCAGAGACTAGATGGTGATCTGGTATGGAGTCAAGATTATGTTCTAGTTGGGAGACTAAAATGTTATCTAGTCCGGAGACTATATTATGATTTAGTTCAAAGAATAAATTAAATTAATCAGAAACTAAATTATGATCTAGTCCAGTGACGAAAATATGATCAAGTTCAGAGACTAGATGATGATCTTGCTCAGAGAGTAGATGGTGAACTCGTTCAGAGAGTAGATATGATCTAGTTCAAAGACTAGATGACAATCTAGCTCAGAGACTAGATGACAATCTAGCTCAGAGACTAGATGACAATCTAGCTCAGAGACTATATGACGATCTAGCTCAGAGACTAGATGACGATCTAGCTCAGAGACTAGATGACGATCTAGCTCAGAGACTAGATGACGATCTAGCTCAGAGACTAGATGACGATCTAGCTCAGAGACTAGATGACGATCTAGCTCAGAGACTAGATGACGATCTAGCTCAGAGACTAGATGACGATCTAGCTCAGAGACTAGATGACGATCTAGCTCAGAGACTAGATGACGATCTAGCTCAGAGACTAGATGACGATCTAGCTCAGAGACTAGATGACGATCTAGCTCAGAGACTAGATGACGATCTAGCTCAGAGACTAGATGACGATCTAGCTCAGAGACTAGATGATGATCTAGCTCAGAGACTAGATGATGATCTAGCTGAGAGACTAGATGACGATCTAGCTGAGAGACTAGATGACGATCTAGCTCAGAGACTAGATGACGATCTAGCTCAGAGACTAGATAATAATCTAGTTCAGAGAGTAGATGGTGAACTCGCTCAGGGAGTAGATGGTGGATTAGTTCAGAGATTAGATGATGATCTAGTCCAGAGATAAGATTATGATCTAGTCAAAAGATTAGATGATGATCAATCCATAGAATAGATGTTGAAATAGTCTAGAGACTAGATTATGATAAAGTTCAGAGACTAGACGATCATATAGTGCAGAGACTAGATGGTGATTAAGTCAGGAGATTATGATTTAGTTCAGAGTGTAGTTGATGATCTAGTCAATAGACTAGATGATGAATAAGTGAAAATTAGATGATGTCCTAGTCTAAAGATCAGATTCTGAACTAATAAAGAGACTATGATGTAGTCTAGAGAATAATTTTTAATCTCTTAAGATAGCAGATCTAAGATCTAATCTAGAGACTAGAATATGATTTAAAACAGAATTATAAAATGATCTAGTCAAGAGAATAGATTATGTTCCGTTCCAGAGAGTTGATTACGATATAGTCCAGAGAGTAAATTATAAACTAGTCCAGAGAGAAGATGCTGATCTAGTCCAGAGAAAAAATGCTGGAGTCTGGGTTATGACTAAGTCCAAAAACTAGATTATGGTCTCAATTCTTGATTTTGTTTTAATCCAAGTTTTTTGTCATACCTTTTGCATTCTCTCGTATTTAAATAATATTTTATGTCACTAAAGAAGATCTTTTTCATGTCAGAACATTAAGATCAACTTTAGTTTAGTTTAGGTTTTTTGTTACAGCTGACAGTCAAAATGAAGAAGAAGAAGAAAAATGATTTGATGCTTCTGCTGCTGCTCTTATTTGTTGGTGTGTGGTCAAACATAAATTAAAGAAATAAAAACCCAACGAAGCGTTTTTAAATTTAAATAAAATGTAAAGAATTTATGAAGCAGAAGTAACTTTAATCCCAGAAAAAGGGTGAATTGAAAACGGCTGTTAAACATTTTATATCAAATAGACCAGAGTCCATGAATATTAATTTAATAATTTTTAAATATTAATTAATTATATTAATTCGTTTTTAAATGGTTAAAATTGTTTATTAATTTAATTGATTTCAATTATTTTCACGCTCTTTTTATTTAACTCTTTATTTCTGCTTGAAGTTTATTTTTTACCACATTCAAGTCAAGTTTAACATATTTTTGATATTCGATATTGGTGTCAATAGTAGTCTGACTGATGGTCTGTCAGTCAAACTGACAAACAGTCATCAAGCCCTTTTTGTAACAAACATACACACAAACAAGCATATAACATCATGTATAAAGTAATATAAACTAATGTTTGATGGGTTTTAGTCTTCTCAATGCAGTTAAAGATCAGTGTTGTCAATTTAGCTGATATTTTAGTAAATTTGATAACATTTAAAGGTTTATTCAAAGTTTCAGATGAGATAAATGAAAACTATAATAAAGTGCGGATTCTAAACTATAATCGAGTCCAAAGTTTAGGTCTGAACTTGAGAATTGTAAACAGAATCTGAGTTAAAATATGAACTAGAATAGAGATCTGTACTGGAATCTGAACTAGAATCTGAATTAGAATCTTAACTGGAATCTGAACCAGAAACTGAATTAGAACCTGAACTGGAATGACTGAACTAGAACTGAACTAGAACTGAAGTAGAACTGAAGTAGAACTGAACTAGAACTGAACTAGAACTGAACTAGAAATGAACTAGAACTGAACTAGAACTGAACTAGAACTGAATTAGAACTGAATTAGCACTGAATTAGAACTGAACTAGAACTGAACTAGAACTGAATTAGAACTGAACTGGAACTGAATTAGAACTGAATTAGCACTGAATTAGAACTGAATTAGCACTGAATTCGAACTGAACTAGAACTAAACTAGAACTGAAGTAGAACTGAACTAGAAACTGAACTAGAATTGAATTGGAACTGAACTGGAATTGAACTAGAACTGATCAAGAACGGAACTAGAACTGAACTAGAACTAAATAAGTTATAGTTCAATTTTTTGACAGCTGTAGTCGTTTTTCTAGACAAGATATATAATAGACTAGAATCTAGCCTAAAGACTACACTATAATATAGTCTATACTATAACATAGTCTATATTTTAAACCATAATTTAGTCTAGAATCTGGAATATTGGCAAGTCTAGAGTCTAGACTATAATACAGTTTAGAACTTTAGTCTACAATATGGTTTTGGAATCTGGACTACAATTTTGTTTAGTGTCTAGACTAAAATCTAATTAAGAATCTCCTCTGTAATCTGAATTCTAGACTATATAATTGTCTAGATAATAGACTTCGATATAGTCTAGAATCTAGACAACAATATAGACAATAATCTAAGTTATAATCTTCTAGAGTTTAGACTATAATTAAGTTTATAATCTGGACTGTAATCTTGTCTAGAGGCTAGACTAGATTACAGTCCATAAATTAGACCAAAATAGAGTTTAATCTAGTCCAGATTAGAACTTAGTTAAGATTTTATACTTAAACAATCTGCATTGAAGTCTTTTTCTATAGCATCACTGTTTAAGATTTTGTTTCTTATTGTTGTTATTTTTGTCTCTGTCTCTGTCTAGATGCATTTAGAAAGGAAGTTTATTTTATGTGTTGGTGTAGGTATGTATGTATGGGACTGTGACCAAACTTTCAAAAATGTGTTTTATACTTTTTTTTCAGAAATCTTTAATAGATTTTATTAAAAAATATAACAAAAACAATTTAATTGTTATAAAACAATAAAAAAAAACATTATTTGTTCATGGACAACAACCGTAAAAGGTTAAAATTATAAAAAAAGTAACAACAATTCTCACGCCCAATTATGGACAAAAAGAAAAAAATAAACAAACTTCAATTTTATATCGCACACTTACACACGTACTTACATGCTCTTAAATAGTTAAGAGCATGTGAAAAGCTCTTTTGTGAAACCGTTACTCTTTTTTGTTATTGTTTTTTATTTTTTGTTTAGAAGAAATTCTTAACATAAATTGTTCTTTTGTTGTTTGTAATTTTGTAACAATAACTTGTTGTAAAAGTTTTATTTGTTGCATTTTTGTTATGAAAATCTTGGAAAATGTTAAGAAAATTCAATTTAATTTGTTTAAAAAAAGACACTTTTTTTTAATAAAATGGTGAAAATTGGGTCGCTGAAGAGGGGGGGGAGACCTTTTTGAATGAAATGAGAAGTTACGCAAATCTGACAACAACAACAAAAAGAAATAAAACTTAAATTAACAAAAATGTTAACATAAAAATATAAATGAAAAAACGTGGTCAACATAAATATTAAAGACAAACAATAACAACAACAAAAACAACACTAATTACAACAATAAACACACTATAAATTAACCATAAAACAAAGAGACCAAAATATTCAATTACAAGACTCCTCTTGTTTGTATTGTTGATATTAAAAAAAGCAACAACAACAACAAACAAGAAAGCAATAACAACTTGAAAACCGTTTGAAATTTCAAATGTCCAGTTTTTTTGTGGGGTTCAAACAAACAAAATCATGTTTTCATTATAAATTAAAAACACAAAAAACAGCAACAATTTGAAAAAACACGATAAAAATCAATTTTTGACATTATTTACATTAAATAAAAGTTAGGTAAAAAACAGTATAAAAATTACTTTTTTTACATTGTTTACATAATGTAAACAATAGGTAAACAGTGTGTAATTTTGAAAATTTACACAAATTGAAAACTTAAAAGTTCTTTTTAACTTAAAAATAATTTTTTTACATTATTTACCAGATGTAAACAATAGGTAAACAATGTAAAATTTCAGAATATAAAAATAAACAATGTAAAACATATGTTAATAATGTATAATCTTTGAAAATATAAAAATTTTAAAGGTTTATAAAACTGAAAACAATTTTTTCATTGTTTACATCATGTAGACAATAGGTAAATAAGGTGTAAAATAAGAAAATTGAATAAATTAAAGACGTTATAATTGTTTATTATAACATAAAATTTATTTTACATTATTTACATGATGTAAACAATAGGTAAACAATGTAAAATTAAGGAAAATATGGGAAAAAATTAAAATATAGGTAAATAATGTATAAACTTTGAAAATATTAAAATTTCAGAGGTTTTTGGAAATAAAAATTAATTCTTTACATTGGTTACATTATGTAAACAATAAGTAAACAATGTGTAAAATGAAAAACTTGCTAAAATTAATTGTGACATAATTACTTATTATGGAAAAGGAGTTATTTTACATTATTTACATGATGTAAACAATAGGTAAATAATGAAAAATTTAAGAAATTATTGGTAGACAATAGCAAAAATAGGTAAATAATATATAATTTTTGAAAAAAACAAAATTTTAAATATTTTTATAGCTGAAAATGGATTTTTATATCATTTACAATATGTAAACAATGGGTAAACAATGTCTTAAATATGAAAATTGCACAAATAAAAATATTAGTTTTATTTTTTATAAAAAGAATTTATTTTACAATATTTTTATGACGTAAAAAATGTAAAAATCAAACAAATATAGGTAAACAATGTAAAAAATAGATATATAATGTTTTATAAAAAATAATAAAACTCGAATGGACTTTATAACAGAAAATTAAATTTTACATTGTTTACGTTATGAAATTTTGTTATAATTAACATGAAGTAAACATTACGTAAATAATGTATATTTTTTAATGTAATGTAAATAATTGATAAATACTATGTAACAATTAAAAATGCTAATTTACTTTGCATTATTTACATGATGTAAAAAATTAAGGAAAATAGTAATAAACAAGAAAGTTAATTTTTTCAATTATTTACATAATGTAAACAATAGGCAAGCATAAGTTTATCATAAAACATTATCAAATAAGGAACTTCAACTGTTGTAAACTTGTTGTTTACATTATTTACACCATGTAAAAAATAGGTAAACAATGTATAAAATAAGAAATTAACACAAATAAATAATTTTAAAGACTTTTATAACTAAAAACTATTTTTTACATCGTGTAAAAAACAGAAAATCATAAGCAAAATACTCTCTCATATGAAAAAAATGGTTTTATTTGGTTTATTATTGTTTTTGTTGCAATTCTGGCTTAGTTATTTAGTTATAATTTTAATCATAATTTTCTTCTTTTGTTTCGGAATTAAAGACCCAGAAAAATGTTTTTCTATTCCAAATTATAATAAAAAAGAAAACACCTCTTTTTATTGTTAAAACTCTGGTTCAACATGTTTTTCTTTCTTTTTTTATTTGTAATTTTTTTGGGAACCGAAAAAATAATAAGAAAAAATTTTTGAAAAGGAATACAAAGGCCAGAATAAGGTCAAAACTAGATGTTAACAAACGGAAGAAGAACGAATGAACGAACAATAACCAGAAATAGAGTTTTAACTTTAAAATAGTTTTACTTACAGTCAGACGAACTTCAATCGAAAACGAATACACAAACAAAATAATTTTGCAATTGTTTTTCGTTATTATTTGTTGAGGTTTTGATTTCTCTTTGAAGCTCTCTTTCGCTCTCTTTTGATTAATAAATAACCTTAATGCTCTCTTTCATCAGAGATAGAGAGAGAGAGTGTTAAAGGAAAAAAGAGATGCCACCCAATAATTTGGGTTTCTTAAAAGGAAATAAAATAGAATCTTTTGAATTCTTAATTTTTAATTGTTTACCCATTCTTTACATCATGCAAATAATGTAAAATATAATTTTCGTTTACATAAATAATTATTTTTTTTTACTGGTTAATTTTCTTTGATATTTATTTTTGTCGACTTGTAAAGAATCAATATATGGTATATAATTGATTGTTTACTTCATGTAAATAATGTAAAGAATTAAAAAATTTTATTTTTTTAAGGTTTAACAACGTGTAGAGAATTGGGAATTAATGATTTTATGCTATGATGTTTGTAACATCTGGCAACTCTGTTTGAAACCCAGTAAACATATAAACATTTTTATTATTTTTCTCTATTTTTTTCAAGGAGTGAGGATTTGCGCCTCTAAGTCGCTTAAAGTCTTATGAATGGAAACATCCTTTTTTGTAAAGATTACATGATGTAAATTTCGGTATTATAGAGACTGTTATAACAAATGATTGACTTCTTTCGACACCACTGTATAATTCCTGGCACGAAACAAACTTTTTGCGAAATTTTTTTGAGTAATAAAACGGCAACATGAAATTTTTGACCAGGAAAAATCTGGCGTAATGACGTTTCGTCATTATGCAGTAAGAATACTTAAAACCTACACCATACATATACAGAAGGAAATGTGACATACCCACCTGTTTGTACATCATACGACTCAGAATCATTTTTTGAGTCGTTTTAACGATGTACATCCATCAGTCTGTCCGGCTGGCTGTGCGTTTAAACATTGTGAACCCTCTACAGGTAGCAATTTTTGATATATCTGAATTAAATTTTGTACATAGTATTATACGTCCCTGGGCTAAAATATTGGTCATGTTCGGTGAAATATTTCGGGTACCTCTCATACAAATGTCCTAAGGTTTTAAGCTCATAAAGGTCTAAATATAAAGCGATTTTAACGATATTTAATAAAAATAAGTCTTATGATATTCTAAAATAATATGCCAAATTGTACATTGGTTCTCATAGGTTCCAAACAAACTTCCAGCCAAATTTTAGTTTAAAATTTAGTTTAATTCTCACATATACTTTAGTGATGTAATAATAACTGGTAAGCAAAAATTGATGTGCTTAATTATACGAGGGTCGGTCCACAAAAAAATTCATTTTAAAACGCACAAATTTCTCTTAGAAGTTAGTTTCACAAAACACTTAAGAATTAATCCATAAATAAAATTATACGAGGGTCGTTCATTACTACTTTGTAAGTAACATTTATAACCAACATTGTGGTGCAGGGTATTAAATTTTACTACAAAAAAATATATACAAAAATTTTTTAAATTTAAAATACATTTAGAAAATTCCATTTTTTATTCAATTATTTTTTTTTAAACTCAAAATTTAATTTTTGTTAAAAAAATATATTATTTTAATTTTCAGAACAAAAATCATTCATTTATTAACCTAAAAGGTTTACTGGGTTTGTTTTTATTAGTTTAATAACTCTTTTTTTATTTACTCTTCCAAAAAAACACGCTCTTTTTTCTCTCTTTGCTCTTCTTTAAAAAAATGTTTTAATACAAATTATAACAAATATTGGTAACACAACTCTAAACCCCTTTCCGTTCCTCCAACACCAACACAACATCAACAACAACTCTTTAAACTAACAACAACAACAACAAATTCATTAACATACCAACAATGTTTCTAATAGTTATTGTTGTTATTATAAACAATACGAATGATGGTACATGAATATATATGTGTGTGTGTGTATGAGTGTGTTGGAAAAAAAAATAATGGTTGACTTGGTTACTTGATGTTTTGGCCATTCAGTCTTAAACGAACGTTCGCTCTGATAACTTGGCTTTTAAATGGAATTGGAATTGAAATAAAACGGTTAATAATATTTGTTTTTGTTAATATTTTATTTTTTATTATAAAACAAAGAAGAAGAATTTTTCTGATACAAAATTAATAACGTGACGGTGTGAGTGAGTGAATTGCAATTTATTTATTGTTTTTGTTTGTTTAACGGTTGTTCTCGCTCAAATAATTATTAAGAGCAAAAAGAAGAAGAAATAATAGAGATGTTTGTGTAATGAGATAAACAAACGGAAATAAAGTGCATTTTTTTGTTTGTTTAATATTGGAAAACAAAAACAACAAAAGGGAGAAATTGTTATAGAAAAAGAAGAAGAAGAACAAGTGCATTTAATCGAGAGAGAGAGAGTGTCATTAACAATAACAACAATTGAAAAAAAACAACAAGAACATAACTAAAGATAAAATTGCAATAAAAAGTTTACAATTTTTTTGTAATTGAAATAGAGAACAATAAAATTAATGGCGGAAGTTTTCTTTTGACGTTTTTTTAAGAGAAAAAAGAATTTAAAAGATTTTAAAGTTTTTAAGTTTTAATTAAAATAAAGTTTAAAAGAATTTTTTTTGAAGCATAAAAAGAAAACAAAATAAAGGAAGATAATAAAAAAGGAATTGAAGGTTTTTTTTGAGAGTTTTTTTGTGAAAGAGCAAAAATTTTGTTAGTGTTGTGTGGAAGTTGAGTGTAAAAGAATTAAGAATAAAACAAGTTAACAAGCAAAAAAAGCAATAAAACCAACAAAAATTTTGTTTTATCAATAATTTCAAAATCATTTACAAAAACAAGTGACAAAAAGAAATAGGCAAAAAATAATAAGAAGAATTAAATAAAAATTAAAAAAAATATATAAAATAAAGAAAATTAAAAAGGAATTTAAAAAATAATTATAAACTTTCAAAAAGTTATAATAATTATAAAAAGTTAAAAAAACAATTGTTAAAATTTGTTAAAAAGTTATTTTTCAAAAATTTATCAATAATTTATTAAAAATATTTTTATAAAATTTATTAACACTTTTTTTTGGCGTTTTATTTGAGTCATCTAAGCGTGAAGTGAGCAAATTTATTTATTTTTATTTTTATTATTTTAATAATTTTTAATTTCATTATTAACAAAAAAAAGGAAATTTATTTTTCTTTTTTCCACAAATAAATCATTTTCATATCATTTTGTTTTTTAAATTAAAAATTAATAGCAAATTTATCTTATTATACCCTACACCATCGTAGGTGGTTGGGGTATTGAACTTAACGATCCCCGTCTGCCTGTCCGTCCGGCTGGCTGTCCATCTAAACGTTGCACAGTGTTCCCAAAACGCCTTTATTGGAAATAATTCTGTAATTTCAGAACTATTGAATATTCTTTAACGAGATTGGATATTCTTAAGGTATTTTCCAATTGATTTAGAGTAGAACATATTTCTAATAGGTCCCGGAAAGGGAAACTGGATCTCCAAAGTTGGAGACCAACGAGGATTTTATTTATAATTTGATTAAAGAAATATTTTACATAAATATTTATCTTAATAAAATTTGTTTCATATTATTGTTTTGGCCCAAGGACGAAGCCTATGGAAATTGGCCATGTTTTAGATACTTTTATCAAATGTCCTTCCGGAATGTGGTTTAAACTTATAAAAGTCCTAAATATAAAGGAATTGTAACGAAATTGATAAAAATAAGTTTTATTAAATTCTAAAATGATATGCCAAATTATGCGATAGTCGGTCTATAGCTTCTCATAGATCCAATACAAGTCCCCTTCCAAATATCACTTTGTAGGGCATAAATCTCATATTATACGATAATATTGTAAAATCAATTGATAAAATTGAGATAAATGTAAAGAAAGTATTGGTCCATAATTTCATATAGCGCCCATTTAAGCCCTGACAAAAATTCATTTTAAATCATATAAATTTCATATAAAAGTTAGTTTCATGTTGCATACTTAAGAATATATAAGATACGAGGACCGTTCAATACTTTTACGCAACTACCATTTATTGCCAACATTATGGTGTAGGCTATCACATGGTCGGACTTGGCTGAGTATAACATTCTTAGTGAATTTTTAAAATTTCTTTTAATTTCTTTATTATTTTATTAAAAAAACATTAACATTTTCACAAAATTCCTTTCAAAATCATTAAATTCTTATGAAACCGGATTTAGAGTCACTGTGTTCAATAAAAACACCCACTCAAAAGGGTTTTAAAAGCACTGCTGCTCACACCCACTCTCTGCTTTTCATACTCACACTTAAAGTTTTTATTTACTTTTAAAAAATTTTATAAAAAACACAGAAAAAATAAGTTTAAAAAATATTTTTATTTTATAAAAAATAAAAAAATAATTATTAAATTTATATAACAAATTTTAATAAAAATTCTTTAAATTTATTAAAAAACATTGTGAAATTCATTTATTTTCCACGAAAAAAGAAAACAAGGAAGAGTTTTTTTGCAAGAGAGAGAGAGAGTGAGAGGACACTGCAATTTATGCAAACCAAAAACAAACACGAGACAGTGTGTCCAAATTGATTCTTTTTGGAAATAATTCTATAACTTTTAAAGCGTTAGAGATATGTTAATGAAATTTCACATAGTCAGAGATGAGCTGAGTTGATTTTAGGGAATATAAGCCCCCATATGGTCAGGGAAGTAGTCAGTGACTTTCTAAAGTGAACCGACTTTGGTATGTAGAATTTTTTAAAAAATTCGCCAAAAATCGATTTGAGAAAATTGAGAGAAAATAAAAGACCTTGCAAACACTTTTACATGGTTGGATTAACTCTTATAGTTTCGAAGATTTTTAAGTCGAAATAAATTTTAAACCATTTTTAGCACTGTTAATTTAAAGTTCTGTTTTAAGATAGCGGACTTACTGTAGATCCCGACATTTTTAAAAAATAATTGCCAGATTTCCTATAAATTTCTAAAAATTTAAGTGTAATAACTGTATAAATATATGCATCCGTTATAAAGTTATATTTATCTGAATTTGGAACTTAAAAAAATTGATTTTTTAAGGATTTTTTACAAAAAGGTGGCAACATTTATACACTTTTAATATAATTTTTGCTGCACTTTGTAATCTTTTTTATTGTTTTATAAAGAAATCTTAATGGAAATACGTTCAAACTTTAAACGGAGGGGCAGAGACATGCCCACAAGCTTTATTTTGATGAATTTTTGGAAAATATTTTTAATTATTTTGTTAAGTTTTCAAAACGCCAAGTTGGAATCAATTTTAAATTATCCTTAACATATATCTACATATGTAAAGTAACCACGCAAAAACGGCCCTCGTAATGACAAGACAATCATTTTAATGAAAATAGTCAAAATTTTCAACATGATTTACACGGATTGTGATTTCGGGCATTCCTGAATCATGGATAAGTTAATATACATCAAATTGAATTTTCAAATAAATATCGTTATTCCTTTTCATTTTATCATAATTTACAGTTATTTTTTTATAGGGAATCTGACACATATTAAAAAAAGTTTAGGACCTATAATAAGTTCGCTATCATAAAAAACTATACAAAATATCTTTTCTCTCAATTCAAAAGCATTTTTGGTGAATTTTTACAAAAATCAACATATCCGAGGTGAGAGAAGACTCAAAAACACTTTAGCTTTAGCACCATGTGAAATTTCATTGGTTTAAAAGTTATAGAATTATTTCCAAGAAAAAAAAACGATTTGGTCACACTGTGCACCATTTAAATGGTGTCACTTGTTTACTTTCCCTTCTTTAAAAGGAGTATGAAAACACCATTTTTAAAACAATAAAAAAACGCTAAAAGAACCACATTTTTATGAAATTTTATAAAAATTATTTTCAAATTCCCTTCAAAATTCCCTTTTTTATAAAAATTCATTTAAAACCCTTTAAAACTTTTTTGTCTCTTACTCTCTCCCTCCCTCTTTCTTTACCAAAAATCAATCAAGCTTAAACTTTAATTTGTTTTGATGTCAAAACTCTATTAACTTTTCACAAAACAAAACAAAACAAAACGAAAAAAAATCCCATATCATCCATTTGGAACCACACAATATCTTAATGTGACCCTCTAATTTATATATTAGTTTCTATTTAAAATATATATTTCAGTTTTAGTTTTCATATATTTCACCACTATTTTTTTTCTTCTTCTAAACTTCAGTTAACTTTAGTTTATGTTATGTTATTTAGTTCATTTAGAATTATGTTGTGTGTGTGTTTTTGTTGTAATTGTTGTTGTTTATTTATTTTACCGAAAAACGCATCATATTACATTCACTCTTGTAAAAAAAAAAATAAAATGTTGTTATTGTTGTGTATTAACTTTGCATGTCAGTTAAATATTAACACAGTTTAAGGTTTTATTTACAAACTTCATATACACCCTACATTATTTTAAAGAAGACAATATTAAGTTAGTAACATGATTAAACTATGAAGCATATTAAAGTTTAAACTAAAAACTAAATTTTAGTCCAAATAGTAAATAGCAAACTTTATCCTCAATCATAGTCTTAAATATAGTTTAAACTATATATGAAATATAGACTAAACTAGAATCCAAACTATAGTTTAAACTAGAATCCAACTTAAAAACTAAATTAAAGCCAAAACTATAGAATCAAAACTTAACTATACTTTTGAATAAACTATAGTCTGGACTTTAGACTGAACTATTTTCGATACTAAAAACTTAAACACAGACTAGATTATGGTCTAAACTAAAAACTAAGGTATTGACTTTTATATAGTCTTACCTACAGTCTTTACCATATTTAAAGCCTTAAACTAAATTAAAGATCTAAATATAACTTATCTCTAGCCTTAATTATAGCCCTAACTAAAGTCTAGTTTATAAATTAACTAGAGTCAAAGCTATTGACTTAACCTTAGTCTACAATACACAATTAACTACGGTCTTAACTATGGCATAAAATAAAGATTAAATAATAGTAAAAACTATAGTTTAATCAATAGTAAAACTGTAGTCTAAATTATAGACTAAACTGCAGTTAAAACTAAAGTCCAAATTATGGACTTAACTAAAGTTTAAATTGCAGACTAAATTATAGTAAAATATAGACTAAACTGTAGGTTAAAATACAGTCTAATCAATAGTAAAACTGTAGTCTAAATTATAGTCTAAACTGTAGTTAAAACTGAAGTTCAAATTATGAACTTAAATAAAGTCTAAACTAAAGTTTAAACTGCAAACTTAGTTATAGTAAAATATAGACTAAATAATAGACTAAACTTTAGGTTAAACTATAGTCTTAGTAATCTGCGGTCTAAATTATAGATCTAACTGTAATTCTAAATATAAGATAATACTTGACTTTTGTGTAAACTATAGACTAAATTATGGAACAAAGCACAGTCAAAGGCAAATTATTTATTAAGCTATAAATACTACTATAGTCTTAGTTATTGAGTAATCTATAGCGTAAACTATAAACTAAATTTTATTCTAAACTTTAGTTAAAATTAAGGAGTCAACTATATACCTCACTATGGCCTAAGTTATTGAAAAAATTATAAACTAAACTATACATTAAGCTGTAGACTAAATTACATTCACAATAGACTAAATTATAGTCTACACTATAGAATAAGGTGTACTGTAAACTATAGTTTTCTGCATATTCTCAACTTTTGTTTAGACCGCAGCCATTAGTATAATTTAAATTTTCTCAAGACTAAACTATAGTCCCGCTTATAGTTAAGTCTATGGTCTTAATAATAGTTTAGTCAATATTAGTCGTGATTATAGTTAATACTATATTCACAGCTCAATCAACTGAAGTTTAGTCTACACTCTATTCCATATTCTATGGTTTCATCTGTAGTTTGAACCTTAGTTAAGTTTTTAGTCTCAACTGTAGTTTAACTATAGTTTAGTCTATAATCTCATTTATAGTTCACTTTATAGTCTCATTTACAAGTGAGTCTGTAGCCTTTTTCTCTAACATTCTTTTTAAAATTTTTGAAGGGCATTTTCCTTTACCTCATTGCCTGCATTTTCTTCATTCCTTATATACTTCATTTAAATACTTAATTATATATATTTTGTCGATATGTTTATATACATTACATACATATGTATCTGCTTATGATTTATATTATGTATTAAGTCACAGGTATTTTGGGTGTTTTTTTGTTTTTGCTTTAAACTAAATTAATTAATTTTTTTGTGGGGAATAAAACTAAATTAAGGTGGAGTTGGGAGCTTTAATTTAGGTTTTTTCTTATTGTCATAATTTGTGTGAAAAAGCTAAAGGTTGCGGAAAATTATTAACAAAACAAGTGAAAATAAAATGACCTAATTTTTTTGGGGAAAAACAAAACTCTTGAGGGGATTAAGAAACAGCGGATTGCAAACTTTTGTTTATTGAAGAAATTAGAGTTTAAGAGTAATTTTAGTGAAAACAATATTTTAGTCTTTAGTTTTAATTATTATTAAACGGATGTTCTTATCTTCATTTTAGTCTACAGTCTTTACAATAGTTTAGTCTTTAGTTTAATCAATATTCTTTGCTATAGTTTAGTTAATAGCGTTACATTATAATTTAGTCTAGTGTAGTTTAGTCTATAATCTCTATTATAGTTTAGTTTATAGTTTCTGCATAAGTTTAGTCTTCAGTCTTTACAATAGTTTAGTCTATAGTATAATCTATAGTCTCTACTATAGTTTACTTTATAGCGTTACACTTACTCACTAGTCTATAGACTTTACTGTAGTTTAGTCTAAAGTCTCTACAATTGTTTAGTCTATAGTCTCTGCTTAAGTTTAGTCCATAGTCTATACTAGTTAAGTATCTGCTATAGTTAAGTCTATAGTGTCTACAATAGTTTAGTTTTTAGTATATTCTATAGTCTCTACAATAGTTTAGTCTATAGCTAAATCTATAGCCTTTACTTTACTTTATAGCGTTACACTATAGTTTAGTCTATAGACTTTATTGTATATAGTTTAGTCCATAGTATAGTATAGTATAGTATAGTCTCTGCTATAGTTTAGTCCATAGTTTAGCCTGTAGTCTCTGTCATAGTTTAGTCTATAGTCTCTACTATAGTTTAGTATATAGAGTCTTCTATAATCTTTAATAATTTCTATAGTTTAGTCTATGTTCTGTACTACAGTATAGTCTATAGTCTCTATTATAGTTTTGTCTATAGCCTTTGCTATATTTTCACATATAGTTAAGTTTATAGTCTCTGCTATAGTTTAGTGTAAAGTTTAGTGACTACTAAAGTTTTGTCTGTAGTCAATAGTTTAGTCTATACTGTTCCATAATCTCTAGTCTCCATTTTAGTAAAGTTATAGGTTAGTCTACAGTTCCTACTATAGCGTAGTCTATAGTCCCTAATATAGCTGAGTCTATAGTCAATAGCTTCTAATAACTGTTTAGTGGAGACTAATGTTTAGTCTATATTCTCCATCATAATTTAGTCTATAGTTTCTGCTATAGTTGAGTCTCTTATAGTTTAGTTCATGCTTAATCATGTTGTTTTTTAATCAGACAAAATTTTAACAAAAATTGTAACTAAATTATCTTAACATATTTATCTCTCTTTCTCTCTCTCTCTCTTTTAACAGCATCTTGTAATTAAATAATCTGTGAATCATGACAATTATTGCTACAAACATATTATAAATAAAATATGACTACAAGAATTAATTTTTATAAATAAATTTATAATAAAAAAACTCTACAAAAATTAATGTAAATTTTTATTAAAAAAGCATCATTTAGAAAAAAAAACTCATGTGTAAAATTTATAATAAAAATTATTTAAAATGTCTAAATTACAATTATTATTATTTTATTATTATGATTTACAACAACATCAAATGCTTTTAATTATAAATAAAAAATTTAATAATTGTTACTAATAAAAAAACAATTTTAATAATTAAAAAAAAACTGATCTCATTTGAAAAAAAATTAATAAACTCAACGGCCTTCTACCATTTTGGTGGTAAAATCTGGGCTTTTTTTGTAAAAATCGCTTAAAAAAACTCATCTAAATTAACGACGGTTTGGGTTTTTGTGAAAAAAATTAAAAAAAAAATTAAAATAAAAAAATAAATCAAAAAAACATGATGCATAAAGCAAAATTGAATAAATTAAATATCAACACAAATAAATCAAATGCATTCAATACAACATTATCATCATCATCATCATCAAATACTTTATTAACAACATCATTATCGCCTTCATCATCATCAACTTTAAATAATACAACAACAATTGATGATCTTCACAATTCGCTGCAGCCTCATCATCATCATCATCAACTCTATACCTCCCAATCACCCTCAATCTCGTCAACATCATCTTCTTCAATATTAAATTCATCGATTGCTTCAATTGATCTAGAGCAATATATTGAAGCAATGGAGGCACGTACCACAGCTATAGATCGTAATCCGGAAACTGATGTCTGGGCTCAGTTGCAGCAAAAAGAATCTGATATTTTATTGGCTGCAGAATTGGGTAAAGCATTATTGGATAAAAATCAAGAATTGGTGAAACAACAAGAGAAACTTATTGAGGATTATTCAGCAAAAATTGAGGTGAGTTTTTTTTCTTGTTTTTGTTTTTAATTAAAAAAATTATTTTTAAAATTACAAAATTTTCATTAAGTTACAAAAATTGAAATCTTAAGATTTTAAGCAATAATTTGGAGTTTCATAAAAATATATATGACCTTTCTGGGGGGGGGGAATATTTTGTATATTTAATGACAGTGGAATGATGGGACAAAAATAGTTGGAATATTGTGTAAAGAAAAACTTAAAATGCAACAAAAATCGGAAGAAGATTTTAAATATTTAAAATATTTAAGTACAGTTTTTAATATGAATTTAATTTCAGTTTTAAACTATAGTTAAATTATAGGTTAAACTACAGGCTAAACTAGAGTTTTACTTAAAGTTATGAGTCTAAATAATAGACCAAACAATGGACTAAACTGAACTCCCTAAACTACAGTCTTAACTTTAGCATATGCTGTATAATAGTCTAAACTATAGTTTTAACTTTAGTCTAAATTATAGTCTATTCGGAAGTCTAAACAATAGTTTTAACTTCAGTCAAAACAATACTTTAAACTGTAGTTTAAACTATAATCTTAACTACAGTCGAAATTAACTAAACTTCAGAATAAACTTTAGTCCAAAGTATAGTCTAAACTTTAATCTTAACTGTAGAAAAATTAAAGTCTGAACTATTGTCTGAATTATAGTGTAAACTATAGTCCAAATTATTGCCTTAACTATAGTATAAACTATGTTTTATCTATAGTCTAAGTTATAGCCTAAACTTTAATCTAAACTAAATTATAAATTATTGCATAAACTACAGTTTAAACTATAGTTCAAAGTGTAGACTAAATTAAGTTTTAAACTACTGCCTTAACTGTAGTCTAAACTATTATTCTAATTACTAGTTTTTTGGTTTAAGATTAAATCCAAACAGTAGTCTTAACTACAGTTAAGCTCAAGTTAATAATTAATGACTTAATTATGTCATTCTGTAATTTATACTAGAACCTCAACTACAACCAACTATAGTGCACTATATAGTCCTAAAACATAGGGTATAGCCTCAACTTCAAGCTAGACTAGAGTCTCAAGTGAAGACTATTTATTAAAGTTTTTATATTTTTAAGCTTAAATTTGATTTAAATGAGCTTAAATAGTTTTAAAGATTTAAAATTTTTAGTTTACAATTCTAAAAACTCTGAAAAGCTTTCAGAATTTTTATATTTATTTAAGTTAAAAATTTAAACTTTAGAGAGTTTTTTAATCTCATGAAATAAACTTTAAGTTTACAAATGTTTTCAATTTGAAACATTTAGAAAGTTTCGAAAAATTCTTAATTCAGTTAAAGCTTTTTGAAAGTTTCCTAATACATTTCCTGTTTTAAGTTGAGAAATAAAAAACAATTTTCCAATCTCCATTTACATAATTAGAGTGAATAAACCACCATGAAGTTCTAATTTTATACCATTTAAAAGTAATTAAGAAACATAAAAATGAAAATCCCTCGAACTTGTAAATTTTGGTCATTTAACCAGAAAAGAACATAAATGTTAGAATGAAGAAAATATAAAAAAAGTTCAAAAACCTTTAACACCAGAGGAGTTTACTTTCAATGACTCGAAACAGAAAATTTAACATGAAATAAAAAAACAACAACAAAATTTACAACAAATAAGTTCTTTATCGAAAAATAAACTAAAATTTCCATATTAAAATATTTAATTGACAAATAAAACATGAATTTCATGAGAATTCAATACCACAGACAATATTTATTGGAAAAAGCATGGAAAATGTCAATGAATCGCCTTCAAAGCTTTCGAAAATTTTTCGAAAATAGATAAAATTAGTGTGTTAGAGTGAAATGAACCTTACTGAAGGTTGGCTTAGTAAATAAAAGTAATTATCGGCTAAAAGGAAAACTTTGGAAGAGATTTGAAGGGGGAGTGGTGAAATTTTTAATGAACTTGAAAAGGGGTTTATTTCTTGATAATGACACACCTTGAACCTCTTAATACAGAAAACAAAAACAAACCAAAACCAAAAAAGTTGTTGTTGGTGTTTTTTTTTTTACAAAATAAATCGATATTTTAGCTTTTTGTGGATTTTTTTCTTTGAAATGGAGGGAAATTAATCTTAATTGGGTATCTTGTATTAACATTTCAAATAACGATAAACAAATAAAACGTTTGAGAATTCCAAATTTGTATAACAATTTCTTTTATTTCAGTCTTTTTTTGTTGAATATAAAATTTTCCCAGAATTTTAGTCTTTCACAACATAAAACAGATAAAAATGCTAAAATAAAAAGCGAAAAACGTAATAAAATATCTCATAAAATAGTTGTGACAAATTCAAGAATATTTTTTTTTGGCAACAGCAGCTTTAAGCTTAAAGCTGCTGAACTGTGAAAGAAGCAGCAGCAGCAACAACAACAAAAAGTTCAAGGCCATTTCTTTCAACAAAACTAAAATCTTGAATATTTTCCACCATTATTTTCCTTAAAATCGTCTCTTTTAGTCTTTAGTACTTATGTACTAACAATAATACCAGCAACAACAACTATAATAGCAAAAACAATAACAATAAAAATAGGTAAACAAATTCATAGATTATTTAAATATTCTTTTATTCCATAAAACATAACTATTTGTAGTTGTTGTAATAAAAAAAATCAATAAATTTCATATAAAAATGAATAAATAATTCTGTAATAATAATTGGAAATGATAACAATTGAGGGGGAAAAAAACTATAAATATCAAAATATTGTCAATATCTGTTAAAATAATTTGATAAAGAAGAAAAAAAGGCTACACACGACGCCATTTTGTTGAGGAACTTTAACAAAAATATGAGTTTAACTATAGTTTAGACTATAGTTTAGACTATATAGTTTAGAATATATAGTTTAGACTATATAGTTTAGACTATATAGTTTAGACTATATAGTCTAAACTACTATATAGTTTAGACTATATAGTTTAGACTATATAGTTTAGACTATATGGTTTAGACTATATAGTTTAGACTATATAGTTTAGACTATATAGTATAGACTATATAGTTTAGACTATATAGTTTAGACTATATAGTTTAGACTATATAGTTTAGACTATATAGTTTAGACTATATAGTTTAGACTATATAGTTTAGACTATATAGTTTAGACTATATAGTTTAGACTATATAGTTTAGACTATATAGTTTAGACTATATAGTTTAGACTATATAGTTTAGACTATATAGTTTAGACTATATAGTTTAGACTATATAGTTTAGACTATATAGTTTAGAATATATAGTTTAGACTATATAGTTTAGACTATATAGTTTAGACTATATAGTTTAGACTATATAGTTTAGACTATATAGTTTAGACTATATAGTTTAGACTATATAGTTTAGACTATATAGTTTAGAATATATAGTTTAGACTATATAGTTTAGACTATATAGTTTAGACTATAGTTTAGACTATAGTTTAGACTATATAGTTTAGACTATATAGTCTAAACTACTATATAGTTTAGACTATATAGTTTAGACTATATAGTTTAGACTATATGGTTTAGACTATATAGTTTAGACTATATAGTTTAGAATATATAGTTTAGACTATATAGTTTAGACTATATAGTTTAGACTATATAGTTTAGACTATATAGTTTAGACTATATAGTTTAGACTATATAGTTTATACTATAGTTTAGACTATAGTTTAGACTATAGTTTAGACTATAGTTTAGACTATATAGTTTAGACTATATAGTTTAGACTATATAGTTTAGACTATATAGTTTAGACTATATAGTTTAGACTATATAGTTTAGACTATATAGTTTAGACTATATAGTTTAGACTATATAGTTTAGACTATATAGTTTAGACTATATAGTTTAGACTATATAGTTTATACTATAGTTTAGACTATAGTTTAGACTATAGTTTAGACTATAGTTTAGACTATATAGTTTAGACTATATAGTTTAGACTATATAGTTTAGACTATATAGTTTAGACTATATAGTTTAGACTATATAGTTTAGACTATATAGTTTAGACTATATAGTTTAGACTATATAGTTTAGACTATATAGTTTAGACTATATAGTTTAGAATATATAGTTTAGACTATAGTTATACTATAATTTAGACTATAGTTTAGACTAGAGTTTAGACTTCACTTAATTTCGTAATTTAGACTGTAAAGATTGTTTCCGTAATCCGGTTACCCCTTCCACTTTTTTATTTTTATTAGTATTTCATAACTTATTTTTTTTCGTTTATTTTTTTTTTTCCTTTTTGATTTATTTGATCTATAAAATTCTCGTGTCTGTGTGTATGTCTGTCTGTCTGTGTGTCATTCTAGAGAAACCTAAAACCATTTGAAATTTGTCTATAAAAAAAGAAACCGGAAATATAACGATTCACATGTTTAATTCACAAATAAAATAATTATATTCTTTTTCTCTATATCATACCATTTTCCTCTAGTTCTATATTAAAGCTGAAAAACCCAGCATTATAATGAGATTTATAGTTTATATAAAAACGACTCTTTTCCATCCACTATTGTGGTCATTTAATCATAATTACCCTCTCATTTCTATTCTATTTTTTTGTTTTTGTAATTCTAATTATAAATTGAAAATGTTTTTTTATGATTTCAAAATATTGCTAATATTGTTGTTTTTGTGTGAAAACTCATAAACATTTTTTATTTCTGTAAAAAGAAGCAAAATTTGTTTCTGTCACTTTTTTCTGAATTTCGTGCGTAAATTCGAGAGAAATAAAAATCGATACAAAAATTTTCTTATTAAACGTGTCATTATAAAATAAAAATTTACAGTGTTGAGTAGAAAAAAAGTGGTAGTTTTATTTCGTTTTCAGTTACACCTGTTATTTCGATTATTTGTGTGTTTCTAAATGTCCGTCCTTCTGTCTGTCCGATAGTTACCTTTCCTAATAAATAATTTAGTTTTTTCTACATTTTGTACATGAGTTCAAAATATGAAAACTAATTTAATTAATTATTAAGTTCTTTTTTTTTGAGTGTGTAAAACAGCAAAATTGTACGTGACACTTGTCACTTAAATACACGAGAAAAAGATTTCATCGTTTTTTTTTTTGCGTTTTTAAAACTTAATTAGAACTTTTCTTCTTTTTGTAAAATCTAAAATGGGAAAGGAAAATTCAATTATCTGTGATCTTTATTTAAACTTATTTTTGTCATTTTGTCTTTATTTCAAAAAGGTTTTATTCTTCTCCATCCAAGTTTTTGGGTTAAATACAAAAAAAGTTTTTTAAAATTTACAATGGTAATTGAATTCAATAAGAGTCGTTTCAGAGTAAATTAAAAAACAAATTAAATACCTCAAAATATCTGAAATTCGATTGAGCATTATGGTATTTAATTCCATTGAGTTTAGTTCATAAATAAAGAAATTAAAGGGGTTTTTTGTAAAACAACTTTAATTAAAAAAACGTAACTACAAAGTATCATATCTGAAGAATCTGATCTCAAATAAAATTAATTTAAATACCTCAAAATATCGGTAAACTTATAGGGAATTTAGATATTGAATTTTAACAAAGTTTATTCAAAAATATCGAAATTATAGTCATTTTTGTAAAACAATTTAATAAAAATAATAAACTAAGAAAATAACTTCATTTTAAAAAGATCATTTCTGAAGAGTCTGAATTTATTAACAGATTCTTAATACCTCAAAAAATTCGAAATTCGATGGAAAATTATGGTACAGAATTTTACCGAAATCGATTCAAATATAAGGAAATTATAGTTATTTTTTTAAAACAACTTTTATAAAAAATATATTAATAAATAAAATAACTTCATTTTAAAGGCTCGTTTCTGAAGAGTCTGAAATTATTAAAACAAAAATAAATACCTCAAAATATTCTAAATTTGATGGAAAATTGTAGTATTGAATTTTAAAGAAATCGACACAAATGTAAGGAAGTTATAGTTACTTTTGTAAAACAACTATAATAAAAAAATATTAAAAAAAAATAACTTCTTTTTTGAAAGGATCATTTCTAAGAATCTGAAATTATTAATTTATATTCAAATACCTCAAAATATTTGTAATTCGATATAGAATCAAGGTTTTGACTGTTATTGAAATTTGATCAAAAATAAAGAAATTATAGTAATTTTTGTAAAACAACTTTAATTACAAAAAATTAAAAATAACTTCATTTTAAAGGGTTAATTTGTGAAGAGTATAACTTAAATAAAAAAATTAAATATCCCAAAATGACGATAATTAAATAGAGATTTTTGATATTGAATTTTATTGCAAATAATGAAAAAATAACGAAATTATGATCACTTTAGTAAAATAATTTTAATTTAAAAGGTAACTAGATTTAAAGGGTTAATTTTAAGGAGTCTGATTAATAAACAAATATTTTAAATATCTCAAAATATTTTTAATTCAAAACTAAAGAAATTATAAACATTTTTGTAAAACCACTTTAATTTAACAAAATTTCATTTTTACTTAAAAATTTTCACTAATTTATGTAAAAATCACCTTTTTTGGTGATTTAATAAAATTCATTAGTCACTTTTTAAATATAGATAATTTTTCTAACTTCATAATTTATTCTATTTTGACATAAAATAACAATTAATATTCAAGTTTTGACAGCTCTTCATTGTATTCAAAATCAAATGCTTTCAAACGTGATTTTATAATAATTTAAAAATAAAAACGTTTTTTTTTTTTTTTTTTTTTTAATTTATAAAATTTAAATTTAGAATTATTAAATCACTGTTAAAAACCATGAAATTCTTTTTCTTTTTTAACCAGAATTAAGAGAAATAAAATTTTAAATAGAATTTTTTTCTTTTATATAAAAAATAGAAATCTACACAATAAAAAAAAATGCGAAAATGAAGAAAAGAGGAAAATAAAATAACATTGTTTTCAATATTAAAACAAAAGTTATAAAAATAATCACATGTTTAAGTAATAAATAATAAAAATAATTGTATTAATAAATTAACAAATAAATGAGAGCAAAAAAAGAGAGAGAGAAAAAAATAAAATTACACCATTTCCAAAAAGAAACAATTTTAAAAAGAATAAACAATTTAAATAAATTCTGAAAAAATAGGCCTTTAAGCCCCTTTAGGGACTATAAAAACTTGTATCATCCAATCCAATTCTACAACGATTTAGCCAAGTTTGTATTATCGCCTCTCACGTCCAAACAAAGAAAGCCAAGGTGAACACGAATTCAACCAAATTGTTTGTTATTATTTTCTAAAGATCTTTTCTTAAAATCAGCAAATTGCATATAGTAGAAAGAAGTTATAAACCAAATTCTGACTCGACCTTTTGTTCCTTTTTTGACACGTTTTCGGGGCCCAACAAATATTCAGAAGTTAATAAAATTTGCCTGGAATATTCACGATCATCTGCTTTAGATCTGAGTTGATAATCAATAAAATCGCTTAAGAAAACAATAAGTTATAGAAGGATATCTGGAACATATGGAATATTTGTCTAAACCACTCATATCCAACTGAAATATCTGAACTTTATTAATTCTGCTAAGATTGTTTGTTTTTCTATAATTCACAACTGTATTTAAATATGGCGAAATTTGACTCAGTAGATGGAAAGTTATATACCAAATTCTGATGCGGATTCGTTGATATTTATCGGCCTTATGGCCGATATCTGAAGCATCCTTAAATATTTAGAAGAAAAAATCATGTTGATTTTTGTTAAAATACTATCGACCACATTAGTGAAATTTAGTGAAATTTGGTGAAATTCTTTAAAATTGTTCATCTTTTTTATAGTTTATATTAAAACTTGAAAAAATCGGTTCAACCGAAATAAAGTTATAGATCAAAATCTTAAGCTGCTTCCAAAATTTTTAAAGAACTTTTGCTAACGATCACAATCAAATGAAGAAGCCGAACTCCATCAATATAAATCAGATTATTTATTGTGGCATGCTCTTGATTTCTAATTGAGAATATTTTGCTAAGTTATAGACCGATATCTGAAGAAACCGCGAAAATTATGATGGAAAATGGGTTAAAGTTAAAATCAAATGAAATGAAATTATTTAAATTCATTTCTGGGACAGTCTCACGTCCGAATGGATAAAGCGAACTTTTTGAATTTAACCAAATTAAGTGCTGGTTGCATTTTGCTGATTTCTACTTAAAATTAGAAAAATCGTTCCAGTTGAAAATGAGTTATGCGCTGATATCTGGAGCAATCTTGAATTTTGCAATTGAAAAAATCAAGCAAATTTTGATCGTACTGTTAACATCCAAAACGTTCATTTAAACTCAGTGAAATTTACTCAAATAATTTGTTGTTATGTGCATAAAGCCCCTACTTAAAAGCAGCTAAATCGCTTGAGATGCAAAAAAGTTATAGAGCGATATCTGAGTTAATCTTGAAAATTAGGAAAACAAAATGAAAACATTTTTTCAACCTTTAAACTGATTTTAGGCAGTTTTTTGATAGGATCAGGAAAAACTATACCCCTGCCGTCTCTCTAATAATATGGAGTTGCCAACATAGAGTTGCCAATTGAAATGGTGTTATTTCTTCTTTTTGTCTGTAATGAATTTATAAAAGAAAGTTTTTAATTTTTAATTTTTTCTAATTTACATTTTCTTCTTCTATTTTATTTTAAATAAAATTCTTTTTTTATATTTTCTTTCCTTTCAACTTTTATTGGCCTCTAAAACAAATTACAATTTTTATGATTTCTTTTCAATAATTTTTTTCAATTGATTTTCACTTTTTCTCAAGTAAAAATAATGAAATTAAAATTTAATAAAAAAAATTAATTAAAGTGAAAACTTAATAAAAGGAAACTTTATTAATTTTTTTAGTTAATTTCTGAACCACAAAAATTTATTCTTAAACCATAAATTTTATTTTACACTTAAAAAATACTTGAAAATGCTATAAATTAAAAAAAAACACCCACTTGTCTCTTGAAAAAAAGCGCTTAAACTGGAAATTTAGCTGAATTACGTCAGTTATTTCGCTTATTTTTTCTTCATTTCCATAATGACCATCATTTTAACTCTGCCCAGTTTTGTATTTTTGCTAAAATATTAAAATAACAAAAAGCAACTTAATAGAATTAATTAAAATATTAGTTAGTCAACTCGTTTATTTTAATACATAAATTTTGCTCAAAATGCCAAAAAAACCCAACAAAAACTGAAAAACTGAAAAAATAACGAATAAAAATCCTTTAAAAGTTTAGGAATTTTTTTGTTAAAAACAATTTGTTTTCTGTATAAAGAAAGCGTAAATATTTACTCATCTTCGGGTATATATTTACTAAAAAAATGCAAAAACAACAACAATAAAAAATAATAAAAACTGGCCTCACCTAGTTTTGAATATTTAGAGTTTAGACACCTGACATCTACTTCAATATCTCTTTTTTTTCTTGTAAAACACAAACAAAAACATTAATAAAAAAAAGCGAAATGTAATACAAATTATTAGGGGTGTTCATAATCTGCAAGGATTTAGGGACTGATAAACATGTAATTGAGATCCTTGTTCAGATTTCAATTCAAATTCAAGTTTAGTTCCAGTTCATTTCAAGCTCAGTTCTTGTTTAGTTCTAGTTCAGTTTTACTTTAGTTTCAGTTCAGTTTAAGTTCAGTTCTAGCTTAACTCTAGTTTATTTCTAGTTTAAATTCTAGTTCAGATTCTGTTTCAAGTTCAAGTTCTAGTTCAGTTTTAGTTCAGTTTTAGTTCATTTCTAGTTTAGTTCCAGTTCATTTCTAGTTCAATTCTAGTTTAGTTCCAGTTCAGTTCTAGTTCAGTTCCAGCTTAGTTCTAGTTCAGTTTTAGATCAGTTTAAGTTCAGTTCTAGTTTAATTCTATTTAAGTTCTATTTCAGTTCTAGTTCAGTTCTAGTTCAGTTTTAGTTCAATTCCAGTTCAGTTCTAGTTCCGTTTTAGTTTAGTTCTTTTTAAGTTCCTTTTCAGTTAATTTCTAGTTCGGTTAAAATTCAGTTCCAGCTTAGTTCTATTTCAGTTTTAGTTCAATTCTAATTCAGTTCTAGTTCAGTTCCAGTTCATTTCTAGTTTAGTTCCAGTTCAAATTCTAGTTCAGATTCTAGTGCAGATTTCAGTTCAGATTTGAGTTCAGATTCTTTTTCAAGTTCTAGTTCAGATTACAGTTAAGATTCTTGTTCTTACAACAGATTCCAGTTCAGATTGTAGTTCAGGTTCCAATTAAAATTTTAGTTCAAATTCTGCTACAGATTCTTATTAAAGTTCTATATCAACTATTAATTCAGTTGCTGGTTGCGATTCTATTTAAGATTTTAGTTCAGACTTTAGTTCTATTTTTAGGTCAGAATCCACATAAGACTCAAGTTTAGATTCCAGCTCATGTTTTAGTTAAGAATACACTATAGTCTGGTCTATAGAAAAGACTATAGTCTGCTTTTAGTTCTTCTGAGTTCTTCTGAACACCCCTATTAGAACCCCTTATATATTTAAAATTCCTTGACTGGTCAAATACACAAATTGACGTATTTTTCTATAAAAATAAGCACTTTTAACCCATAAACTCACCATAAAGAAAACAAAACTACTGAAATATATTTTAGCAGGTTTTAAAACTTAAATATAAAAAGGAGAAAAAAGAGAAAAACGAATATAAAAAACACCCAAAATATGTGAAAAGAAAAATAGTTGTATAAACATGAAAACAACGTAAATTAACTTCTCCTTCTGTTTTGGAATAAACCAAACTTCTTTTTTTTGCCCTAATTTCCATTTGGTCATAAATGGGGGATAAGAAGGGAGATTTTGTGACCAGATTATGATCCAAAAGTGGAAACGTTTGTTTCAAAAAAAAAAAAAATAAAGAAATTCGTGGGAAAAGTTAGAAAAAAAATGAAACGAATTTAGACCACAAAAAATGACGATGATGATGTTATTTATGTCCCAAAAGACTTTACATTTGTAATTAATAATTCTAATGGAAAGAAGAATTTAGTTTTTATTTAGTTTAAAGCTGAAATATTAAATTGATATATTTTTTGACATAAGGTCAAAGGTCAAATTTAATTCAGATTCTAGTTCAGTTCTAATTTAGTTCAAGATCAGTTATAGTTCAGTTTCAGTTCAGTTATGGTTCAGTTCTAGTTCAGTTCCAGTTCAGTTCAGTTCAGTTCCAGTTCAGTTCAGTTCCAGTTCATATTCTAGTCCAGATTCATCTTCGGATTCTAATTCAGTTCAGTTAAGGTCGTTTAAGTTTTCAGTTCAGATTACAGTTTACATTCAGGTTGAGGATCTAGTTCTGAATCTGGTTCAGTTTCTAGATCAAATTCTAGTTAATATTTTAGTCCAAGTTCAAATTTTAGTTCAGATCTCTGTTCTGTTTCTCTTTCAAGTTACAGTTCAGTTTCTTGTTCAGATTTTAGTTCATTTTCTAGATCAGATTCAAATTCAGATTATAGTTCACTTTCTTCTTGTTCAGTTTCAAGTTTAGAATTTAATTCAGTTTCTAGAACCGATTTGAGTTCAGCTTTATGTTCAGATTCCAGTTGAGTTTCTTGTTCTGTTTCCAGTTCACTTTCTGGTTGATGTTGTTTCTTTCAGATTCTTGAACCAGATTCTAATTCAGATCCATGTTAAGAATTAGTTTTGTTCTTTATTGTTTTTATCCAGAAACTTTTTGTGTTTCCTTTTCAGAAATACTTTTCCTTTCATTTTTTAACACCCTCCTCCTCCCCACTATTTCTATCATAATTGATTTATAAAAAATTATGAATTTCTTCAGGTCTGTTTATATTTTTTTCTTTCTTTCAAACTAAAACTCAATTATTGTTTTTGTTGTTGTTGTTGTTATTGCTTTTTTTGCAAATAAATTAAGGTTAAATACTTCATAAAAGAAGAAACAAAAAAAATACATAAATGCGACACTAAACAATGAAAAAACGAGTACAAAATAATACAAAACAAAAAAATATATATAAAACAGATGAATGACTAAATAAATGGCAGACTGAATAAGTGAATGACTGACTGAACGACTGAATGACTGACTGACTGAATGATGGAACCAGCAGAAAATAAATAAATAAATTAAATGTATGTTTTATATTGAATGGCAAATAATTATAATTTGCATAAAAACAAATACAAAAAAAGGTAACAACAAAGCGACACACATACACAACACACATATGTACTTACACATATACATATAAACATTGTTAAGTATGTATTGGTATATAGAAAAACATATATATTTCGATTCTACCAAATAAAAACTAAACTAAAATTAGTTAATGATTAAAATCAAATACATTTGTAAATATCTCACACACATAGACACACACATACATTCTTAAATAATTTATAAAATAATACTACCGCATTAGTAAAACTTACTCATACACACATTCTTATTTCATGTATGTGTGTGTTGTGTTTTTTTCTTTTGGTGGAGAAACCTAAATAAATTTGCTGGTGGTTTGTTCGTTTGGTACATTTTTTTGATTAAAATTTAAGGTAACACTCTTTTTTTCGTTATTAACTATTAAGTACTATTATTATTATTTGTTGTTGTTGTTGCTATTAGCTTTTTGGCCATCATAAATAAGGCAAATCCAACAAATCCAACGCTGAAACGAATTTTAAAAGCACTACAAATGGAAATTAACGAAAATGTGGGATTTATTAAAATAAAAAGCTTTTGACGAGTAAAACTTTTTCCAATAAAGCTGTCAATAAGATTTTCTTACAAAAGCTTTTTATCTGTAAACTATTACAAAAGTTATTTCTAAAAGCTCCTAAAATTTGTTTCTATCAAAACTACAAAAAGCTTTTTTCTAAAAAGAGCTGTTAAAAAAGAACTATTTTATAAGAAGTAAATAAAAGCTTTCCTAGGAAAACAAAATAAAAGCTTTAATAAAATTCATCCAATAAAGCTTTCAATAACATTTTCTTACAAAAGCTTCCACGAAGCTATTTACCGGTAAACTATTTCAATAGTTATTTCTAAAAGCTCCTAAAATTAGTTTCTATTAAAAATTTATAAAAAGCTTCATCTGTTAAAAACAATATAAAAGTTTTTCTATGATAAAAGAGCTTTTCCATAAAAACGCTACAAAAAGCTTTTATTTTATAAAAGGTTAATAAAAGCTTTCCTAGGAAAAACTTTTAAAAAGATTTTCCCTAAAAATTAACTAGAATTTTTTTGCGAAAAAGCTTCTAAACAGGAAAAGATAAAATTCTATTAAAAACACTATATGAAATGCAAAAAAAAGCTTTTCCATATAAAGCAATGAAACGCTTTACGTAGAAACCAAAGGAACCATAAACTTTAAAAAAGCTTTTCAAAAGCTTTTTCTAAAAAAAACAATTGAAAAGCTTTACTATCAGCCAAAAGTTCTTTAATGAAAATAAATGAAAAAGCTTTTTTTCTAGAGTTGAATTGCAAATATTTTTATAGAAATCAATACTTTTTTAAAGAAAAGCTTTCAAATTTTATGAAAATCAATTAAAAGTTTTTCCTAAAAAAAATGTTAAACAAACTTTTACATGAAAGCTTTTCTATGAAACTTAAAAGATTCTTTGCTTGAAAAGCTTTCCAAAAAAATTACCTTTAAACACTTACTGTTCATTTTCTTGGAATTATTATCAGACAAAAAGCTTAAAAGCTTTTCATTAAAGTGATTAAGCTTTTTATTTAAGTTAAAAAGCTTTCAGTTCATTTAATTGAATTTAAAAAAGCTTTTGAATAAGAAAGAAGCTTTTTAGTTTAGAGGAAATAAAAACTATTTAAAAATTAAAAGCTTTTTTCTTAAGGTGTATTTAATTTGCAATTAAAGCTCTTTATTGGTTTAGGTATTAACAATTTACCTTGAGTAGGGTGATTTCAACTCTAATAAAAATCGTTTTAAATATTTTTTTATCATTTTTACGTTCAAATATGCAGCTTTTAAAATTTGTTGTTATTTAAACAGTTTGTTACCTTTTTTTCGCTGTTTTTCAACCAGATGATTCATAATTTTAGTGTTTTTTTCACGATTTCTTTTGATGATCTTTTCTGGTTTTATTTTTTATAATTTTTTTTAATTCTACTTTTTAATATTTATTTGTTTTTGTGGATTTTTGTTAAAAAAAAAAATAACAAAAAAATATTGAAATGAATTTAAAAAAAAGGAGAACTGGTTTTCACCAAAAAACTTTTGAAGCGATAATTTGCATAAGATTATAAATTTTTATAGAAAAAAACGCAAAAATAACAATAAAATTATATTTTTTTAAGAAAAGACAATAAATGCAAAAAAGCTTAAAATTTAAGAAAAAACGTCGAAGAGTGATTTGAAATTTTTCGAAAAAGACACTTTCAAAAAAGCTCTTTTAAAAAAAGTTCAGTTTATTGAAAATATTTCAAATCGAATTTTAGTTTGTTTCAATATTTTATGACTCAAATAAGTGGGTGTCATTTTTAAGACCAAATGTTGTCATTATGACTTTTCGAACTGCCCACTTAATAGTTTTAATTGTTGTTATTATTGTCTTTTTTAGAATAATTCTTTAATACTAAATTCGGTTATGCCGACTGTTCAATACCCACCACCACAAAAGCTTGTGAAGTAAATACAACATATTTCATACATTCACAATCACACATACACTCACAGATGTATCAATGTATATAAAAGTTATTTCTTGAATATGACGTAGGAACCCGTAATGAGTCATAAAATTGGTTAAATGTTTGGCTATAACTTTTCTTCTACTGAACCTATATTGATCATTTATAGAATGATAATGAAGGGCCAAATTATGCCAAAATTTTATTTTAATTTGCCAATTTATAATTGAAAATTTTACGAAAATGTCATTCATTGTGAATGTGAGCGTGTCAACAACAGACAGACAGACGGACGGACATAGCTAAATCGACTCAGATTTAGATTTGATGCAAGAATATATACATAATGAAGTCTGAGATGTTTACTTTTTATCATTAATATACCCTCTTCACCCCTTCTTCTGATGGTGGAGGGTATTAAAATGGTTTTTAAATGAAATTTTAATTAAAGTTGTTTTCTCTCTATTGCCAATAACTTATAAGGTTTTCCTTATTTTCTTATTATTCAAAGCTTTTTTGAAAGCTTTATTATTATTGTTTTATTATTATTTTAATATTGAATAAATTTTGACAGACTTGTGTCATAAATGCGGGTTGTTTTGATTCATTTTGTTACACAAGTTTATCAAGAGTCCACTTAAGGGCGAGGGAGGGCATTATAAAGCGATTTATAATTTTTCAAATACTTTCTAATTCAATTAACGTTGAATACTTAACACCTCTTTTTAAATATAAAAAAAAACATTTAAATTAGAAAGTTATTGATGATTAAAAACAATTCTTTAGTTTTGCATTAAATTATAGTTAGTGGGTTTCTTTAGTTAACCCTTAATAAACCAAAAGGGGTTAAAAGGGGACACTTAAGAAAAAATAATAAAAATAAAACAAAAATTTTGACTTTTTTCTGTTTTAGAAAGAATCATTTAATTGAAGCTTTAAATCAATAAATATCGCCTTTTTCTCAAATTAATAAACTGGCCACCTTTTTCTGTTTAAATTAAAGTTTTTAAGCCGGATTTAAAAATTTCTTAAACAAAAAAATAAACGGTTTAAATTAATTAATTTCTTTTGTTTTGCTATTTTTTTAAATTAGAAAAAAAACGTTAAATTAAGTAGGAAATGTGTAGGTGTCTTATTTAATTAAAATTCAATTAATTTGAAAACAACTTAAATTGAAAACGTTAAATTTTCGATAAAAAAAAAAAAAAAACAATTTCAATTATCAAAATATTTTAAAAATTTTAAAGAAACTATAAATTAAACAAAAAATAACGAAAAGGACAAAATGACAAAATGACCCTTTTTCATGAAAATAAATATTTTTTAATAAAATGAAATTAAAAAGAAATAATAAAAATAATAATATTTTTAATGAAAACGCCAAATTTTCAAAAAAAGACAAATTTTAAAGTTAATTTTAAAAATTTAGAGAAAATGACAAAATGACAATTTTAAAAATTTTAAGTTTTTAATGAAAATGACAATTTAAAGTGAATATTTTTTAAACGAAATGAGAATTTTTAAAGAAAATTAAATTTTTTTGTGAAAGTGACAAAATGACACTTTTTCATGAAAATAAATATTTTTTAATAAAATGAAATTAAAAAAAATAAATAAAAAAAATTTAAAATTTTAATGAAAACGCCAAATTTTCACAAAAAAGACAAATTTTAAAGTTATTTTTAAAAATCTAGAGAAGATGACAAAATGACAATTAAAAAAATTAAAGTTTTTTAATGAAAATGACAATGAAATTAGCAAAATAAAAAAAATTAATCACAGTTTTTAGTGAAAGTGACAAAATGACAATTTTTTTATGAAAATTGAAATTGAAAATTCAAAATGAAATGAAAATGACAATATATTTGTTATGAAAATTTTTTAAAATAACAATTGAAATGAAACAATGAAAATGATAATTTTTAAAGAAAATTAAAACTTTTAGAGAAAATTAAAAAATTATCATGAATATTAAAAAAATATATATAAATTTTTTTTAGTAAAAGTGACAAAATTAAAGTTACTTTTTTATGAAAATGACATAATGACTATTTTAAATGAAAGTGACAATTTAAAGTGAATATTTTTAAAGAAATTAGCAAATTTTAAAGAAAATGAATTACAGTTTTTAGTGAAAGTGACAAAATGACATTTTTTATGAAAATGACAAAAGGACTTATTTAATTAAAATGACAAATTGAAGTGATATTTTTAAAAATAGTGACAAATTTTAAAGAAAATTAAAGACAATAATTGTAAATATGACAAATGACAGTTTGTAATAAATAAATTTTTTTAACAAAATGAGAAATTTTAAAGAAACTGACAAAATTTTATGAAAACAATAAAATTTATGTTTTTTTTTTTTTGTTTCAAATTTAAGGACTACTTTCTAGTCTACTAAATAGAGCCTTAAATCCAGAATAATCTCTGATCTATTTCGTAAAGTTTACAGAATAGTTGGTAGTCCATTTTATGGACTAGTGGAATACTATTTTATCCTAATCTATTTTAATACTATTTTATCCTAATCTATTTTATGGACACGTTGCTAGTCTATTTTATAGACTAGTTGCTAGTCTATTTTATAGACTAGTTGCTAGTCTATTTTATAGACTAGTTGCTAGTCTATTTTATAGACTAGTTGCTAGTCTATTTTATAGACTAGTTGCTAGTCTATTTTATAGACTAGTTGCTAGTCTATTTTATAGACTAGTTGCTAGTCTATTTTATAGACTAGTTGCTAGTCTATTTTATAGACTAGTTGCTAGTCTATTTTATAGACTAGTTGCTAGTCTATTTTATAGACTAGTTGCTAGTCTATTTTATAGACTAGTTGCTAGTCTATTTTATAGACTAGTTGCTAGTCTATTTTATAGACTAGTTGATAGTCTATTTAATAGACTTGCCTCTAATTTATTTCTAAGTATCCTCTGGACTAATTTATAGACTTTTAGACTAGTCTAATTTAAAGACTATTTTTTAGACTATATTAAAGTCTAATTTATAGACACGTTAGTTTAGTTTATAAATGTAATTATAGTCTAATTTATAGTCAAATCTTAAGTTTGTTTTAATCTATTTTTAATTTTTGCCTTTAATTTGTTTTAGATTTTGTTTTTCAATATTTGTTTTTGTTATATTTACTTCTTCCTCATTTACTGTTTCTTTTATAAATTATTAACTAATTTTTTTCCACAATTTAAGTTTTATTTACAAAAAAAACCATTAAGAATTAATTGAAAATAAAACTTCAATTTTGTTAATGATTTGAAGAAATATTTTTTGTTGTTTACGAAAAAAAGACTAATATTTTGGTCATATTTGTAATTAATGTGGGTTTTTTGTTGCTAAAATGCTATAAAAAGCAAACAAAATAATTTTGAAATATTTTTTTTTTTATTTTTTTAATAAATTTTCAAAATTTTAAGTTTTTTTTGCAATAACATGATTTTAACGCTTTTTTGTGAAAAATAGTGTTTTATTCAGCAAATTACAAATCGATATGGAGAGAAGAAAAAAAATCAGTTAAATGACCTGGCAAAAATAAAATGAGATCATTTCGTAAATATTGCATGAATCAACCAGAAAATACCAACAACAACAACAATTCATTATAACTAAAACAACAATTCCAACAACAAAAAAACAGAAAACATGACCAAGTTAATGAACTTCAGATTACAATTGAAAATAAAAAATAAATAAATAATTAAATGCATGACAGTAATAAAATCACTAAATGAGCAGCATTTAATCATGATTAAAAAAAGTTTAAAATGGAGGAAATTTAAACCGTTAAAAAAGTAACGGATATCTAGAACAAAGTTCCCTTTAAATATAAAAGAATTTAAGAGAGAGAAGAGATCATTTTCTTGTTACCATCAACTTCTTTCGTTGTTTACCTTCAACTCTAAAAAATCGCTTAAATTCCTTTAAAAAAAATCGCTAAATTGTTAAACTCTTCAGTTTTACTTTAATTGTTTATTATTTTTTGAATGCGTTTTGAAGTATTTTCATTTCCTAAAATTTATTGTTTAATATTAACAGAAAATTATCATTTAAATTGTAGCAAAATTATTTAAATTCCAGTTCTGAAATTTTCAATAATTTTTTCAGAATTTATTCACTCGTTTTTTTTTCTCGTCTAAATCCGCTTTAGCTTTTTTCTTCGCCAACGTGTTTTGTTTATTAAAGTTCAATTTTAATGATTTTTTTTCAGTTAAAAATTTAGTTAATTGTTTAAAATAAAATTCATTGTATTTATTTTTTTGCTAAAATATTATTTTTTTATTTCAAATTATTTTATTTTTTATTATTATTTTTTTTAACCACTTGAAAGTTGTATATTAATTCAAGGTTTACCACTGTATTTATATAAAAAAGTATTATTATTGGCGGTTTTTATTCAATATAATCATTCATTCATTCATTCACTCATTCATTTACTCAATAATATTAAAAAAAAAAAAAAAACAGCTCGACAGAATTAGCAAAACAACAAATATGAATGTGTCCGGTTAACAAATAAAAAAAAAATAAAATAAATAAATTTATGTGATTTTTAACAATTTATTTAAAACTGATGAGAGTATTGAAATAAATATTGAAAAAGAAAAATATTCAAAATGAATCATCAAATGATTAATAAAGATTTTGAATATAAAAATAGCAAAGAAAAAAATGATGCTCTAAGCAAGGAGCTCGCCTACAAATAGACTATAAACAAGATAATAATAAAAGCTATAAACTAAACTATAGTTTTGTCTATTAGGTAGAGTCAAGTCCATTATTTCATAGACTAGATTCTAGTCTATTTCATAGAGTAGTCTCAAGTCTATTTAATACACTTGTCTCTCAACTATTTTATAGACAAGTTTTTAGACTTGTATGGTAGCTTCCAAACAGTCTAAAAACGAGACAACAATAAAAGCTCTAAACGGGACTATAACACATTCTAAAAACGAGACTGTAATATGGTCCATAAACTAGACTACAGTCTTATCTATTTTATAGACAAGTTTAGACTTTTAGTTTTTTAGACTGGTTTTAGCCTATTTTATAGACAAGAGTCATTTTCTTTCATAGACTAGTTGTTAATCTATTGCATACGCTAGCTGTAGTCTAGTTTATAGACTAGTTGCTAGTATATATTATAGTCTATTTTATGGAGTAGTTGTTAGTCTATTTTATAGACTAGTTGTTAGTCTATTTTATAGACTAGTTGTTAGTCTATTTTATAGACTAGACTAGTCTATTTTATAGACTAGACTAGTCTATTTTATAGACTAGTCTATTTCATCAGACTAGTCTAGTCTATTCAGAGACTAGATTCTAATCTATTATATAGATCAGTTGCTAGTCTATTTTATTAGATCAGTTTCTAGCCTATTTTATAAACCAGTTTCTAGTCTATTTTATAGACCAGTTTCTAGTCTATTTTATAGACTTGCCTCTTAATTATTTCTAAGTCTACCTTCTGGACTAATTTATACACCATTAAACTAGTCTAATTTTAAGACTATTTTTTATTTAAGTCTAATTTATAGGCACCTTGAAGAATTATATTTTAGTTTAGTTTATAAATGTAATTACGTTTATTTTATGGTCTGTAATATGGTCTAAAAACTAGACTATAAGTTTGTCTATTAGCTAGACCTCAAGCCCATTTTTTAGACTAGAGTCTAGTGTATAAAATAGACCAAGATATTTATAGTATAATTTTGTATAGTTCAGAGTCTTGTATGAGAAGCTAAATTCTAGTCTCTAAAATAGAAATTTATAGTCTATTAATAGACTAGAATCTAATCTATACAATAGAAAAATTTATAAAATATAATAAAATCTAGCCCAAAAAAACTACTAGAAGAATCTAGTCTATAAATAAACTAAAATAGTCTAGATAAAGTCTATAACACAGTACAGTCTCTTCTAGTCTATCAAAACAAAAACTGACTAATAAAGTATACTAAGATTACATTAGTTAACATAATTAGAGTCTCGTCCATAAACTTGTCTAGTGTACAAACTATACAAGAGTATATTAAAAAAAAACTAGTCTAAAAACAACACAAAATGTAATGTTTAAATTAAATTCGTTTCTATTGTAAAATGAACTAATTTATAGAATAGATTCTAACTGGACTAAAAAGTACTTTGTGGACAAGTCTGTCATATAAACAAGACCAAAGTCTCGTGTATAGCATAGTCTAAAATCCATTGTTTAAACTCGTCTAAAGTTTAAATTTGACAAATATTAAGAGTATAATTAGAATCTAGTCTAAAAACTGGATTCTGGTTCAATAAATTAAATACTCTTAAGTGTATTCTACTAATTAGACCAGAATTAAGTCAGTAAACTAGACTAAAGTCTAGTGCACAAACTAGTCCAAAAGTTGGTGTATAAAGTCAACTAAAGTCTATTTATATTTAATTTAGGTACAGACTAAAAACTTGTCTAAAATATGAAGCATAATATAGACTGTGTTGTAAACTAGAATAACTATAACTGGACTAAAAAATTTTGCCTACACTCTATTGTGCATAAACTAGACTAAAATCTAGTGTATGTGTATAAACTAGATCTAGAAAAATAGAACCAGATAAAAATCTAGTTAAAGAACAAGACTTAAGTTTAATTAATAAACTAAGGTTTAGTTAAAAATATAAACTTAAGTTTTGTGTGTAAACTACATTTAATTGTAGTTAATAAATTAGACTAAAGTCTAACTAATAAATTGGATAATGTCTAGTTTATAACTGATTAAAAACTGGACTAAATTTGAATAAAGTTTAGTTAATAAAGCAGATTAAAGTCTAGTTGATAAAATAGACTTAAGTTTAGCTGATCAAATAGATTAAAGTTTAGTGCATTAAAGACTAAAGTCACTGGTCTAAATTCTAATGAGTAAAGTCGAAAGTCTCATTAATTAATTAGTAAATAAACTTCACTTAAGTCTAAAAAGTCAAGTAAATAAAGTAGACTGAGGTCAAAACTATATAAAAGTCTAGTTTATAAAATAATCTTAAGTCTTGTTGTAAACTTGGTTTAAGGCAATAATAGGAACTAGTATATATCCTATATACTAGTCTATTCGTATGACTTTAACTTTTTCGTTATTGTAGTCAGTTTAGAAGCCTTTGTGGTAATCTCGGTTAATTATTTCTTATTTTAACCCTGAACATTTTAAAAGTTTACTTAACCCAAGTTTAAACCATAAGAAACTGATTATTTATTTTATATAAAAAAATACTCATTAAGAGAATTAAAAAAAATATAGTTATTGTGACTAAAAAATTAAAAATAATTAAAAATTAACCAAATAGTGGGTTTTACGATGGACGTCATGCTTGATGACATAAGTGAATTTCTTAAATCACTCATGGGTGTTGCATTCAAACATCATTACATTGTTTAAACACAAGGGATAGAGAGAGATAGAGAGAGATCTGACCGAATTAGCCAAGAGAGAGTCGAACAAATAAACAAAATATTGTGATAATTAGAGGGATTCTTTTTTTCAATAAAATTATTTTTTGGTGACAATGACAAATTGTCATTTTTTTTAATTTTATTATTTTTATTAAAGAGATTTCTTCATAATTTGTTTTATTGTTAAATGTGAAGTCATTTAAAACAAAAACAAGAAGAGTTAATAACATTAAATAAATTTTAGTTAAATTTACCATTGAATTCAAAAAGAAAATGTCGTTATTTTGTAAAAACGACTATTGTTTCTTTTTTTTTATTGGCCTAAAATCTTTAGCAAGAAAACAAATTCTTCTCTTTGTTTGTTAATTTTTAATCAGCTGTCAGACCAGGTGTCATTATCACTCTCATTATGATCATGAAAGATGAGCAGAGATCTTTTGTTTTGCTTTAAGGTAAAAAAGACTTAAATACTTGACACTTTGTTTGTCAGTGAGTAATTTTAAACATTTTTTTTATAAAGAAAAAATTTTGCAATAGAAATTTTTTAAAAAATTTTTATTTAACTTCTTAATTAACAAATTATTGTTTTGTTGTTGTTTTTATTTTATTTTTAATTTAATTAAAAATTTTTTATTTATTTTTCAGTCAATTTATCTTTAAATAATAGAAAAACTGCAGTTTTTATTTTCCCTCAGTAAAAAATTTACATTTCTTGGGTTTTTGTCTTCTTTTTGTTATCATCATTGAATTAAAGTCTTTTTTATATTTTTTTATGCGTTTAAGGTTGAAATATCTTTTTTTCAAAAAAGGCGTTTTGGGTTTTTGTTTAATTTTTGATTCAATTTAAAGATTTTCTGCATTTTTTTCTTGAATTAAGGTTTTATTATTTTTATTATTATTATTATTTTTTTTTTTTTTGATTTTATGTCATTTTCAATAGAAAAGAAGACCTTGTTGTAAAAATGGGTTATTTCAGCGATTGAGTTCATGCCAAACAAGATTGTCAGCCATGAAAAAAATCTGAAAAAAAAAAAATAACTGAAAATAAATTGAATCACAAATAATTCAACAAATATTTATTGGAAATTTAGTGTTTTTTATATTAAATTCCATTACTTAGCAAAATACCTCTGAAAAAACATGGTAAAGTACTTGAAATGCTTGTAATTAAAATCAGAAACATGTGGAAAATGCAAACAAAACTATTTCTAGTGGACAAAGTATGTTATAGTCTACTTTATAGATTATGCTATAATTAAGTTTAAAGGTTAAAGTATATAAAAAACTATAATCTAAAGATCATTTAAGACTATAGTTTATGTTATAAATCAGTACATAGTCTTGTTTGTAGACTAAACTCAAGTCCAGTATATCTGCACTGTGGTATATAGAGAGACAGTAGTCTAGTTTAATATTATAGACTCTGGACTATAAACTAGTACAATTTAAAAGACTAGACGCTGGTTGCTACACTATCTGTAGTACTTGCTTCTAGTAGTCTAGTTATACACTATTTGAGTAGTTTCTAGTCGTTTTATTTTACTAGACTTTACTCCAGGATGTACATTAGTTTTTATTCGATTTTCTACAAAATAGTCTTGTTTAAAGGCTGTAGTCTAATTTAAACTCCAGTTAAGTTCATCTAAAGTTTCCATTTCCAGTTTTTCAATTTCAATTAATTTAATTTAAAAAAAATTAATTTCAATATTTAAATATTAAAAAAATGCGTGTTTAGTTTAATAATTAATTAATAACTTAGAAATAAACAATTATTAACTTTTTTTATAGTTTTTTTTTCTTCATTAATTTTTATTTTCTTTTCGTTTTCAATTTCATCAATTTTTATTAACGTTATTTTCGGGGCAACGAAAAAAAATATACAATTTTAATTGGATTTCTTTCATATTTATTTTTAGTATTCAATAATTCAATATTTATTTTTTTTATATTTTTAAATTAATTGTTTTTATTGTAATTTGTAATAAATATTCGTGAGTTTAACACTTTTTGAGTTTAACGGCAAAAGACCTTCTTTTCATAAAGTTAAATAAAATAGAGAGGGTGATGCGGATAGAGGGGAGGTGAGTGAGGGTTATGTTTGGTTACAGTTAATTATTGAAGAGGTAGGAAAGGGGTGGTGGGGAGATGAAGGGAATTTAGTTAAAACCATTAAACATTTGGTTAAAAAGACGCAAATGAAATAAAATAAATAATAAAAACCGATTAAATGTTCAAAGACAAAAATGACAAAAATATGAAAAAAATACGAAAACGCTTACGATTTCATTTTGAAGGCACAATTAAACGAAATTTTGTTTTATTTTATTTCATTTTATTATTTTCGCAATTTTTTTGCACCCTACACCATCGTAGGTGGTTGGGATGTTATGCGTTTGTGCTGATGTTTGTCACGTTTTAGAAAAAATGGTGATACATTCACCTTTAAATATACGTTTGACTCAAAATCACTTTTTGAGTCGATTTAACGATTTCTGTCCGTCCGTCTGACTGGCTGTCTGTCTGTCCATGTAAACGTTGTGAACATTCTACAGGTCACGATTTTTGAGATATTTTGATGAGAAATAGTACATATAATTATTTCGGACTAAGGATGAAGCCTATTAAAATAGGCCATATTCGGTCCATTATCTCATGTATCTCCCATACAATTGTCGTCCCGGAATTTGGTTTTATGCTCATAAAAATCTGTTTATATAAAGTGATTTTAACGAAATTTGCCAAAAGTAAATCTTATGATATTCTAAAGCGATGTGCCAAATTATACGAGGATCGGCGCATTACTTCTCACAGGTCCCATACAATCCTCCTTCAAGTTATCACTTTGAAGAGCATAAAGCTCATAAATACGTTGGTATTGTAATAAGTTTTGGTCAAATTGAGGTTAAATATAAGCAAAAGTTGATGTACAAAGTTATACGAGGGTCGTACATATAATGGCCAAAAAAAACTTTTTCAAATGCATAAATTTCACATAAATGTGAGTGTCACAATAATGTACTGCACACTTAAGAATAAATCAAATTATACGAGGGTCGTTTTATAAATTTTTCGTAATTACCATTTTTAAGCAATATTGTGGTGCAGGGTATTACATAATCGGGCTTGACCGACTTGTGTTTTTTATTCGAATTTTGGGAGTTTTGTTTGGTAAATCGTGGTGGCGTTTAGTTGTTGGTTAAAATTTGCTTAATTTTTGGTTTTCTCATCTTTATTTTTTTTCGCTATTTCACAGTTTCTTTTTTTTTTGGCCACAAATATATAAAATAGTTTTTTTTGTTATATTAGACAATTTCACAAAAATTAAATACTATTTTCATTGTTTGCCTCATATTGTTGTCTACTTAACGATTTTTTGCTTATTTTAATTTATACATAAATTTTTATATAAAATTCACCATGTAAGTACTCTTACATATTTGTATACATAAAAAACATTAATATATAATGAAATTCATATACAAGTCTCTTTATAATAAGTGTTAATTTCATTTTTGCTATTTTATTCCAGCCAAAAACTACTATTTTTTGGGGGGGAGGGGGACACTCAATAAAGTCACCCCTCTTCAATTCAACATGATTTATATCATATGAATTTATATGTAAATAAAAGCATGATGTTACATTTTAATTGCTAACACAAATTGTGTCTGAAACTCCCGTCTCATATTAAAGCTATTTTATTAGTTTTATACCATAATCTGCCCTATTGAAATTTTTATAAAAAATTTATGTAAATTTAATATTATTTACCCAGTTTCATTGAAAATTTAATAAATTTCCTTAAAAATCTTTAATTTTGAACAATTTAACCTTTGACCTTTTTAACAAAAATTTTAAATTTTATAAATAAAAGTTAAAAATTTTCGTAAAGAACTAATTTCATAAGAATTCTATTGAAAATTTTTAAAAATTAATATTTTTAAATGTCTTGACCTTTGACCCTAAAGGTAAAAATTGCTTAAATACTGTAAACTATTTCAAAAATGTATTAAATTTATTTATAAATTCAAAAATATATCGAATTGCTACTAATTACTTATGATTTTTAATCAAAAAATGACCTTTGACCTCTATTTTAAAAAATTAATAAACAATTTGAACGAATTTTGGTAGAAACTTTACTTTTAAGAAAAAAGAATAATTGTATTCAAATGTCTAAATAAACTAGATTCTGGTCTATAAAATATACTACATTCGAATATATAAAATAGTTTACATTTTAGACTATAAAATAGACTTAATTTTAGACTATAAAGTAGACCAGTTTCTAATCTATAAAATATACTACATTCTAATATATCGTTAAAAATAAGTAAACACCGTCTATTTTTTATATAAATTTGATATATTTTTATTGCATACAAAATATATTAAATTTTGACCTTTGACCTTTAGTTCATAAAAGTTATTATGGTAAAAGTTTTCATAATATATGAAAATATATGTACAGTTGGGAAATATGTTAAAAGGATAAAACGTTTTAGAGTTTTTTTTTTGTAGACAAAGACAATTTTTGGAAATAATTGACCTTTGACCTTTTGTCAATATATAAATAAATTTTTAAATTTTTGAGATAAAATGTTGACTTTTTTATTATATTTATAATAATATAAATTAATTAGAGTATTAATTAAATTTTTAACAAATTTGACCTTTGACCTTTCTTTAATTTATTATTTAAATTATTTGTTTTTTATATAAAATATTGAAACTTGTATTAGTTACGTTATGTTTTTAAATGAAATGAAGAATGTCTATATAATTTTTTGTCCAATATCATTTTTTTTAATATTTAACCTTTGACCTTTTTGTATAAAAATTTTAAATTTCAAATATTTTTTAAATTTTTTGAAAAGCAATTTTTTTGTATTTTATTAATTAAATTTAATTATTTGAAATAATTAATTTAATAATAAAATATATATTTTTTTTAAATTTATTTCACAATTTCATACTTAAAGATTAAATCTGGATCAAATATCACTGAATGGGGGAATTAAAGATCAAATCAAATGTTCATTTAAATATTTAATTTTGTTATAATTTTTTTGTAATAAAAAAAAACTAATTTATAATAATTTTTTTAAAAGCTGCTGCTGCTATTTTAGCAGCTGCTGTTATGCTGAATATGAAAAGTGAACTGAAGTGAAGAAATAAATAATTCCTTTTGTTATTAAACTTATTTTAAATACAATAAATGTGATTATTAATAATTTATTATTTTATTTATTTTCTTATTATTAAAAAAAGAAAATAATACAAGTGAAGATAAGAGTGATTTTGAATGAAAAAAGAAGTGAAAATGCTTTCACCTTCACTCATCAGATACAATGAAAAAAGCGAAAAAAAGTAGACAAAAATCTTCAACGAAATCGAAAGTGTTGAATGGAGTCTTTTTGTGCTTCTTCATTATCTCATTTTTTCTATTATTAAATAATTATTTTAATATTATTTTTAGCTTCTTAAGTTTTTATTTAAATAATTAATTGTGATTTTTTCACATATTTGAATTCAAGTCTTTTTTCACTCATAATAAAATAATCGGGTCTCACTTTTGTTTTTGGTAACTAAAAACAAGTGAGAATGTTATAGTCGGCTATAACGAATCTTCAATGCCCTCCACCACAAATGCATGTGAGGTAAATATGTTATGTTTCATACATACACACTCACACTTAACACTTTCTTAAATAAATACTGGAACACTAAATATGTCATTAAAATAGTTATATTTTTGGTTATAATTTCTACTGAACCGATTTTGATAATTTTTGAAATGGTAATGAAGTACATGCAACTTCATATGATGGCCAAATTTCATTCTAATTTCTCGATTTATAATTAACAATTTTATAAAAGTTTTTCGCTTGTATTAAGAGGTTGTCTCAGATATCGGTCTATATCTTTTGATGTACTAAACCGATTTGGCTTATTTATAATAGAAAACTTCTTAGGACTTTAACAAATAATAAGGTCAAATTTCATTGAGCTCAGTCAATTATTGGGGATGTGAGCGTGACAAAAACAGGCGGACAGACAGACATACAGATAGAAACACAGACGGACAGACAGAAGGACAGACGGATATAGCTAAAACGACTCAGATTTTGATTTGATGCAAGAATATATCAATTATGGAGTTTGAGATGTTTATTTCTTAGCGTTACACACGGAATGACAAAGTCAATATACCCTCTTCACCCCTTGTGATGTTGTAGGGTATAAAAATAACTGACAATGAAATTCAATATATTTTTTTTCAAAATCCTGTATTTTTTTATCTTAAATTTTAATAATTCATTAAATAACCTCTTTTTTCAAAATTTTCAAAGTCTTGTAGTCAATTTTCTTGGTTTTAATTGTTGATTTTTTTCTTTTCAAATTTTCTGAAAAAATTTTCATTTCAATTTCAATATTTTGTTTGCATGTTTTTGTCAAATTTAATTATTGTTGTTGTTATTTATTTTTTTTAATTATTGTGATGTATTTTTTTTTATTTTCAATTTTAAAGAAAATTTATTTTTATTGTTTAAAATTAAAAATTTTCTGTGAAAAATGTGTTCCGAAAAAAATGGGCGTAAATTAGAGTTAAAAATGGAATATGAAAAGGAGGAGTTTAATTGAAATTTAAATTAGGATTTTTTTTTTGTAATTGAAATATTTATTAATTTTTTTTTTAACAAAAAACAAATCCAAACAGGGAAATTTAATAAACAAAAGGAAATTTAAAATTTTTCTTCAAAAAAACTAAATTAATTTAAATAAAATAAAACCGAATAAAATTTTTAACAAAATTCTATAAAATCTTAAAATTTCAAAATATGACCTTTGAACTCGATTTCGAAATTCTATTCTATTTTATCGAAATTTTTTAATTTTAACAAAAATTATAATAGAAAAACAAATTCTCACAAAAAATTGGAAAAATAATAAATTTTAAATGATGACCTTTGACCCCGGTTATGAATTTTTTAGAAACTTTAAACATTTCATAAAAATTTAACAATTATTTGGTATTTTAGAAATACAAATTATTATTTTTTTGTCAAATATTATAATTTTGAAATATTTAACCTTTGACCTCGATTATGAAATTCAAAATTTGAATAAAAATGATAATATCTTGCATTTTAGAAATATAAATTTAAAAAAAAAAATAGAAAAATATTAATTATTATTTTTTATCAAGTTTAGAGTAATTCATAAAATTGACCTTTGACCTCAAAACAAAGAAAAAAAAAATCAAAAAATTTCATTGCATTTTTATTCTAATAATAAAGTCAATATCTCTAAAGTCTTTTAATGAAAAACTGCTTTCATTTTACAAAAGTTTCGAAATTTTCTCAGTTATCGGTTTATAACTTCTTTCTAGTTGACCCTAATTTCCTCTAAATATATTTTATATATTTAATTTCCTTTAAGAGTTTTTTCCTTTCTACACTATAAAATAGTCTATTTTATAGATTAGAAATTGATCTTTTTTCATTTAAAAAATCGCTTAAATTATAAAAAATCTCTTGAATGAAAAAAATCCCTAATTTAAAAAAAAATCACTTAAAATATTTCAATTAACATATCTTTTTAAATAACCTTTCTATTTCTCACATTATTCCCATTATTTCTATTTCCCATTAAAAATATCCGCAAAATAATTATTCATTATAAAATTGTTAAAATGTTATTAAATTTAAACTAAATGGAGTTTTCTGCTCTTTTTGTGTTTTTGTAACAAAAACGTTCATTGACACATCAGAAAAACAACAACAAAAAACAATGAAATTGTTCACAAAATAATAGAAAAAAACACAAATTCACAAAATTGTGAATAACGAAATTTAAAACGAACATATTTGTAAATCAGGAAGTTTTCAGCGAAAAACAACTTAAATTAAAAAAAATAAAAACTACTGAAATTATAAACAAAATAACAATAACAAAAAAAAATAAATAAAATTTACAAAATTTGACAAAAAACCTTCACAAAACTAGATTAAATGTTAATTTTAAGGGAAATGGCGCAAAAACCGCTAAAATTATAGATTTTCAAAATTATTTTTTATATCATATTTGAAATATTTTATTAATTTTGCAATTCTTTTTCTTCTCTTTTTAGGTAAGCAATTTGCTATTAAAGTCTATTTTACAAAATTAAAAGGTATTTTTTGGAAAAAATCACTTAAATTGTAAAAACAACTTAATTGTGTAATTATGTCTTTGTTATCATGTTAAATTCCTAACTAGACATTTGTAACACTTCATTTCACACTTAATAAAATCAAATCACAAATTTCCATTATTTAATGCTAATTCACTATTATTAGCCTCTTTTGCGAAAAAAAAGATTTTAATCATTTTTTCCCATAAAAAGAGCCTTTTGGCAAAATTTCTTTAAAAGGAATTTAACCTATTTTTCCCTCACAAGTTTTCCTCAAATCTACTAAAAAGACATTAAAAGCCTTAAAAAATAAAAGCAGAGTATTGTCTACCAGCTAAAAAAAAAAATTAGTTGCATTTTAAAGACAACAAAACACTTTGTTTTCAGCCAACATATTTTTTGTTGTTATTGTTGTTGTTATCTCATTCATTCATTCCTTCATTTGTATGTGTTGAAAATCTTTTCTTTAAAAATCTCTTCAAAAATGTGGCAACAAAAGTGGAAAATAACTACAAATGAAAGAAAACATTTATTTTAATCACTTTTTTCGAAAAAACAACATAAAATGCAACAAACAATCTTAAAGAAGAGATAAAAACTACAAAAAAAGCCTTTAAAACATAAAAACTACTATTTTAGGCTCTTTTGTTATACAAAAAAAACTATATTTCAGCATAAATTAAAAACGTTTTTTAAACATCTTAAATTAAGGTTGAAAAGAAAAAAATTTTTAAAATATAAATTTTAAACTAAAAAATTCGAAAAAAGTGGAAATTCTGATTAAAATTTGTTTTTAAAGAAAATTTCGGATGAAAATTCTTGTTAGAGAAAAATTGAGAAAAAATTTCTTTTCACAGAAATTCAAAGATAAAATTCTTTTAACAGAATTTTGAAAATAAAATTTTTTTATGAAGTTTCCACTCGTTTAATATTTGTACTATAGACTCGTCTAATTTTTATACTATAAACTAAGCTACAAACTTGTCACCATAGTCCATTATATAGCCTCATCTATACTTTATTTTATAGACCTTTACACTTTAAACTCGCCCATAGTTTACACTATAAACTCGTCTATAGTTTGCACTATAAACTCGTCTATAGTTTACACTATCAACTCGTCTATAGTTTACACTATAAACTCGTCTATAGCTTACACTATAAACTCGTCTATAGTTTACACTATAAACTCGTCTATAGTTTACACTATAAACTCGCCTATAGTTTACACTATAAACTCGCCTATAGTTTACACTATAAACTCGCCTATAGTTTACACTATAAACTCGCCTATAGTTTACACTATAAACTCGCCTATAGTTTACACTATAAACTCGCCTATAGTTTACACTATAAACTCGCCTATAGTTTACACTATAAACTCGCCTATAGTTTACACTATAAACTCGCCTATAGTTTACACTATAAACTCGCCTATAGTTTACACTATAAACTCGCCTATAGTTTGCACTATAAACTCGTCTATAGTTTACACTATAAACTCGCCTATAGTTTACACTATAAACTCGCCTATAGTTTACACTATAAACTCGCCTATAGTTTACACTATAAACTCGCCTATAGTTTACACTATAAACTCGTCTATAGTTTACACTATAAACTCGTCTATAGTTTACACTATAAACTCGCCCATAGTTTACACTATAAACTCGTCTATAGTTTACACTATAAACTCGTCTATAGTTTACACTATAAACTCGTCTATAGTTTACACTATAAACTCGTCTATAGTTTACACTATAAACTCGCCTATAGTTTACACTATAAACTCGCCTATAGTTTACACTATAAACTCGCCTATAGTTTACACTATAAACTCGCCTATAGTTTACATTACAAACTCGTCCATAGTTTACACTATAAACTCGTCTATAGTTTACACTATAAACTCGTCTATAGTTTACACTATAAACTCGTCTATAGTTTACACTATAAACTCGTCTATAGTTTACACTATAAACTCGTCTATAGTTTACACTATAAACTCGTCTATAGCTTACACTATAAACTCGTATATAGCTTACACTATAAACTCGTCTATAGTTTACACTATAAACTCGTCTATAGTTTACACTATAAACTCGCCTATAGTTTACACTATAAACTCGCCTATAGTTTACACTATAAACTCGCCTATAGTTTTCACTATAAACTCGCCTATAGTTTACACTATAAACTCACCTATAGTTTACACTATAAACTCGTCTATAGTTTACATTACAAACTCGTCCATAGTTTACACTATAAACTCGTCTATAGTTTACACTATAAACTACAGCTATTATTATAAACTTGTCTAAAATTTTCACTATAAACTCGTCTACAGTTTATACAATAGAATCGTAATTTTTTTCCATCCCTGTGTTATTTCCAAATATTTTTGTTCATTTTAGTTATTAACTCATTAGGAATTTCGACACCCGCTATTCTTTCATAATCTAAATTTTTCCCATATAAAGTAATTAACACTTTAAACAAAAATTATTAAATCCATTTAATATTATGTTATTTCGTCATTTTCCCAAAAAGCTCTTTAAATTATAAAATTTGCGAATTTATGTTTGAAATACCAAAATTTGAATCGATTAATTTCACATCAAACTGACAGTAAAAAATCTAAAAAAACTTTTTTTTCAAAATATAATTTTATTATAAATTCAATTAATAAAACTTTTTTAAAAACGCTCATCTTTTAAATGGTCATCTTTAAGCCTCAGGGGACTGAGTTGTTTGATGGAATCAAATAAAACTCTTCAAATTGATTATTGTTTTAATTAAAATTAAATTAACCCATTGCAAGGCGTTGTTTATTTGAAAATATCATTTATTGAAATTTTTTTAACCAAATTTGAAATTTAATTTTAATTTATTTTTATTAAAAAAATATTTTCTTGTTCACACTTTATTAAATGGAATTTTATTTATTATTATTTTTTCTTTTTTTTATTCAGTTTTATTTGTTTTAGCGATTAGTCAGAGGTTTTAACGTGTTTTTTCTTTAATCTCTTTTTCTTACTTCTATGACGAGCCTCCTCCTTCTCCTCATCCACCTCTTCTGCTCTTTGCAAAAATTATTATGTGTTTGTTTTAGCTCTTTACGGCTTTAAAATTGACTTTAATGCAAAAAACACGTAAATTGCCACTAGACTTACGTTATAATTTTTTTATTTTAATTTTAATTTTTAGTTTAAAGTTGTTATTGTTGTAATTGTTGCAATTACATAATTAACGTTTTCTTTTTAAAGTGGTTTTAAATTTTGTTATTTGTTTCATTTTTTTCTTAAGAGTCTTTTTCTAAGTATTTAAAGTCATAATTCATAAAATAAGGCCGGTTTTAATAACTAATCTAGCGGTTAAGTGAGGTAAATAAAGCGGTTTTTTATAAACTCAATTTTTTTTAAAATTACAAACGAGTTCTAGTAGCTGCTAACAAGTCCAAAGTTAACAAAAATTTTTGGTCTACAAATTATGAAATGGCCTAATGTCTTTGTTTGAAACTGGTCTAAAAATTACATTGTAACCTAAAGTTTACAATGCAAAAAATAGATCAATTTATAGTGTTTAGTTTGCACTATAAACTGGTCTATGGTTTACACTATAAACTGGTCTATAGTTTACACTGTAATCTTGTCTATAGTTTACACTATAAACTGGTCTATAGTTTACACTATAAACTGGTCTATAGTTTACACTATAAACTGGTCTAAAGTTTACACTATAAACTGGTCTATAGTTTACACTATAAACTGGTCTATAGTTTACACTATAAACTGGTCTATAGTTTACACTATAAACTGGTCTATAGTTTATTCTATAAACTGGTATATAGTTTACACTATAAACTTGTCTATAGTTTACACTATAAACTGGTATATAGTTTACACTATAAACTGGTCTATAGTTTACACTATAAACTGGTCTATAGTTTACACTATAAACTGGTCTATAGTTTACACTATAAACTGGTCTATAGTTTACACTATAAACTGGTCTATAGTTTACACTATAAACTGGTCTAAAGTTTACACCATAAACTGGTCTATAGTATACACTATAAACTCGCTATAGTCTACACTATAAACTAGTCTATAATTAACACTGTAAACTGGTCTATAGTTTACATTATAAACTGGTCTATAGTTTACACTATAAACTGGTCTATAGTTTATTCTATAAACTGGTCTATAGTTTACACTGTAGTCTTGTATATAGTTTACACTATAAACTGGTCTATAGTTTATACTATAAACTGGTCTATAGTTTACACTATAAACTGGTCTATAGTTTACGCTATAAACTGGTATATAGTTACACTATAAAATAGTCTATAATTAACACTGTAAACTGGTCTATAGTTTACACTATAAACTAGTCTATAGTTTACACTTTAAACTAGTCTAAAGATTTCTTTTTATACTTGTTTAGTTTGCATTAAAATTGACTGTAGTTTGTTTGCTCTACACTGTTAACTAAACCAGAACACAACATTTAGTTTTCAAAACCATCATGAATTTTGAAAAAAAAAAATTCACTATGATTTTTATTTTTTCAAAACCTCGACTTAGTCATGCGCAACACACCTCTTTGTACCTAATTTTTTTCCCTCATAGAAATGACAGATAATTTTGAATGAGTGTCTGTCATATTGGCCGTCCGTCCGTCTATACGTCTGGCTGTGAGCTTGAATGATTCAATATATTTTTTTTTACAACAAATAATTTGAACAGGTTCATTCTTCTACCACAAATTGAGTGTCAAAGCCAGGTTTTAATTTTGCGTTGTGTGAATTTATTGTCTCTTGGCCTTTTTTTAATATTCCACAGACGGTATGAGATTTTTTTCATGAAATTTAAATTTAAATTTATTTTAGTTAAATTATAATGAAAATAATAAAATACTGTGTAAAATATTTGAAAAAAAATCAAAAACTATTTTGTCACAATGGGGAGGAGTTAAAAAAATTTTGCCTTAAATAGTTGTTGAATTAAAGGTCAACGAAATAGTTAATTATTATGATTAAAATAAAATTTTAGATTTTTGTTAAATTTGTCATCTCAATTTTATAATAAAACTAGCTAAGACCCGGTGCGCTTTGTTGCCCTTATAAAGTGTGTGGTACCCCTACCCATGGTGCTATTCGTTCCATATTTTGGCAAGAAAAAAGAACCAATTTGAATCTTTTATAGTTTTTTAGATATTCAATAATGAATATTTGCTTTGTATGGCAGTACTTTTCGCCTTGATCCCTCCCGTCCTATATTTTGATAAATAAAACTAATTCTAGAGAAAATGATTGGGGTCGAACTTGGGAACTTTTGTTATAGTTCTTTAGATATTCGATTATCAACATTTTCTTTTTATGGAGACTACCCCTCCCCCTGATCCTATCCGTCCCACAGTTCCTTGATAAAGTTGTTGGAACCAAATTCAAAAATTCTCGCTGTTAAAGTTCTTTAGGTATTTGATGATCCACATTTTCCTTGCATGGGGGATATTTCTCCCCTTGATAAAGTGGTTCTGTAGATTTTCGATAATCAATATTTCCTTTGTCCTATCCTGGTCCTATCGACATTGTTAGCATTATGAGAACCATTCAGCAAAATTGGTCCAATATTGGACCCAAAACAAATAAACAAACAAGCACAGATTCATTTTTATAGATAAAAATATAAAATTTGACAGGAATATTTAGGAATTTCAGATTTATTTTGACCTTGAATTTTAAGTTTAAAATTATTATTTTCAAAATTTATGTATCTTTTTCAGTGACCTTTTACACTTGAACAAATTTAATGATTGATTTGTATTTCAATAATAAAAAAAATATTCATGGAGCTGATTAAAATATGAAGAAAAAGACGAAATATAAATAAAAGTGGAGCAAAAAATTGTGTAATAAAAACGGTATGAAGTAAAAATAAACCATAATTAGGGGTATTCACTTCAATATGCAAAAATAATTTTAATCCTCAGTGTATAATTTTCGCAATGCAACAACTCTAATTAAATTATCAACTAAACACAAACTTAGTTATCAATTAATATTATTTTCTTCTTATCTTCCCCATTAAAAGTGCTGCACTTGTGTGTCTAATTTAAACACACTTTTCAACAACAGACAATAGAGTTAAGGTATCGTCTGTTATTCGTGTCAGATGATTCATTTTCTGCAATTATTTTTCATTTTGTTTTTTTAGTCTTTTTTTACTCTGTTTATCTTTAAAATATGTTTTAATGTCAATGTTGTTGTTTATTTTTATTTTCATTATTTATCTTATCTTGAAATTATGACTTTTTTGTATTTAATATAAATTGAAATACATGAAAATGAAAATAAATATTAATATTTTACTTTTGCAGAGAAATTCAGTGTAACTTTGTATTAAAAAGTAAATTTTGTTATCAGGGAAAATTTATTATCAATTAATTGAAGAGATTTTTTTATAAAGTTTCAAAATGCATAAGAGGAAATTAATAAGTAAACAAGTGTAGAGTGCAAACAATACATTAAGACTTACAGTAACTACACACAACACCAGGTTATAGTGTAAAGTTTACATTAGTTTAAAGTATAACGTAAACTATAAACTAATTTATAGTGTACATTATAGGCGAGTTTATAGTGTACACTATAGGCGAGTTTATAGTGTACACTATAGGCGAGTTTATAGTGTACACTATAGGCGAGTTTATAGTGTACACTATAGGCGAGTTTATAGTGTACACTATAGGCGAGTTTATAGTGTACACTATAGGCGAGTTTATAGTGTACACTATAGGCGAGTTTATAGTGTACACTATAGGCGAGTTTATAGTGTACACTATAGGCGAGTTTATAGTGTACTAGGCGAGTTTAGTGTACACTATAGGCGAGTTTATAGTGTACACTATAGGCGAGTTTATAGTGTACACTATAGGCGAGTTTATAGTGTACACTATAGGCGAGTTTATAGTGTACACTATAGGCGAGTTTATAGTGTACACTATAGGCGAGTTTATAGTGTACACTATAGGCGAGTTTATAGTGTACACTATAGGCGAGTTTATAGTGTACACTATAGGCGAGTTTATAGTGTACACTATAGGCGAGTTTATAGTGTACACTATAGGCGAGTTTATAGTGTACACTATAGGCGAGTTTATAGTGTACACTATAGGCGAGTTTATAGTGTACACTATAGGCGAGTTTATAGTGTACACTATAGGCGAGTTTATAGTGTACACTATAGGCGAGTTTATAGTGTACACTATAGGCGAGTTTATAGTGTACACTATAGGCGAGTTTATAGTGTACACTATAGGCGAGTTTATAGTGTACACTATAGGCGAGTTTATAGTGTACACTATAGGCGAGTTTATAGTGTACACTATAGGCGAGTTTATAGTGTACACTATAGGCGAGTTTATAGTGTACACTATAGGCGAGTTTATAGTGTACACTATAGGCGAGTTTATAGTGTACACTATAGGCGAGTTTATAGTGTACACTATAGGCGAGTTTATAGTGTACACTATAGGCGAGTTTATAGTGTACACTATAGGCGAGTTTATAGTGTACACTATAGGCGAGTTTATAGTGTACACTATAGGCGAGTTTATAGTGTACACTATAGGCGAGTTTATAGTGTACACTATAGGCGAGTTTATAGTGTACACTATAGGCGAGTTTATAGTGTACACTATAGGCGAGTTTATAGTGTACACTATAGGCGAGTTTATAGTGTACACTATAGGCGAGTTTATAGTGTACACTATAGGCGAGTTTATAGTGTACACTATAGGCGAGATTATATACACTATAGGCTATACTATGGACGAGTTTAGACTGTAAAGTTTAGACTGTTTACCTAGGATAAATTTCAACTTAACGGGCTGTTTACTTAAACCAAATTAAATCTTTAAAGTAATTTTTATATTTTAAAAAGTTAAAAGGAAACAGGAAACTGCTTATAAACTGATTCAAAAGAAGTTTTCTAAAAAAATTGTTTCCTAAGTTTCCAAAATTTATTCATTTATTTATTTTTTTTTTTCAGAATATAAGATGAATACGAAGAATTCTTCAGAATTCTTCTTAAGAATTTGTTTAGAAAGGAAAAACCTTGAAAATTGATGTGAAAAAAAAACTGAATTATAATTTTTAATTAAATTAACAAAATTTAATTTGTTTGTTTAAGCAAAACATTAATTCTAACAAACATTTAAATGAATTTTTAACGCTTTTTTTATTCAAATAAAAAAGATTTATTAAAGAATAATAAAATGAATTAAATAGGAAGCGTTTAAATTTATTTAAAAAAACATAATTCATTATAAGAAAAAAAATATAAATTTTTATGATGAATATGAATTTAAGAAAAAATATTAAAATTATGATTCATGTTTTTTTAAAGTTAAAAAAAATATTTTAATAATAATGTTTTAACAACAAGTAAGAATGCTTTATTTGGCTATGCCGAATCTTTAGTACCCTTTTCCACAAATACATGTGAAGTACATCCACACTCACACATACACACACAAACGTGTATACGTTTTTCTTAAATACAACACTGGACTGTTAATGAGTCATATAATTCGTTATATTTTTAACTTTAACTTTTTTTCTACTGAACCGATTTTGATCATTTTTGAAATGGTCATGAAGTACATGCAACTTCATATTATGGCCAAATTTCATTCTTATTTCTCGATTTGTAATTAATAATAAAGTTCTTCGCTTAAATTAAGAGGTTACCTCAGATATCGGATAACAGACAGATAGACAGACATAGCTAAATCAATGTAGACTTAGATTTGTCATATAAAGGGGTCTGAGATGATTCTTTTTAAGCTTAACACACGAAATGACAAAGTAGTGAAGTGATACAGTCGTTGTAGTGGTGTAGGGTATAAACAAATATATTTTCGTTTCTTTTTTTTATTTGTGTAAAAATTTTAAACAATTATTTTCAGATTTAGATTTAATCTTGATGAAAATATTAACTCTGGAATTAACTAACATTAAAAATATTAGTTAATACAAACTAAAAATAAAAATAAATAAATAAACAAATTATTTTATGGCCTAATAATTTTCTATTTGCAAAATATTCAACGGCATAAATGAAATCATGGTGGGGAATCTTGCAGAGACACCCGTTTTTTTAGGAAGCATTTTTTTTTGTGTAAAGAAATTAAAACGGTTAAAATCTAATAAAATTAAAAACATTGTAAAAATATTTATAAACAAAAAGGGGAGTTAATAAAATAATAAAAAGAAAAAAATGGTACATGAAATAATTAATTTTTTATAAAACAACAGTTTGAAATTTATATGAATTTTTGCACAATGGCCCACATTTTATGTTATTTGTTTACAAAAGTTATGGATTTTTTTTTTGTTTTTTCATAAAAAAAATTTTGTAAATTTTAATTTTTAAAATTTTGTTTTATTGAAATTCATTTTTAATTTTATCATTAAAGTTATTAAGTTTTCTAAAAATTAAAATTTCATTAGCTACTTTTATAGCTCATAATGCTACTGATCATTAAGTTTTTATTGCTTTAAAATATCTTTTTTCATAAAAAAGTTATTAAGTTTTAAATGTGAGTACTTCCTAATTCAAATCAATCATACGTCTAGTTGTGTATGGAAATAGGTTTAACTTTAAACAAATTTATTTAAAGGCAAATGACAAAGAAATAAGGCTTAATGTATATCATTTTAAAGGAAATTAGGTCTAGTTTATAAAATTTTTAATATTAATAAAATCTAGGAATTATAGGAAAAATTATAGAGAACAATGTTAAATAAAATAAAAATTTAAAAATAAATCTTAAAAAAATTATAAATAAATTTATAAATTTTAAGAATTAAAAGGAAGATTAATTTTAAGTTATATATTTTAAAAATTACTCCAAATTATTATTTAAAATTCTAAGAATTTCTTTCTTATTTTTTTTTAATTATTATTCTTTAATTTATTAATATTTAAAAGTTTAATATTATTACAAATAGCTTACAAGGTAACTTACTATAATTATTTTATTTTATTTCAATATCTTTTTAAATAAAAAAGTTATTAACATTAAATGTAGATTTTACCTAATTAATATCAATCATACGCTAAGTAGTTCCTAAAAAATAGAGTAAAGTTTGAAAGCTCATATTTTTACAAAAGCTTTAGAAAACATAGACTTATTATATATCATTTTAAAGGAAATTATGTCTAGTTTAATAAAAATAAATTATAAACACTCTACAAAATGTTATATGAATTAATATAAATCTTTTTATAAAAATGTTTAAGTCTTTTAAAAATAATAATTAAAAGATTTTAAAAAGAATTATATTTTTTTAAATAAAAACATATATTTTAAAGTTTAAAAACTTTAAAATTAATTTTGTGTGAAAATAGCTTTCGTAATAAAAAAATATATTAGCGATTTTATTATTAATTCCTTAATTTATATTAACCATACGCCCAGTGGTGTATGGAAATGTAGTGAATTTTGGAGACTTCAAAATAAATTAAAAGTGAATGTAAAATTAGACTTATTATATATCATTTTAAAGGTTATTATGTCTAGTTAAAGAAAATTAATGAATTTAATAGATATACAATACATAAAACGAAATAAAGCCAAAAATGTAAAATTTAAAAAAAAAATATTAAAATTTAAAACGTTAATTTAAATGTATTCAAATAAATTTTAAAATTAAAATGATCTTAGTATTTAGCTTGGAATTTCTATATTTAACTTATAGAGATAATTTTCTTTCTCTTATCTTTTGATTAAAATTTATTAGATTTTTGTTTAATTATATTTTTGGTTAAATATTTTTTTATATTCAAAATTCTATTAAAATTATTAAATTAAAAATATTTTTATATATAAATAATTATTTGAATGGCTGGAAATGTTTATTATCATTACATTTTTATTGTGTTAAAATCCCCTTCTTAATAAGAAAGTTATTAAAGATTTAATACAGGTTTATCAAAATTAATATCAATCATACGTTTAGTAGGTGTGCATATGGAGTAAAGTTTGAAGGCTTAAAGATAAATGAAAATGAAAAGGAAGTTAAACTTTTATATATCATTTTAAAGGAAATTATGTCAATTTTAAGGAAATAAGTAAAGTAAATTTATATTAAAGCTACAGAATAAATTATTAACAAAAATGTAAATTTTTTAAATGCCCAAAAAAATAAATATAAAAAAGTCTTAAAGAGTTTTTTTGACTTTGCTATAAAACTTTTTGTAATTTTTAGTTTAAAACTAATTAAATTACGTAACTAAAATTATTTTTCAATATTTTCCCAATATTTTCTCAAATTTCAATCAATTTCGAAAATTTTTTAAAATTATTATTTTGCTTAATAAAAAATGGTTTATTTCTTTAATAATAAATTCCCGCATTTAGCTTAAATAATTGTTTAATGAATACTCTTAATTAATTAAATTAATTTTCTTCTATTTTTTGCAACATTTTCCAGTAACTGCTATAAGAAAATAGCAGCAGCAGCAGCTGCCACTACGCCACCGAACATAATAAATAGTTTTTCGCTTTGGTTAACTAGTTTTTTTCTTTAAAACAGAATTTTTGTTTCAATAAAAAGCAAATTTATTGTAATAATTTAAATCGAAAACAAAAACAAATTTTACAATTTACACAATCGTATTGTAAAAATAATCAAACAACTAAACCACTCCTTTTAAGTTAGTTTGAGTTTAGTTTAAGTTTTGTTTACACCGGCTGGTTTCTTTTTAGCGTTTAATTTTTTTTCTGGGTTTTTGCCCAATTTTGTTCATAAATTTTAACTCTTGTATTTATTATCATTATTGTTGTTGTTTTATATTTTTTGCAATAATAATGTTTTTTTGTTATTTTTGTGCATATAATTTATGAGATTTTGTGTATTATTTTGATAACATTAGTTTTTTAGGAGTTAAACATTTTAAAAATGACTATTAAAACAAGTGTTGAGGAGTTTTTCTTTCCAAAGTAGCAATTTTGCAACTAAATGAATATAAAATCAGGAGTGTAGCTAATGGAAGGAGAAAATATTTGATGTTTTATTTAAAGGAAAAATCCAGAGAGTTAAAATAAATGTTATAATAATAGAGATAATATTATATAAATAGAGGTCAAAGGTCAAGTTTAAACTAAATATAGACTAGACTTTACTATAGACTACACTAAAAACTTTACATACATATACTATAGTCACGTCTATTGTCTATTCATAGTCATATAGTCATAGTGAAAATGACAATTTTCAGTGAAAATGACAATTTTCAGTGAAAATGACAATTTTCAGTGAAAATGACAATTTTCAGTGAAAATGACAATTTTCAGTGAAAATGACAATTTTCAGTGAAAATGACAATTTTCAGTGAAAATGACAATTTTCAGTGAAAATGACAATTTTCAGTGAAAATGACAATTTTCAGTGAAAATGACAATTTTCAGTGAAAATGACAATTTTCAGTGAAAATGACAATTTTCAGTGAAAATGACAATTTTCAGTGAAAATGACAATTTTCAGTGAAAATGGCAATTTTCAGTGAAAATGGCAATTTTCAGTGAAAATGACAATTTTCAGTGAAAATGACAATTTTCAGTGAAAATGACAATTTTCAGTGAAAATGACAATTTTCAGTGAAAATGACAATTTTCAGTGAAAATGACAATTTTCAGTGAAAATGACAATTTTCAGTGAAAATGACAATTTTCAGTGAAAATGACAATTTTCAGTGAAAATGACAATTTTCAGTGAAAATGACAATTTTCAGTGAAAATGACAATTTTCAGTGAAAATGACAATTTTCAGTGAAAATGACAATTTTCAGTGAAAATGACAATTTTCAGTGAAAATGACAATTTTCAGTGAAAATGACAATTTTCAGTGAAAATGACAATTTTCAGTGAAAATGACAATTTTCAGTGAAAATGACAATTTTCAGTGAAAATGACAATTTTCAGTGAAAATGACAATTTTCAGTGAAAATGACAATTTTCAGTGAAAATGACAATTTTCAGTGAAAATGACAATTTTCAGTGAAAATGACAATTTTCAGTGAAAATGACAATTTTCAGTGAAAATGACAATTTTCAGTGAAAATGACAATTTTCAGTGAAAATGACAATTTTTAGTGAAAATGACAATTTTCTATGAAAATGACAATTTTCTATGAAAATGACAATTTTCAGTGAAAATGACAATTTTCTATGAAAATGACAATTTTCTATGAAAATGACAATTTTCTATGAAAATGACAATTTTCTATGAAAATGACAATTTTCTATGAAAATGACAATTTTCAGTGAAAATGACAATTTTCAGTGAAAATGACAATTTTCAGTGAAAATGACAATTTTTAGTGAAAATGACAATTTTTAGTGAAAATGACAATTTTCTATGAAAATGACAATTTTCTATGAAAATGACAATTTTCTATGAAAATGACAATTTTCTATGAAAATGACAATTTTCTATGAAAATGACAATTTTCTATGAAAATGACAATTTTCTATGAAAATGACAATTTTCTATGAAAATGACAATTTTCTATGAAAATGACAATTTTCTATGAAAATGACAATTTTCTATGAAAATGACAATTTTCTATGAAAATGACAATTTTCTATGAAAATGACAATTTTCTATGAAAATGACAATTTTCTATGAAAATGACAATTTTCTATGAAAATGACAATTTTCTATGAAAATGACAATTTTCTATGAAAATGACAATTTTCTATGAAAATGACAATTTTCTATGAAAATGACAATTTTCTATGAAAATGACAATTTTCTATGAAAATGACAATTTTCTATGAAAATGATAATTTTCTATGAAAATGACAATTTTCTATGAAAATGACAATTTTCTATGAAAATGATAATTTTCTATGAAAATGACAATTTTCTATGAAAATGACAATTTTTAGTGAAAATGGCAATTTTCAGTGAAAATGACAATTTTCAGTGAAAATGACAATTTTCAGTGAAAATGACAATTTTCAGTGAAAATGGCAATTTTCAGTGAAAATGACAATTTTCAGTGAAAATGACAATTTTCAGTGAAAATGGCAATTTTCAGTGAAAATGACAATTTTCAGTGAAAATGACAATTTTCAGTGAAAATGACAATTTTCAGTGAAAATGACAATTTTCAGTGAAAATGACAATTTTCAGTGAAAATGACAATTTTCAGTGAAAATGACAATTTTCAGTGAAAATGACAATTTTCAGTGAAAATGACAATTTTCAGTGAAAATGACAATTTTCAGTGAAAATGGCAATTTTCAGTGAAAATGACAATTTTCACTGAAAATTTTTAGTGAAAATGACAATTTTCAGTGAAAATGGCAATTTTCAGTGAAAATGACAATTTTCAGTGAAAATTACAATTTTCAGTGAAAATTAAAATTTTCAGTGAAAATTAAAATTTTCAGTGAAAATGGCAATTTTCAGTGAAAATGACAATTATCAGTGAAAATGACAATTTTCAGTGAAAATGACAATTTTCAGTGAAAATGACAATTTTCAGTGAAAATGACAATTTTCAGTAAAAATGACAATTTTCAGTGAAAATGACAATTTTCAGTGAAAATGACAATTTTCAGTGAAAATGACAATTTTCAGTGAAAATGACAATTTTCAGTGAAAATGACAATTTTCAGTGAAAATGACAATTTTCAGTGAAAATGACAATTTTCAGTGAAAATGACAATTTTCAGTGAAAATGACAATTTTCAGTGAAAATGACAATTTTCAGTGAAAATGACAATTTTCAACTATTAATCACTTTTGATACCTTAAATTCTTCCCATTACGAAAAACATATTATAGATTTATATGATTTAATATCATTGTCAATAATTTCCTTAAAATTATTCTAAAAAAGCAAAATTATAACGTCTTTTTTCCTTACAGATCTTAATAAGATCCGTTAGATATAAACATTTCCTGTCAAAACCTTCATTTAAAAAAGTAAAAGAAAATTTATAAAATAATAAGAAATTCTAATAAAAAGACTTAATTTCTATTAATTTCTTTTACATCTCTAAAAGGAAGTTCTTTCCCATTTCCTTTAGAGAAAAATAAATATTAAATTACCAAAAAACCAACCAACCAACTCTACCACATCAAGATCATTATAAATCTTCTAGATATTTTTAACTTAATGAACTTAAAAGAGAATAAATAAAATATAAAACCGTTATCGAAATGACAACATGTTAATTAACGTTTAGGTGCCACAATTATCCACCATAACAGAAAAATGAAAAATAAAATATGGTCAACCGCTCTCCCCCCCTTTTGAAAAAAGATATATTTTCTTGAAGCAACCTGCAGCTACTAATGACTAATAAATTTATATAGAAAACAACTGATAAAAATCTTGACAACAAGTAGAAATACAACAACAACTACAACAATTGTTATTGTAAATATAACAATAACAACCATGTAATAATTATGTTAAAAGAGAGAGGATATGAAAAACTAAAGAAAAAGAATTTTAAAAATCTTAACAAAAGTATCTGATGAATACAGTTTTCTACTGTGAATGAACTTAATTTTCTAGTTCAAATTAAAAGTTTTTTCTTTCTTAATTCAGTTTCATGTTTTTATTGTCATTCAAATGTAAAACAGACAGAAAAAACAGATGAAAAATCATATTATTTGCATTTTGAAGATACTTTTGTATCTGTATCTCCATTAACAGCGTACTTCATGCCAACACTCAATTCGTAATTTTTCTTTTTAAAGTTCATTATTTGAATTTTTTTCTGCCTAAAAAACCCCAAACGATAACAAACAAACAATGGGTTCCTAATATTACACGACTTACAACAACAACAACTACAACAACAACTACAACAACAAGAAAAACTATCTACTACAAGTAATAACTTTGAGTAAACAAATATATTTTCTGTTGATGTTGTTGATGTTTTTTTGTTGTTGTATCTCGAAGATACTTTAATACTTTCTCTGTTACTATTTCACGCTCAATGAAATCTTTTGATGATATTTTGATGTTTTAACGATTACGCTTCTTCTTCTTCTACTACTTCAGCTTTATTTTGTTTTCATTAATAACATTTTGAGGGATTTTTTTTCTTTTTGCAAAAATTATATTATTTATTACTTCAAGAGGAGTTTTTTTCTTTTTGTTTTTTTGGTTTTTGAGTTATTGTTGTTGTTGCTGAAGATGTTACTGCCGCTTTTTGTGTGGAGTATTACAAATATTTTTATTTTATTTTTATTTAATTTTTTATTATTTTTTTCCTTTTCCATATTTTTCTCTTTCATTTTTTTGGCTGATTATTTGAAGCGCAACAACGGAAGTTGCCAACACCTCTAACTAACTTTGTTCCAAATATACAATGTGAAAATGTGTGTAAATTAAGGAAAGTTTTTAACGAACTGTTAAATACCCTAAAGGGGGGGGGATGAGGAAATAAAAAAACTAAATTAAAGTAGTTTTACGATAAAATGTAAGATATTAATACAATAAGAGAAAATAGGCTATAATTGCACATATAGTCTAAATTAAAGTCTGAACTATAGTCTCAACTACAGTCTGAATTATAGTCTGAACTATAGTCTGAACTATAGCCTGAACTATAGCCTGAATTTTAGTCTGAACTATAATATCAATTATAGTCTGATTTGTAGTCTGGACTATAGTTTCAACTATAGTCTGAGCTATATCACAACTATAGTCTAAACTATAATCAGAAGTGTAGTCTCAACTATAGTCCGAAATTTAGTCTAAACTAAAGTGCAACTATAATCTCAAAGTGCAACTATAATCTTAACCATAGTCTAATTATAGTCTCAACAATAGTCTGAATATAGTCTGAACTATAGTCCAAACTATAATCTGAACCATAGTCCAAACTATAGTTTCAATATAGTTTGAACTATATCGCAACAATAATTAGAAGTTTAGTCTCAAATATAATCTGAAATATGGTCTCAACTATAGTTTGAACTATAATCTGAATGATAGTCTAAATTATAGTCTAAAATACAACCTAAACTATAGTATAAAATATGGTGTAAATAATAGTCTAAAATACAACCTAAATTATAGTTAAAATATGGTCTAAATTATAGTCTAAACTATGGTTTAAACTATAATCTAAACTATAGCTTTCACTGTAATCAAAATATTAGTCTAAATTATAGTCAAAAATAAAGTCTAATCTAATCTGTAGTCTAGATTATAGTTTAAGCTATAGTTTAACTATGATTTAACATTAAAAGCCAGTCTTAACTACACCCTAAACTATAGCTTTAAATCTAGTTCATATGAACTATAGTCTAATTTGTAATTTGTACTCTAAATTATTGCTTAGTTTATAATCTGTTCTATAGTTTAATTTATAATCTTACAGTCGAGTCTATAGTGTTTATGGTTTATAGTTAAGTGAAGGGTCGTTTGTAGGGTGTTATTTAATATACAGTTTAAAAAAATAAATAAATCTGTCTACTTAATAGCCGGCGAAAATTTCAATTAAAATATACGTTACACATAATTACAAGACGTTGTACATACACTTTACACACACATCAGTCATTATTGGTTTCATACCCAACAAACCATTGATAAACAAATATTTCATTACTCTTCTCTCTCTCTCTCTCACCTTGAAGAGAAATTTATTTTATAAAAAAAATAAAAATTTGAAATAAAAATGTGACGTTGACGATCTTGTTAAAAATAAATAAATAAAATAAATAAAAAATAAAATTGTGGTTGATTTTCTATTGTTTTCGTTTTAAAATTAAAATCATAAAAAAATCACCAATTCCACTCATTAAGTTATTTTGCCTAAAGAAAAGGTTTTTTTTTTTTAATTTCAATAAAAGGAATTGTGTGTTAAATTGTCTGCACCTTTTTGAAAACTTCTTTATTATAATTTTGTGATTATAATGATATTAAAATCAAATTAATTTTCACTTTTTTCTCATCATCATCATCACAATGTGAATAAAGAAAAAAAGCTAAAATTACAAACTTTCCTTAAATTAAGTTTAAAAAGAAATTATTAATAACTTTTAGTTGCAAATAAAGCTTAAATGAGTCATATTTTGTTCAACTATATTTCTTACATCTTTTTTCGTTATAAATAGTTATTAATTTAAGTTGGTTTTCATTAAAATCATTTTTAGGATAATATTTAGTCAATTATATTGCACTAATACTTAATGGAACGACTAAAGTGTAGAGTAAATCTTTGAAAAGAATCATAGAATTAAATCTTCAAATTAAACTTTAGACTAAACTAGAGTAGAGACCATAGACTTGTCTATAGTTCGGATTACAGACTGGTTTATAGTTTAAATTTTAGACTTGAATATAATTTAGACTTTCGACTGGTCTGTAGTACAAACTGTAGACTGGTTTATAGTCTAAACTGATCTATAGCATAGACTGATTCTATAGTTCAGATTATAGGCTGGTATATTATTATAGTCTAGATTATAGTCTAATCTATAGTTCAGACTTCATATTACATTACACTTATGACAAGTCCTGAATTTTGACTAAATTTTTACAGATTTTAAACAAAATTTTAGACTTGATTTTAGACTAAACTTTAAACAAAACAATACTATAGACAAAGCTTTAGACTAAACTCTACACTAAATTTTAGATCAGAATTTAGACTAAACTTTAGAATTAACTAGACTTTCATAAAACTTTAAACTTAACTTTTTCAGACTATGTTTAGTCTAGTACATTACAAAAAGTTTGACAATATTTTAAGCTAAACTTTGGACTTAGCAAAACATTAGACTAACTTACTAACATTAGACTTCTTAGAATTTAGACAAAACATTAGACAAAATTAGACACAGAACTTCAGATTAAACTTAAGACTAATCTATAGTCTATATACTCACCTTTAAAACTTTAGACTAGATTTTGGTCAAGACTGTACTTTTGGATAGATGTTAGACTAGACTTTAGGCTAGAAATGAAATTAGATTTTATACTAAACTTTAAACTTTATTTTAGACTTAACTTTAGAAACCATACTTTAGACCAAACTTTAGATTATACTTAATACTTAACTTTAGACTAGACTAGATTAAATTTTCGACTTGAGTTTAGATTAAACTATAAACCACACTTTAGACTCGACTTTGGACAAAACCTTATAATTAACTTTCGGTTTAACTTTTTCTGTAACCAGACTTTAGACTAGATTTTCGACAAGACTTAAAACTATATTAAAGATTATACTATAGATTAGAATCTTGACTAGACTAAAGGCTAGACATGAGACAAGATTTTAGACTAGAGACTAGTTATTAGTTATTGTATTAAAGTTTAGTTTAAGTATTCTCATATTTAAAATCTTGATTCATTGAACATTAACAAAATCTTTTAAAAAATATTTAAAAATAATTATTAATAATTTGTAATCTTTTTAATTAAATATTTAATTAATAATTTATTTTCTTGCATCAACCATTTTTTATGAATCATTTAATTTAACCGATCGTTAACATCATCATGTTAACTAACATTTTAACATCATCATCATCATCACGATCATCATTTTGCATTCAATCATTTGAAACAGGAGACAGCTAAAGAAAGAGAAAGAAAGAGAAAGAAAGAAAGAAAGAGAAAGAAAGAGTCTTATAGAGCGTTAACAACTCAAAATGATGATTAAATACTTCAATGACAATTTGAAGTCTCATTCACGAATTCTTATTGTTTTTTTTCGATATTTTTAATTGTGATTTCATTTTATTTTTAATGTTTAAATCTTTCATGTTTAAAAGTTATTAAAATGAGTTTTTTATTTAATAATTTTCTTATATTTTATTAAAATTTAAAATATTTTCTTTTAATTTAACTTCATGTTTGTTTTAATTTAATTTTAAAATTGCATAATCGAAATTTTTGTTTATAGTTTTTTTTGTTATTTTTTAGTTTAATTAAATTTTTTTCTAAAAATGTTTATAAGTATTTTTGTTTTTTTTTTTGTGTTAATTTGTTGGGCCTATAAAATTATATATAAACGTTAGTGTTTTTTGTATTTTATTTCTTTTTGGTCAATTACAAAATTGTTAACCACAAAACAATATGATGTTGCAAATTTTGGGTGTTCATTATGGGTTTTATGCCAAGAAATTGAGAAATATTGTTGTTATATCAAGACAAAAAATGGAGCCAAAAATAATGAACATAAAAGTCTTAACAAAAACAAACATTTTTTGATCAGAAAAAAGACTTGACTATAGTTTAGACTATAGACTTGTCTATAGTTTAGACTATAGACTTGTCTATAGTTTAGACTATAGACTTGTCTATAGTTTAGACTATAGACTTGTCTATAGTTTAGACTATAGACTTGTCTATAGTTTAGACTATAGACTTGTCTATAGTTTAGACTATAGACAAGTCTATAGTTTAGACTATAGACAAGTCTATAGTTTAGACTATAGACAAGTCTATAGTTTAGACTATAGACAAGTCTATAGTTTAGACTATAGACAAGTCTATAGTTTAGACTATAGACAAGTCTATAGTTTAGACTATAGACAAGTCTATAGTTTAGACTATAGACAAGTCTATAGTTTAGACTATAGACAAGTCTATAGTTTAGACTATAGACAAGTCTATAGTTTAGACTATAGACAAGTCTATAGTTTAGACTATAGACAAGTCTATAGTTTAGACTATAGACAAGTCTATAGTTTAGACTATAGACAAGTCTATAGTTTAGACTATAGACAAGTCTATAGTTTAGACTATAGACAAGTCTATAGTTTAGACTATAGACAAGTCTATAGTTTAGACTATAGACAAGTCTATAGTTTAGACTATAGACAAGTCTATAGTTTAGACTATAGACAAGTCTATAGTTTAGACTATAGACAAGTCTATAGTTTAGACTATAGACAAGTCTATAGTTTAGACTATAGACAAGTCTATAGTTTAGACTATAGACAAGTCTATAGTTTAGACTATAGACAAGTCTATAGTTTAGACTATAGACAAGTCTATAGTTTAGACTATAGACAAGTCTATAGTTTAGACTATAGACAAGTCTATAGTTTAGACTATAGACAAGTCTATAGTTTAGACTATAGACTTGTCTATAGTTTAGACTATAGACTTGTCTATAGTTTAGACTATAGACTTGTCTATAGTTTAGACTATAGACTTGTCTATAGTTTAGACTATAGACTTGTCTATAGTTTAGACTATAGACTTGTCTATAGTTTAGACTATAGACTTGTCTATAGTTTAGACTATAGACTTGTCTATAGTTTAGACTATAGACTTGTCTATAGTTTAGACTATAGACTTGTCTATAGTTTAGACTATAGACAAGTCTATAGTTTAGACTATAGACAAGTCTATAGTTTAGACTATAGACAAGTCTATAGTTTAGACTATAGACAAGTCTATAGTTTAGACTATAGACTTGTCTATAGTTTAGACTATAGACAAGTCTATAGTTTAGACTATAGACTTGTCTATAGTTTAGACTATAGACTTGTCTATAGTTTAGACTATAGACTTGTCTATAGTTTAGACTATAGACTTGTCTATAGTTTAGACTATAGACTTGTCTATAGTTTAGACTATAGACTTGTCTATAGTTTAGACTATAGACTTGTCTATAGTTTAGACTATAGACTTGTCTATAGTTTAGACTATAGACTTGTCTATAGTTTAGACTATAGACTTGTCTATAGTTTAGACTATAGACTTGTCTATAGTTTAGACTATAGACTTGTCTATAGTTTAGACTATAGACTTGTCTATAGTTTAGACTATAGACTTGTCTATAGTTTAGACTATAGACTTGTCTATAGTTTAGACTATAGACTTGTCTATAGTTTAGACTATAGACTTGTCTATAGTTTAGACTATAGACTTGTCTATAGTTTGGACTATAGACTTGTATATAGTTGTGACACCAATAGTCAAGTCTATATGACTATAGACTTGACAAGTCTATTGTCATATAGACTTGTTATAGTTGTGACTATATATATTAGTCTTTAATTGTAACTGTAGTCTTGTGTCTAGTTTAGTATATAACTTAGAGTCAACTTTAGACTATAATTTTTATTTCTTTAAAGGAAAACTTGAATCCAGTTTTTTTAAATCTTTTCTTTCTTTTCAAATTTATTGTTCTTGCGTTTTGAGTCAAAATCTTTATGTCATAAATTAAAGACTGTTCTTTATTTAAACTCCAAAATGTTTGTCATTGTAAACTTTTCTTTTAATTAAAACAAAATTATAATTTCCATTCATATCGAAAAGAAAAACTGTAATAAATTCTTTTTCTAAATTCCATTTCCAATAAATTCTTCAATATTCAAAAATTTATCTCTCAATTCCTGTCACGTTCTATTATTGTAAACGAATAAATAATTTTATCGATTTTAAAATCAGAACAATAGTTTTGTAAGTTAACACTAACTTTAAATGGACTCATTTAATTTAAAATAACGTTTTTTTTATTTTATTTCGTTTACATTAAATTACAAAAATTATCATGTGATTTTAAGACCCAAAATAATTTACATAATTTTCGAATAAAAAACATTTTGAAATCTAAATAACGGAAAAGAAACGTTACAGATTTAAAATCTTAAAACTTAAAGAAAATCTTTTAAGTCTTTTCTCTAATAACAACAACAACAACAACTATAATAACAGATGAAAAGAAAAATCTTTTTCTTTTAATAAAGTCGTTTTAGAAATATTCAAATTTAAAATTCTCTTTTTTTAACTGTTATCCAGTGTTATGACTGACGTCCGTTTTGAAATAACACTTGAGTCATTATTAAATAATTAAATACAACAAACTTGTGCTGCGTTAATGTTGTTGTCGTTGTTGTATTTAAATAAATCCAGAATTTATTTACAACTTTTCTTATTGTGTCTTTTTTGATCTCATCTTATTTAATCTGATATTTATTTATTTTTGTTTGTTTATCTCTTTTCCTCTTCTTCTCTTTGTATAGAAATTGGAACAAGAAAAACATGTTTTACGACAAAAACTGGCGATTGCCGAAGAGGAAAGTGAACAAAGGGTGCTGGAAATCCAAACAGATCTCAATGAACTTAAAGACAAATTGTTGGCTCAGGTAAATAAATAATCATGAATTTAAATGAAATTAAACAAAACTGTTATACAAATAACTTTAAACAAAACTGTTATACAAATAAATTTAGATATTTTTTTCCATAAAAATTGCTTAAACAAAAACAGTTATACAACTGTTTTAAATATTTTTTTAATAAATATGTTATATAATCAAACTTCAAATAAAAACTGTTATAAAACGATTTTGTTAGAAACCGTAGCAATAACATTATCGCTAATGAAAACTTTTATAGCAGCAGTTTTCTCTAAAGGAAATTATAAATAAAAATGTATTAGCGTGTTCTTTTTTAGAAAACTGTTATACAATATTTTATTTTATTTTATTTTATATTTTTTAAAGAAAACTGTTATATAAGAAAGTTTTACCGCTGAAATATATTTTAACAACAAAACGAAAATTGTTATACACTTTTCTCAAATGGAAGTGTGATACTAACATTTTTTTGAAAACTGTCATACTAAAATTTTTCTATATAGAAAACTGTTATACTAACATTTTTCTATATAGAAAACTGTTATACTAACATTTTTCTATATAGAAAACTGTTATACTAACATTTTTCTATATAGAAAACTGTTATACTAACATTTTTCTATATAGAAAACTGTTATACTAACATTTTTTATATAGAAAACTGTTTTACTAACATTTTTCTATATAGAAAACTGTTATACTAACATTTTTCTATATAGAAAACTGTTATACTAACATTTTTCTATATAGAAAACTGTTATACTAACATTTTTCTATATAGAAAACTGTTATACTAACATTTTTCTATATAGAAAACTGTTATACTAACATTTTTCTATATAGAAAACTGTTATACTAACATTTTTCTATATAGAAAACTGATATACTAATATTTTTCTATATAGAAAACTGATATACTAATATTTTTCTATATAGAAAACTGTTATACTAACATTAACTTTTATACTTTCACTGTTAAACCAAAAATTTTCTTTCAAAAAAACTGTTATACCAACAATTTTCCTTTAAGAAAACTGCTATAAAAATTTTTCTTTCTAAAAGAGTGTTTCCCTACAGATTTTTTTTCAAATATTTTTTTAGTTTTTGTTATTTACGACTTCTTTGTTGTTTTTGTTTTCTTTAGGAAAATGCAATACGTCAAGCAGAAAAAGAGAAAACCCTTTTAATTGAAGAACTCACCAGTCAAAATACCCGTCTAACCGAGCAAATCCAAGAGGCTCATAATACGGAAATGAAATTAATGTCACAAATTCAGGAATTAAAGGATCAATACTCCTACAGAAATTCCAGTTTACAGGTCAATTGAATAAGTCAAATATTTTTTCAGAATTTTAATTTTTTCCTGTTTATTTTTTGTCACAGGAACATGTCAATAGTTTGGAATCTATAAAAACTGAATTAAATCTGACCACAGAAAAACGTCATGAGCTGGAGAAGCGCCTGCAAATGGTGCGAGAGGAAAAGGAAAATATCAGTTCTGCCTTGGAGGAGGCTTCGGATCGTATACATATGCTGGAGCGACATGCTCGAGAACAGGAAACTAAATTAGAGGTATTTGAATTAGAAGTCATAATAATGGTCTTATCTCATTTATTGTTGATGGAAGTTGAAAAAGTGACTTAATTATCTTTTTTCTAAAAATATTTCTAATTTCAAGTGAAGTGACTGAAAATGAAATTGCGTTGTTATTTATTTCTGTTAAATTTTAGTGATTTTAGTTATCAGGAGAAAAACATTGAAAGTTAATTTATATTTATTTGCAATCTTTTAACCCTTTAAGGGGCAATAGAAAAAAATAATTTTTAATATTTTTTAATTTTTATTTTGTTATTTTTTAGACCACTTTACAGGCCTTGGAAAGAGCCACTCGTGAAAACAATGTGCTCAGTGAGCGCTTGGGAGCGGTAAGTTTTCTCAATACAAAAGAATTTTCTCATTTAAATCTTTTTTCCAAATTTTCTAAAATAAAACTAATTTTTGAAAAATAATTCTCTATAAAAAAACTTCATTACATTTCACTTATTAACACTCAAATTCAAAATCCTTAAATATCCTTCAAAACCCCTTAAATGAAACTAAAGGATAATTATTCTGGTTCTACCGGTAAAAAGTCCCTACAATTTGAAATGGAATGCGATGAAGATGAGGCCAGTTTCACGGAGGATGGTAAACCCTCACAAATCTGGGTTGAGGCACGTTCAGTCTACATTCAACTAAAATCTCTGGTAGATTCTTTAAAAATCGGTCATGATGATGACTCAGGTATGTGTTTCTATTCAAGGAGAAAACGTCTCTCCTTTTTTCTGTTTTATTTTCCGTTTCCGTTTTGTGTTCAGTAGTTAGTTTCTTCTCTTTGCTTTTGTGATATTTGCCACCCATAAGGTTTTACAGGTTTAAATTCGGACATATCATTGGATTTGGAGTCCATGGATAATACAATATCCACCAATGGCAATAGTGAAAATGGTCATAATGCCATTAATTTCCGCCAGGGCATGCTATCGGCCATGTCAGATGAATTAACCCGTTTGCTATTGAATTTGGATGCGGGCAATTTCAAGAAAATGTTAGATCAAACTAGAAACTTGGTTTTGGAACAAGAAGATGAAATTAAGAGATCTCATCAATTAATACAACAGCTGGAAGCAAAAGTGTGTTAAAATCAACTTAATTCTAAAAATACAAATAATTTCAATTAATTCCTCTCTTGTTTTCCAGTTGGCTGTCACTGATGTTGAATTAACCAACGTCAAGGAGGAAAGAGATCAAGCCAGAGGTGATTTGGTCGATAATACCGATCGTGATGAATTATTGGCAAAAGCCCAAAAAGAACGTGATAATGCTAATGAAAGACGCACTAAAGCTGAAGTTGAATTGGCCAAAACTCGTGTGGAACTCATGCAAGCCAACTCGCAATTATTGGAATCAATACAACAGAAGGTGGAATTGTCACAACAATTGGAACAGTGGCAGGTGGGTGTTAGAGTTAAATTAATGAATTAATAATTTTTAGTGAAAATGACATTAACAATTTTCTATAAAGAAAACTGTTATACTAATAATTTTCTATAAATAAAACTGTTATACTAACAATTTTCTATAAAGAAACTGTTATAACAATTTCTATAAAGAAAATGTTATACTAACATTTTTTCACAAAGAAAACTGTTATACTAACAATTTTTACAAAGAGAACTGTTATACTAATAATTTTCTATAAAGAAAACTGTTATACTAATAATTTTCTATAAAGAAAACTGTTATACTGACAATTTTCATTAAAGAAAACTGTTATACTAACAATTTTATATTTAAAATATTATACTAACAATTTTCTATAAAAACTATTGTACAAAATTTCCTATAAAGAAAACAGTTTTCAAAAAAGAAACTGGTATACATTTTTTAATAAAAACTGTTATACTAACATTTTCCTACAAAGAAAACTATTATATTTAGAATTGTTGTGAAGAAAACTGTTATACAAAAAATTTATTTAAAGAAAACTGTTATACAAAATTTTTTATAATTATATTATTTTAAAAAATTTCTCTAAAGAAAACTTGTAGTTACTATTTAAGGTTACGTGTTAATTAATTTTTCATTTACATTTTTCAATTTTTTTGTTTTTGTTTTCCAGATGGACATGCAAGAATTGATTGAAGAACAAATGCGTTCTAAAATGATTAACAATCGTAAAGTTCAAAAACCAATCGAACCTCAACAAACAAGTGCTGCTGCTAATTTAGCCAAACGTTGGTCCAATTATAAACTCTGGAGCCTCTTTCAACGGTAATCTAATGTCACTGAAATGGTGGCGCTATGCGTCTTTAATTCTAATTATGTAAAAGCTTTTTAATTAATTTTATTATACAATTTTTTTAATTTTAATATAAATTAAATATTATTTTTTTGTATAAAACAATAATAAAACAGACAGATATAGACAGACAGACATACATATATAAACATACATAATTTTTAAGTGATTAAAATACTAACAAAATAATGAAAAATAAAAAAAATATTTATATAGAAATTAATAAAAAACATTTTTGTATATTTTAAAGGAGTGAGAACAGAAAAAAATTAAGAAGATTTGGTTTAAAGAAAAACTAAATTTTAGTAAAATTGAAAAATATTAAAACATTAACTACCTAGAAATTTCTGGAAGAAAAACGTACCTTTTTTGTATTTTTAAAATAATAAAAAATAATTAACACTTGAAAAGGCAACAACATATTTGTAATTTTTAATTTTTAAACATTTGAAATTAATTTTATATAAGAATCGAAACATTTTTATAAATATGTTGTTTAATATTTTAACATTTTATAAATATTTTTATGTTTAATTTTATTATATTTTTAATTAATTAATTTTTAAACAAATTTTTATATTTTATGTTAAGAATTTGAAATAATTGAAACATTTAACGCTTTTCTATAAATATTTAAATTTTATGTTTAGTTTATAATTTTACTTGAAATTCAAAAATTTATAACAAAATGTGAGAATTATAAAAATTACAAATTTTCCCACAGATTTTGAAAAAAACGTGATAATTTTTAAAACTATTAAAAAAGAAATTTATAGGAGTAAAAGCTTCAAAAAACCGTATGGTTTTCAAAAATTAAAAATTTGTCTTTTTGACCGATCATAGTGAAATTTTTATGCTCTTCAAATGTTTTTATTTTATTAAGAACTAATAACAAAATTTTGCAAAACAAAGTAAAGGGCATTTAAATTAGTCATATGTTTTCAGCAAAAACTATATGAGGGTCATTGATTACTTTTTCGTAACAACCAATTATTACCAATATTAAGGTGTAGGGTATAACATAGTCGAGCTTGACCGACTATAACATTCTTACTTGTTTCATATTTTTTTATTTGAAAGCCTTAAGTTTCTAATTAAAAAAATAGATTTTTATTAAAATATTTTTAAAAATTCTGATTTTAAAATTCTCATGTTTTGTTAATTTTTTAAATATTTTACTCTTTTTTTAATATTATAAAATTAATCCAAAATGTACTTAAAAAAATTAATACAAAAAATTTAAACGTTGTAGCACAACATATCGCTTAAAAATTCTTGTAAGGTTCAAAAAAACTACACAAAAAATTAAAAAAAAAAGAAATTCTAAAAGAATTTAAAAAAATCTCTAAAAAAATTAATTATTATTTTTCTAAAAAAACATGACATTAAGTTGAAAACAAACAACTTGAAATATATTTTTAATTAATTAAACCTTAAGTTAGAATTAAGTAAAGCACGAAATCAAAGCATTAAAACAAAAATATGAAATCAAAACTTATTTCTTAAGAAAAAAACTTTAAATTTTTTTAGAAAATAAAAACAAAAATTAAGCTTTAATTTCACCTACTTGCCTTAATTCTGACAATGAAGCAAAAAAATAAAAGACACTTAATAAATTAAAAACATATATTAACAAAAAAAAAAATAAAAATAATAAAATAACTTAATTAATAATTATTAATAATAAATGTAAATGTTATACTTATAAATATTTAATAATACAAATAAAATAAAAATAAAAAAATTACAAATAAAACAATTTATTTAGTAAAACCTTTAAGCAAATTACTTTGAGTTTTATTTATTCTTTGTCATTTTTTCGATTTTGCTGAATCTTTTACATTAAATTTGGGTACACGATCTTTTTTGGCTAAAATTTTATTTGAGGAATCTTCTACACTTATGCCGGATATAATGATATTTATACGTTTTTCTATAACACCTATGAAAAGTTTAACATTATGGGAAGTCATTGAGGTTTTAGATGATAAAACATTTAATATGGGAGCATCATCGCAGGACAATTGTCTATAACAAAAAACAAAAAATCAAATTATATAGCAACCAGTTTCCAAATTGTTCAAAAAAATCTCATACTTAAATATCTCTGCTATTCCCAATAACATTTGCTGTAAACGTAAATCCAAAATTCTTAATTTCTCTTTGGCTTCATTATTTTGTTGTTCAGCCTTTTCTAGTTGTTCATTTAAATATTCTAAGGCTTCAGTTTTTTGTATAGTTTCCTTTTCCAATAACTCTGCTTTTTGCCGTTCTATTACATAAAGAAAAGTTTTGAGAATGTTTTATTTACATAAATTATTTACTCACCAATTTCATCTGATAATTCCTGAGTGGTATCATTTAATACCTCCACCTCGTGACTCAATTCATTTACGTAACTGAATAAAGCGAAATTTTCTTCTTCTTGTCTTTTAAACTGTATAGTTAATTTTTGGTATCAGATTCTTGATAAAGTTCCTAAAAATAAAGATTTTTGATTAGTATAACAGTTTTCTTTAAGGAAAATCTTTTGTGTAACAATTTTCTTTACAGAAAAAATTGTTTATATAACATTTTTTATGAAAAACATTGTTTGTATAACAGTTTTTTTAGGAAAAATGTTAGTATAACAGTTTTCTTAAAGAAAATTTTTTTGTATAACTATTTTCTTCAGACAAAATTGTTTGTATAACAGTTTTCTTCATAGAAAACGGTTGTTTACAAAAAATTATTATAATTGTCATAAGTAAAACAGTTTTATAAGTATACAATATTTAGAATAAACGTTTCTTTTTTAGATCAATAGTTGTTTCTATAGAAATTTGTTAGTATAAAAGTCTTTTCTATAGAATATTTTTCTTCATAGAAACAGTTTTTAAAAAAAATTGATATACAAAATTTTTTAAAAAAAGTTAATAATTGTCATTTTTGTAATTATTTTTGTTGAAAATTATTTATATAGCAGTTTTGTGTTTATATAACAGCTTTCTAAATACCTTCATTCTCTCTATAATTTCCCGATATTCAGCCAATTGTCTCTCAAATGCCTCTTTTTGAGCCAATTTCTTATCATTCTCCCTTTGTTCCAGTTCGGGATTAAGACGTTTTTGTCCTTTAATATCAAAGAATTTTTGCAATTTTGCATCATGTTCTAAACGTCTTTGCATTTCACGCATTTCCTAAAATATAAAAAAATATTTGATGTTTGATTAAATAAATTTTAACAAAATTATTTAAAATTTAAAAACCATATGAGAACCTGAATATGTATGATTTTATCGTTCTCATTACGATCCTTTAGAACTTGCAATTTATTGCATAATTCCTCTCTTTGATCATAGGCCAAGGTGGACTGATCAATTAAATCCATAATGTACTTTTTGCCCTCATTAAATTGGGTAACCATAGATTGCCACATTTCGTTGAAATTGGCCCTGGAGAAAAGATTAAATATAAAATTAGATATGTCTGAATTTTTTTAAATTTTTCTGGTTAACCTATCCTGCAGCATATGATTAATAGAGTCTCTTAATTTCGAGTTTTCGGTCAAGACATCACTGCACTTTTTATTCACCACATCTAAACGGTTTTCCAATTTCACCACACTCTTTTGTACTTTGGAAATTGTAGCCTTATAACAACTGTCGGGTACTTCTAATTTACGTAAACCATCAATTTCTTTTTCCATTTTCTTAATATGACCATCTAACTCCCATAAATTGATACGTTCGTTGGCTAAAAGACGTTGAACCTCTGATTCTTGATTTTGCAAATAAATTAACTTCCTTTCTTTCTGAAATCAAATTGATATCATTTTTTGGTAGGAACAAGTAAGAATTCGGCTATGCCGAATCTTCAATACCCTGCAGCACAAATACGTTATGTTTCATGCATACACATTCAAACATACACTCACAAACGTAAACAATATATAAAAGTTTCTCTTAAAAATATGAAAGAGGAATGTTTAATGAGTCATAAAATTGTTTATATTATTGGCTATAACTTTTTTTCTTCTGAACCGATTTTTTATAATTAAAAACTTCACGAGAGTTCTTCACTAGAGTTTAAAAGTTGCCTCAGATATCGGACAATATATTATTATACAATGAAACGATTTTGTGTGTTTTAAATAGGAAACTTTTCAGGACTATAACAAATACTAAGTGTAAATTTCATTAAGCTCTGTCAATTATTGCGGATATGAGCGTGCTAACAACAGAATGGCAGACAGATGGACATAGCTAAATCGAATCAGATTTTGATTTAATGCAACAATATATACATTATGGAATCTGAGATTATCCCTTCTCATCGTTACAGACGCAATGACGAAGTTAGTATTACACTTTTCACCACTTGTATTGGTGAAGGGTATAAAAATAAATAAAATTTCTGATCTTACAGTAATATTCTTCTTAGCGTGAGTACCTCCTTCTAAGGTTTTAATTTCTGTAATGAGTTTCTTATGCTCCTGCTGCAAACCACTTATAATATGATTCTGTTTTTTTAACTGTTTACTTTTATAATCCAGTAGACTTCTCAACTCCAATTGCAAGGTGCGCAACTTAAATGGAAAAATAACCTTGAAATTGTTTGTCTATAATTTTAATGTTTTACAAACCTGTCTTTGCAAACGTTGTAATTCGGCATTTGCGGATTCTTCCAATTCTGTTTGGCCATTCATTATAATAATTTATCATAATTTCTTAGCAATTTTATAAAACTTCACAATTTTCCACAATTTATATTAAAAGTATTTACAAAATAAATTATTTGTTGTCCTGGCAACATTTTGTGTGAATAATTTCATCTGGCAGCTCTAAATCATTAAATACAAAATAACGGTTTTCAAGAGACATTATGCTGCATAGTTTTACTGATTCTTTAGAATTTCATTATATTTAAATGTCTATTATTAATGTATTTTATTAAATTTAATTTATTTATATGTAATATTTCTTTATCGTATTTAATAAATATAATTTTTAAAATGCAATGTGTTGAATTTTGCTATGATAATTGTTTAAAACTCCTAGCCGTTTACTTTGCCTCTAAACGCCGTAGGTAAAAATTAATGGCTTGGGAATTTAATAACATCTGCTGTAAATCGTAATAAAAAATAAGGTTATGTAAACAAATAAGAAATAATTAAGCTACTCCAATTTTATCAAAAGAAAATTACAAAATAATTAAAAAATATGGTGTCTCCTACTTTGCCCTTATTTGTTAGATCAAGAGGACCAGATGAATTCTGGCGTAAACGAAAAATTTTTAAATTGGCTGCTGTAAGCATAAATTTTACTTAAACTGAAGTTCCGGTTCGGTGTAACAAATAATTTTCAATAATTTTAGCATTTTCGTGGACGTAGAAGGAATGTTTATTCCATAGCTGTACGTAATGTACACAGAGCTTTGGTTTATGCCACCAAGGGTAGGAAATTAAAGAAATTGGATATGGCAGCGGTAAGCAAACCAAGGTTAATTAATAAATTAAAAAAAATAAAATTCCTTTTTGTTGTAGTTATGGACCACTAGAGTACAAGCCGGCTGTGAACAATATGGTGTATCTTTGGATACTTTTAAGGAAGGTCTAACCCGCAGTAATATTTTATTAAATAAGTAAATTGTAGATTGCGAAACATAAACGATTTAAATTTTAGATTAATTATATTTATTAGGAAAATTCTCTCGGATTTGGCCATTTGGGAACCCCGTTCATTTGAAGCTTTAGTTAAGCTCTCCCGTGAAAGAGCTGTGGTAGAAACTCTACCCGGAATCAATGAAAGATCTGTTATGAACCAGGTTTATGGTTTAGCTAATTTAAAAATAAAATAAATTTATTTTTATTTACATTTAAGTTTTCTCCTTTATCAAATAAGATAAATAAAACAATTTTATTTAAAAAGAAATAAAGCGTAAAACCGTTTTATTTATTTTCTTTACATAAAAATGAAACAAAACTTAAACCATATCTGACCCAGGGTCAAAGGGATAACAATTTTCTGGGGCAAATAGTTTTGCTTTTTTATAATATATAAATGGAATTTACAAACTAAATTATAAAGCTTTACTTCAAAGAGCCCACACAAATGTGACTAAGAAGATATAGTTGCTGTGAAAATATTACATAGAAATTATTTAAAAGTAAGAAAACAACAAACGTTGATTTAACTGATGATTACAAAAATAAAAAAATTAAGAAATTATGATTAATTTACAACAAATGCTGAGTTTTGTGTCTCTATAAATAAATCCTATTCAACTTTGGCTAAGATATCAGATTCACGGAACAACAAGTATTCTTTTTTGTCTTCCAATTCAACTTTGGTGCCACCATACTCGGGCAACAAAACACGATCACCAGTCTTAACATCCATAGGGATATTGGCACCAGTTTGCTAAAATAAAAAAAGTTAAAAAACAATTAAACTTATAACTAAAAAATTATTAACTTACAGGATTTCTGGCACCGGGACCAACAGCAACAACGGTACCGTGCATCATTTTACCTTGGGCTTTTTCGGGTAAAACAATACCGCCCTTGGTGGTGGTCAAAGTTTCAGCACGTTGTACCAAAATGCGGTCCAACATAGGGATGATTCTCTTAACAGCATTGGAGGCCTTAAACGATAAAAAATCATCAATTTAAATAACTTTCACATCATAAGATTAATTCTTTCTTTAAAAATCACTAGAAGTTTTCTTAATTTTATTATTTTAATTGAAAAAAATGTTAAGAAACCTTTATCTCCACAAATTATGACCGAAATTCCAAATGTTTCTATATTACACAACAATTTGTTGTTGAACACAAAAATGACCGGCCTCGCTTAGCTTTTTCTTTATCAGTCAAAATCACACACACATCAAAGAAACATCGAGAATCTTTTCAAAATTTTCTTCTTTTCCCATCAATTTACACAAAAATCTTCGTTTATAAACATATTGAATAAAACTCACCATTTCTATTAATTTTATTGTGTGTTTAACGAAAGAGAAGTTAATTTAATCAAAGAACTTTTTGTGCAAGAAATTTCAAGAACTTTTTGCTTTATTAAACCGCCTTAGTACCTCGCACACGTGCGACTGGGACAAATGATTATTTGATAATGAAGTCGGTGGAAAAAAAATCTGCAAGAATTGTCATTTTTGCAGGTGATATATACAAAAGCTTCTTGGTGTGAAATTATGGCTAAAACTGAAAACTTGGTAACCCTTTTAAACAACAGTATTATGAAATGAATGCTGACGATAAATTAGACGCAGAAAAAAACGTTAGAACATATAATGTTAAATATGAACTAAAATCAATAAAAATTGAGCTTGAATAAAATAAAAGTTATTAATAATGACAGGTTTAGAGAAAAATAAAGGATTTTTATTAATTCATAATAACAATCAAAAATTAAAACAATTTTTGAATACCATATTTTTAAATAATCTCAAGCTTTGTTTTGTTTAGAAATTAAAAATACAAAAAATTTCGAACAATTCAGTTTTTTTGATTTATATATAGACAATATGCATGTAAAGATTTTCTAATAATTCTTAATATATAAAATAAAAATGTAAAACGAAAAATTTTTGTAATTTTTTCCAATTTTTCTGAAATAATAAATTTTCATTATTATTTTGTCTAAACCTTTCATTAATGAATAAGTTTCATCACAAATTTTTTTGAGATATTGGTACATTTGTAAAAATAATCAATGTGAAAAATAAAAAACTGCTTTTGTCTCTGCATGGGTTAATAATATTACGCTATTTATATATAATTGAATAGGCACCACCAAGACCTTTATTAATGTATATTAACTACGAAACGAGAAAAATTGATCTGAAAGTAGAAATTTTGGGGCCCTATATCTTGAAAATTATGTAATTTTTAACCGATTAATACTTAATGCTTTTACAGAAAAAAATCCATAGTGTAAGGGTATTGATTTCTTTCAAATTGAATCGATTATGTAAACATCTTGATTCATGACTTTTTCAAAATGTTAAAAAATGTATAAGTATTTTATTTAATACTTTTTTTAATTCACCAAAAATTTTCAATTTTATTAATACTTTAATTCAAATTTTGATATTTAGTTTTTGCAAAAAAATTTCATTTTTCTCAAAATTACGCTAAAATGAAAAATAAATTTGGCAACACTTTGTTTTGCCTCTACGTAATACAACAACCAATTACTTGAGTACCCACACAAACATAACAACCCTATAATTTTGAAGTTTCTTTTATAAACTAACACACGTGTTGATAGGGAAAAAACGTGAAATTTTTGTAAAATTTTATAAATTTTGATAAAACTATCAATAAAATGGGCAAAATTAAGAAGGAACCTGTAGATGAAAGTGTTACTGAAGTTGGTAATGTCAGTATTAAAGAGGAAGACAATTATGATGATAAACTTAAGTACGTTAATTCCATTGCCCAACCAATGGCCACCAAGAAAATTGCTAAAAAATGCTATAAGCTAGTTAAAAAAGCCATAAAACACAAAACCTATCTACGCAATGGCCTCAAGGATGTACAAACTAGACTACGTAAAGGAGAAACTGGGTAATTTTGAAAAAAAAAACACAAAACTAAAGTTTTTATTTAGAGGCCGTATTTAATATGTCTTTCTTATCCCATAGTTTGGTTATCTTTGCTGGAGATGTTACCCCCATTGAAATCATGTGCCACCTGCCTGCTGTTTGTGAGGAGAAAGGCATTCCTTATGTTTTTACACCCAGCCGAGCTGATTTAGGTGTCGCAATGGGTGTAAGACGTGGTACAGTTGCTTTATTAGTACGTGAAAATCCAGATTATAAAGATTTATATGATGAAGTCAAACAAGAAATTTCTACACTATATTGTCCCGTTTAAGTTAATTATGAATGAAAAGTAAAGTCTTTTAGCTTTTTATGGCATTTTAGTTGTTAAGCTATTTTTAAGAAACAAAAATTTATAGAAAAGAAATAAAAAATTATAATTTTTGTATAATTATAAAAGCAAATTGTTTATATTTTTTTAATAGTAAAACTTCATGTTTTTTTAGCTTGTCCCTTAGGGATCTTTTTTATTTTTTTTATAACTTTTTTCTTTTTTTTTCTTCATATTTAATTAATTTTTAAAAATTTTTTATTACTAAAATTACTGAAATACATAGATTCTTTTATTTTTTAATTACACTGAGTTTTTTGTTTTTATATTTTTTTGTTTTGATGAATTTTTTACTTATTTTATACAAATTTTTTAATCTACTTTATGAAAAAAAAAAATCATATTAATAATTTGCAAAAGGGATTTTGTTTAAATTTTCCTATAATAAAAGAAAAATACAAAATTGATAAAGAAAAATTTAAATAAATTCTTAAAATAAATAAAAAATTAATTCAAAAAATCTGAAAACTTTTTAACATTTAAAAATCCGTGGATGCTTTAACGTGAATAGTCTATATATAATTTTTTAACTAGTGTTTAGCCAAGACCATAAACTAGTCTATAAACAGCTCTTCAGACGTGACTACAAACTAGTTCAGTAACTATTCTATAGATAAGTCTATAAATAAGTTTAACTTGTCTATAAAGATATATTTAATTAGTTCATAAAAGAGACTAAAAAACTAGTTTATAACCTAATTTATAGTCGAGACTATAAACTAATTTATTAACTAATTTACAGTCGATAGTATAAACTAGTTTATTGACTATAGTCGAGATTTTTAACAGGTTTATTAAACAACTTGTAAACTAGTAGTTTATTAACTAAACCATAGACGGTATTTTAAATCAGTTGATTAACTTGTTTGCAGTAGATGTTAGAAGCTTATTTATTAACTTATCTATAGTCACGACTAAAAACTAGTTTATTAGACTATAGTAAAGACTACAAACTTGTGTCCATAGTATAGACTATAAACTAGTTTATAATCGACGTTAGAAGTTAGTATATTAACTAATCTGTCGTTGACATTGTAAAATAGTTTATTAACTAGTCTTAAGATGAGACTAGAAACTAGTTTAATAAATGGTCTATAAACGGAACTATGAATTGTAGTTTTTTAGAAATGGAAATACGTATTTTATATAGTCAAACCTTTCAACTTGTCCTTAAACAACATATATAAAAGAGGCAAATTTAGAATACTAATTAAATCCTCAAATTTTAATGACTTATTTTTAAACTTAATTATTTTGAAGAAAATGTATGATTTTTTTAATTTGAAAATTATTTAAAAATAAATAATAAAAACTTATATGACTCTTTTAAACAAATATTAGTTGAAAGTGAAATAATTAAAAGGATCTTTAATAAGCTGTGTATTTTTCTTTTAGTAAATCTATTATCTTTGACCTTAAAATATTGAAATATATTAAAAATGCAAGGAAATAAATTTGCAACAACATAAAGCAATAAATAAGTGAATAATTGCACAAAGTGTATGTACAATTTATGGATATTATATCTGTGACCTTTGACCATCAATGAATGAAAACTACAAACTAGTCTATACACGAGACTGTAAAAAAATTGCTAACTAGTCTATAGACGAAATTATATACAAGTTTATTAACTATTCTATAGACGGGACGACAAAACAATTTTATTAACTTGTCTACAAACTATAAAATAGTTTTTTTGACTGGTCTATAGACGAGACTACAAACTAGTTTATTAACTAGTCCATAAACGAGACTATAAATAAAAGAATAAATAAGAAGAGAAAAACTAAAATAAAAATTTAAAAAAATATTAATCTTAAATGAATAATTACAGAAAAGGTTTGTCACATTTTTTTAAATATATATTTTTTAATTAATTTGTTTTTAATATTTGTTTCATTTTTTTTAATTTTTTTTGTTAATTTTACATAAGCTTATATAAATTGTAGTTGATTTTTTATTTTACTTTTAGTAAATGACAATAATTAAAATTATGTTTTTTTTTAATATTTCGTTTTGTATTAATTAATAATATAAAAGAAGAAATATTTTATGTATTTTTTATGTAATAATTAAAGAAAAAAGTAATGTGGTACATAATAATGCTATAATATTTAAAATAATGGTTATAATAAAAATAGTAATAAAAGAAGTTTCATTAACAAAATGTTTATAATAATTTGCATAAATACAATTAAAAAAGAGGAAATATATATATATATTTTTTTTTTTGATTTTTATGTTTTTTTCAGGGTTTAAGTAAGAATAATTATTTTAAAAATTAATGTTAATTTTTTCGTAATTTAGTTTTTTTATATTTTTTTTCAAGGAAATAAATGAAAACAAAATTTTAATTTTTTATAATTATTTTTTGTTTCAACAAATATTTTTTGTTTATAATTAGGAGGGAGTGGGGTTGATTTTTTATTTTAATTTTACAGTGTAAATTTTTTTATTTTTTAATTGTTTTATTAAAACTTCTTTTTGTAGGTTTTTTCAATATTTTTTTTTGCGTTGTTAATTTTAGCTTATAGATTATAGAGTCCTATATTTAAGTTTTACAATAAAAATCTTATAATATAATTTAATTATATGTATGTATATTTTTTGTGGTTTTAAATAATTTTTTTCTTGGTTTGTTTTTTTATTCATTAAAGTTTAAATTTACAAAGTTTGCAAAATTTTTTTGTGGTAGTTTTTTTTTTTGTTTTAATAACATTTTTTTTATTTTTTGCTATAAAACAATTTTTTTTTATTTTTTTACATTTAAATATATTTTTTATTTTTATTTTTTTATAAAAGAAAAACTCAAATTTAGCTTATTAAGAGTTTGTTTTTTAATTTATAGCAAAAATATTTATTTTATTCTATTATATATTTTTTTTGAAATTTTTACGTTTTTTTTTATTTTTTATTTGTTTAATTAATTTTTAATTTTTAAGGGTTTTTTATTTCTTTTCAATTTTAATTTAATACAAAATTAAAACAAAGTTAAGTTTTTTTCAATATTTTAAAGAGCTGATGAATTAAAAATTATTAATTTGATTTGTTTTTTTTTATTGAAGCTTTAAGCTTCATGTGTTAATTTTTCCTATTTTTAATAAAGTTTTTTTTAGTTTAATTTTAATAAAGAAAATCGTTTTTAACCTCAAAATTTAAAAATTTTATTTAATTAATTTATCTTAAATTATGAAATATACATTTGAGAATTTTTTAAAATAATTCATTTTAATACAACAAGTACATACAAATTGTTTATAATCCAAATTTTGTGAAAAATTAAATTTTTTCAAACTTAGTTTTACTATCGATTACTTGTGACAAATGCATGTCAAAAAATTTTTGAAATTTTATTTAAATTAATCGTAAACACAAATATTTAACAATTTTAAGAGAAAAATAATATTTTAGCATTGAGATGCTAAATATTGAAAATATAGTCGAGACTATTGACTAGACTATAGTATTAAATAGTCATATTACATTCTGTATACAACGAGACTGTATATAAATTTATTATCTAGCCTAAAGTCAAGACTATAAACTAACTTATTAACTTGTCTACAGAAGAGACAACAAAGTAGTCTTTCAACTAGTTTATATTGAAAATGAAAAATCCAAAAACTCCTGCTTTCCCCGCATTTTTAATATAAAATTTTTTATCTTGGATTTTTTTAAGTAAAAATTCAATGATTCAAATTCAAATGAAATTTAATGATTTCCGATTGGCAACCGTCTAGTGATTAATTTTAAATATTAAGGGACAAAGGTCACACGTAATATTACAACAGTTGTTGAATGAAATTTGTTGAAGAGTTTTTAAACGTTGACAAAAGCAGGATGTTATTTCAGTAAAACATTTAATTTTGTCGGTGAATTTATTTAAATATCACAATTATGTTTTTAATATATATATTTTTTGTTATGTTTAGTAAAGAAAATAATAAGGTTAAATAGAATATAATTTTTATAAAACTAAAAATCCAAAACTTATCAGTAAGAAATTACACAAAAAAAGCTACATTAAGTAGGCAGTGAGTATAAAAGGAAACATTTTTCTTTGTATATTTTTCTTTATAAAAATGCTTTACGATAAAAATTTCATAATAAATCAGCTCATAACCTAACTTTGTTTTAAACAACATTATTTTTAATTGATTTATATATTTTTTTATTTTTTTGTGTGCATTATTGTTATTATTTTGTTATATTTTTTCATTCTTATAAATCGTAATTTTATTTATTAATTTAATTTCTATATAATTTTTGTTTGCTTTTTTTTGTTTTCATATATATTTTTTTAATTTTTTATTATTTTTATATACTTGTATATTTGTTTGTTAATTGTATTCAATAACTAAATTATTTTAATAATAATTCATAGAAAAAAAGAGAACATTAAATTAAAGTCATTTAACGACTTAACACAAAAAATTATATTTTTAACAGGATTTTATACTTTTGTTTTGGAAAATTAAGGGCTTTTTAATTCTCCCAATCTTTAAAATTTACCTGCTTAAAGTTTAAAGAAAAAAATTTAATTTAATTTAATTAATAGTTAAAGTAAGATAATAATATACAAATTACGTATTAAAAAAACTAAATTTCAAGCCTAAAATGTTAGAAATACATAAAGTAAATTTAACTAAAATCTAAAGAAATAAATTTAAAGTTTAAATTAAAAAAGAACTTTAATTTTTGTTTTGCCAAAAACATAAAGCTAATTTAAATGTCTCTCTCTCCTCTACAAATAAAACTATATCTCTTTCTTCTTTTAATACTCTCTCGCTACCAAGAGAATTAAAAGACTTTAAGCTGCTTCTTTTTAAAGGGAAAGAATTGAGCCCTTTTTTCCTTTTTTTAAAGTTAGAATCCTGTTTTGTTTACCAATTTCTTATATTTTATTGAAAATAATTATAAAAACCATTCGTACCTTGACCCAGTTCTCGTATGGCTGCAAAAGGATCCTTTTCTCCTGTATCTCCACCAATACTATTGCCAGCTGCTCCCACCGTTAAACCCAAACCCAAACTATTGTTGGTTAAATTAGTCACCATAGAATTATGGGCAAAATTATGGGTTTGATGGTTGTGGTGCTGTTGTTGTTGCTGTTGTAAGGCAGTTACATCCTGTTGTTGTTGTTGCTGCTGGGGTCCCTGACTTAAAACGGCCGCATAAGTAGTATTACGATTATCTGAGCTACTTACTGTCGTATTATTGGCAGGATGTTGTTGCTGTTGTGTTATGTTATTAGCTTGTTGTGGTTGCTGCTGTTGTTGAAAGTTTTGTGTATGAAATGATGTATTATTTAAACCCTCACTTAGTCCCGCCACAAAAGCATTATTTGTCATAAATAAATCCATATCATTTTTAAGATTCGTAGCATTAAAATTGTTATATAGTAATTTCTGTAAAGTGGTATTATTTTGCTGTTGATCTTGTTGTAGTAAAGCCTCAAAGAGAGTACTAGAACCCGATGTAAGACCAGCTAATATATCATTAGGACTACCAGTTAGCATGTTATCGGGCGTGGAAGAGGCCAATGAATGTCCGGCAGTGGAGTTTGAAGAATTACCAGAACTATTTAAATGATGGTGACCATTACCCATTGTTAAACCCTGACGCCGATAAAGAGGTACAGACGCATTTGAGCCAGCCGCTGATCCCGGACCACCAACACCCATCAAGTAATCTTTATTATTTAAAATGGTGTCTACAATTAAAAGAAATAAATAAAAAAGTATATAATTCCCTCTTCAAATATGTTATTTAACTTACTATTTGTCATATAACCGCCATGATGATTAGCGGTTTGTTGTTGCTGTGGTGTTGGCATACCCATCATATTATTACTGACTGCTGACATTTTTGCCATATTATTACCAGGCTGTTGTCCATTACCTCCTAATGCTGGAAACATTTTACTGCCACTCATAAGTGTATTACCACCAGAAGAAACATTAGTGGTGTTCATTAATAAATCTCCATTCATAACAGTAGCATTATTACCAACTCCTCCTCCTCCTCCTCCCACACCAAAGAGATCACGTAATATAGGTTGACTTATTTCATTACCATTGATAATGGAATTGAAAACCATATCAATTTGTTGATTAAAATTAATATCTAAAGGTGGAGTCTCATCACTAATTCCAGGAATATTTAAAGGTGGCTGCATGAGATTACCCGTAGCTGTAGGTCCCATATAATGATTCATATTTCTTTGCTGCTGGGCCTGTTGCTGCTGCTGCTGTTGTTGTTGGTAATTGATTAAGGGTGGCATAAAATTATCACGTGGCATTATTTGCTGTTGACCTGCAGCGTTTGAGCCGGCATTCAAATAACCCGCCTGTTGCATATGCTGTGGTGGAGGTTTGTTAACTTGTGGCGGTACTTGTTGTTGCTGTTGTTGTTGCATCATAGAACTAACTTGTCTCAGTACTTCAGTGAATTTATTTGCCGCTTCTTGACCTTGAGTTTCCAATAGTTTTAAGTACCATTTATATTGTGACTCTTTGGGTTGAAAGGCCATTTCATAGATGTTTACATTTGGCGGCAATAAAGAGGCATATTCATGTGGTTGGGGAAACCTTAAAGCCGTGGGAGACTGTTGCTTATTTGCAGAGTCTACTAGGGCATTAGGGGGCGCTTGAAACATACTGCCTCCAATATTGAGAGGTACATGGACATTATTGAGAAATTGAAAGTCTTTGTCTTTAAGTTGGCTGGCCATATTGTTTTGTCCAAAAAAGGCGTTTTGGTTGGGAGCACTGCCAGCCGCTGTTGGGGGACGGGGCATAAAAGGATCCATTGGACTTATCGGTCCATTGGGGATGCCACTCATGCTTCTTTGATTTAACATTTGCAGTTGATTGGGTGGTGGGGGAGGTATATTATTCTGCCCAAAACCGCCGAAACTTGCGTGTCCTTGGGGAGGAGGCACTTGGCCTGCACCACCTGGCGTCTGACCAGGATGTTTGCCTGCAAAGAGGGCCTTATTAGCCAAATAACCCAAATCATTGGGATTATTACGCATTTGCTGTTGTTGCTGTTGACTGGTTAAGTTCGGAGGTGGCTGCAGGGGAACACTATTACCACGCATATTTTGTCCAGATTGCTGTGGAGGTATTTGTCTACCATTAGTACCGCTGACATTTCCTACTTGTTGCTGTTGCATTTGTGATTGCTTGGGTAACACACTCCAGGGATTTGTTTGAGGTGGGGGACCCCATAAACTGGCATTAGGATTTTGTGTAGATGCTGGTTGTCCTGAACCTGTAGAAAAATTACCTCCATTTCCCGGGGGGCGCAGTTGTTGTTGGGTATGTTGCCAGGGCATATATTGAGAAAATTGATTGGCTCCTGCTGGATTGGGAGCTTGACCCAGGTGTACAGATGGCGGTGGTGGTCCACGAGGATTAAACTGTTGCGCACTCATGGGAGGTGGAGGCTGAGGTTGCTGTTGAGGTCCTGCCGAAGATGGAGGAGGGCCTATTGCTCTCATAGGCATATGATTCGGATGACCATGGAAATGATGGCCTGCTTTACCCGCCACCATACCCTGATTCATCATAACGGCTGCAGCAGCCGCTGCTGCGTTGTATGCCGCCGCGGCCGCATTATGAGGACCATACATATGAGGCATTTGTTGGGCAGAGTGGTGGGGAGGCATTTGTCCCGTCCCTCCTGTTGCTAATAAACTTGGATGATGTCCGCCCATACCAGCAGGCCCATGACCATGATGCCCTGGATGTGGCCCCATGGGACCATGATGATTATTTGAGGCCATAGCTAAATACATGGCAGCTTGATCCCGTAAATATGCCTCGGGTTGCAGAGATCTGGGTATGAATTCGGGAGCTAAAGGATTTAAAACATAACCGCGTTTAAGTTCCACACCATCCAATTGAGAGCGTAATTGCCACATGGTTAGTCCAAAAAGAGATTTATTTTCATCACATATTTCTATAAAACGTTCCCACACCTTACGACAACGACCTATGGAACACAAAGCCACAGGATCGCCTACCACAGCCACTAAACTTTGAGCTCTAGTTATGGCGGTATTTAAAAGTTTAGAATTACTCAAAAATCCATAATCAGCATCTTCACAAGCGTTGTTAGCCTGACCTGGAAAACCAGGCGCTCCACCTGAACCATTAGTAGGTAAACAGGTTCTACGGGTTCTTACTGTCGATAAAAACACGGCACGAAATTGTTTACCCTGAACATTGAGTACCCTCTCTACTGAAATACCACCCATGCGTCGTTTTCTCAGTTCTAAACGTATACGAAATACCTGATCGGAATAGGGTGTCATAATGCCAATGCTGGCATCATTCATTTTACCCCAAGAACTAGGCCATTTTTTACGCAATTCGGAAACACGTTCCACCACTTCGTAGACTTCAGCATTGTTATAGAATGCAGTTGAGTTTTTATCTTGAACATCTTCTCCTCGAGTGGTAAAAAATGTTAGAGGATAAAATTTCTCATGTCTGGGCTGTTTTCCCGAAGCAATAAGTTTCTGTTCATAAAATAATTCCGATGTAAATTTAATTATGGCCTCATGAGCACGATAATTTTCACACAAGAGTATTTTACAGGGGAAATTCGAGGGATAATGATCGTAAAGACGTTCCAGCAGAGATATATGTAATTTACGCTCCTTGGCGAATGCTGAGAATAGCTCAGGACTCATTTGCATATGATCACCAGCCAATACAATGCGAGTGCTATCATTGGCTAAGGCTAGAGGCATAATGGCTTCACATTCCATAGCCTGGGCAGCTTCATCGAGGAATATATGAGTGAAATAACCTTTAGGGAGATCTAAATTTGCCAATTCCATGGATATGCTTAAAGTTACCACCACAATACGATGCTTCATAATATCCTCAACCGAGGGCCGTCGAAAGTTGCCAGCACCATCAGTGATACAGTACTGAAAGAGACAAAAAGTGTGGGAGGAAATGGAGAATAAAAAATTATTAATTTTAGTAAATCTTAAAAAATAATATGGAACTCACTTTTTGCACTACACTATTGACTGTGGCAACCCAACGTTTGTGATAGTACACTCTTAGTGGAGTGGCCTCCTGAAGACCTGCCTCTATCCAGGGATGTAAATATTCCTTTATGTACAAATCTGCTGCTGAATTGGAGTGAGTACATATTAAAATTTTGGCCTCAGGCTGGATTAATAACTGTTTTATAGCCTGAGCCAATGTATAAGTTTTGCCCGTACCAAATGGTCCTATTAACAAAATTGGAGGCAATTTTATGCTTAAGGAAGTTGTTATAGCATTAACTGCTTCCCTTTGTTTGGCATTTAATTTAGGTTCACAAGATTCGGACCATTGTTTTTTGGGTGTCCAAGGAATATTCGGTTCAATTTCAGTTGCAGGGAAAATAATTTTAAAATCTGTTACCTTGTCGACAGCATGATGCCATTCACAATATTGTAAACGATTTAATTGGAATTGTATGTCCACCAAAATCTCAGTATCGGATTTTAATTGCATGCCCTCCACACATTTGGCACCCAATTTTAAATAGATCACATTTTTACCCTTATCCTCTATGACAGCCTCGTAAACATGGCGTTTCTTATCCTTTGGCAAATTTGCCTCTTCTGCTGGTGATATATAAACACTGGAACAATTTGATAAAATCAGGCGACCCGCTGAAGTATCTTCTGATACATCTTTGCCTAAATGCATTAAGGCAAACAGTTCTCCCGTCAATGAATACTTAGCGGTACTTGTAGCCATGCCAGCAGGTGTAAGAATATAATTTGAAGTGATACCCAGTTTGGTGCGTAAATTGAAACGAGCTATTTGTTCGTAACGTGCTATTTCTTCCACATACAACAGCTCATGTATGCGTGAACGATAATTGTTTTGAGTTAAACGTTTATCCAATATAGTGGACTGGGTGAGTGTGAATGTTTGGGCTCGTGGGCAGGGATAACGCTCTAACATTTCTTTTTCATGTTTTAAATCATTGAGATAAGCTTCAGTCTTCATATGAGATCCAATGGTGGTCTCAAATTTTACCAAATGTGTATTGGAAACATCCCATCGAGTGGCTGAACTATTAATAATATCACGCCTTATTTCCTCTATCTTTTCAGCATCACTTACGGGGACTACATCCACACACAGATGCCTTACAAGCAAAGGTTCTGAGCCAAAATCAAAACACACTGCTTGACGAAAGGTACCATAGATTTCGGTGTGAAACTCTACAGCAACTTGATGTTCCATCACAGCTTGCAAAGACGATGAGGACTCAGAATTTTCTACGGATTTCTTAGGAGTCTCTTCATTTTCTCCAGAACAATTTAATAGTGACGATACCGAAGATGTGGCAGAGGCAGAAGCTGAATGTTTACTTGATACCCATTCTTGGTTGGTTTTCATATCCAATTCCAGCGTAGTATCGCCCGTTTTAATGGTTTTTATAGCAAAATGGTTACGATGAGCATCTTGTAGTAATGCTACCGCTTTTAAAGGTTTATTATTTGTTCGTAATATAAAAACCCATTCCCGTTTGGAACTTTTGGAACTTATACTCGTCACTAAATCACGTTCACATTGCACCACTATACCTTCCACCTTTTCGGACATGATTTTTTCGGGCACTGTGGATTGTATCCATCTTTCCAATACTTGCTCTGTATACGATTTACCATAAAGCTCCTTCTCACAAGCTTTTTGCAAGCGCATACGTCGATATTCAAAGCGATCTTTCCATTCATTTAACTCATCCTGTCCGTGAGCCTCCACACATTGGTTGCCATAGTGACACAACTGTGATTCACTCCACGATTCACATAAACTATATGAATCTAAAGTAAAACCTCGAGGAGGTGGTCGCCACTTCCAATCTCTACCCTCATCGGACATAATTACATTTTGATGGGCTTCGGTCTGACAATGTTGTCTTAACTCATTGCGTGAACTAAATGTTATAGCACAATATGAACAGGTTGTGCTATTTTCACCACCTCCTCCGCCACCACCACCAACACTTTCATCATTTATCGATTTAGTACTGCCAGATACTTTGAGTGCGGCTAAGAGATCGGTATTTTTTTGCATAACCGCTGTTATATTGTTGGCGGTGCCGACAACGGCAGCGGAACCATTTTGTGTGACATTCTCACGTTTTTTTACACCTTTATTACTAAGTGGTTTACTATATTTGTCCAGTGGCAAATTGTTAGTGGCCCAATGGTCAAGTTTTGTATCGAGTATAGTCATCTCATCTTCTAAGCGGGAATTATGAATTTTTTGCGTTGACTTATTGCCACCATTAAGCATTTGTATAACAGATTTATAACGTTCCAAAGTTTTGCATGTATCAGCAAACCCCTGTTGGTGTTGGAGTTCAGTAATCCATTCCGTTAGAAGTTTTTCGGCCTCCTGGAAAAAAGGAAAAATATAAAAGCTTTTTCTAGAAAATTATATTCAGAAATTTCAGTCAAAATTTTTATTATATCGAAGTCTAAGAGAAGGCAGTACACAGCAGGTCTCGAGAAAGGGTAGAAACTTATGCTCTTCCAAAGTATTTTTGCAATAACTTTATAAAATTTCAATAAACAATGTTTAAATAGACGCTCACTTATTAAAGATTTTTCGTACCCCAGATGACCAATTTTGGAGTACCAATTAAGAAAATATGCTCCTTCAAATGAATTGGACAAATAACTCAAGGATGTTCATGCGAAATTTCATTAAACAATTTGCATTTCCACAGTTGTAGAATTATTTCGGTTTCAAATCGCTGCTTGACAAACTTTTCTCTATGGAAGGCACCAATATCCATTTAGCCACCGGCAGAAGCACAATGACCTATAAGGAAACTGATGGAACATGAGTATGAAGTACAGACTTTTAGCCAAATTCAAAGAGGTAAGTGACATTAACAAGATTGTTATTACACTAGAAGACATTTAAAATGTTATTAAGGAAAATATTAACATAAAAAGTTATCTGTGATTTTGTAACGCTACCAAAAACTTATCGAAATTTGGAAATAATCGTGCGTCTTTCAAAAAAAAAAAAAAAAAAAAAAAAGTGAAAGATGTCATAGATTATAGTGATAACAAAATCAGTTATCCTTTTTTATTCATACATAATAAATAAGAATAAATAAATAAATTGATGGCCAACCACGTCCCACTGCAGACATTGAACTGAATCTGATGCGGTGTACAAAAGTAGTTCCGGCATAACCAAGAAATCAAAATCAAAACACAAAGCAATAATAACTAGCAAACAATCCCAACCATCTATGTTGGTTTAGGCATTTTCCACGCAAGTACCAGATATTTCCGCGAAAAGTACTATAGATTTTGGTATTAAACTCTAAAGTAACTTGATGCTCCATCACAGCTTGCAAGGTCGATAGACCACAGAATTTTCTACAATTTTCTTAGGATCCTCTGTCAACACTATCCTACATTTCTTAGTCCTAAAGATCTGTAAACTTAAACAATAGAAAAGTTGCTCTTTTTCTTGACATAAATTTAAATCAAAACAAGAAGTAACATAACTAATAAACAACCCCATTCATCTATGTTGGTGTAGGAGAATAAAGATATAAATATTTAAAATACTTTGTAAAAAAATACTTACCGTATATTTTTTTAATTTACACAATGCGTGTACCAGCCATCGTCTAGTACGTGAAACACTGGCCAAACAATCCGTTTGTTGTTCACTCAACATTGACAATACTTTGCGGGCATCATTCAGACAGGACTCATAGTTACCCAACTCCAATAAACATTCACAACGGCCTAATAAACAAATTATATGACGATCTTTTTGAGCACGATTTGTTAGTAATGGAGGTGAGGATAATATTTGATCATAAAGTGTAACAGCTCTAGACCAATTACGCCATCTGACATTGTCATGAGCCTGCAGTTCCTTGTCGGACATGTTGGGTGTGTAACTTTATACAATTTTTTTAGTGTTTTTTATTAAATAAAATTCAGGATTACGTCCTTAAATATGGTAGATTTTTTGCTATTAGATATTTTTGTTGTTATTGTGGTTTACTTAATTTACAATTATTATAATTTACACTCGTTTTAATTAATGTTTTATTAAAAGTTTTATACATGCTTTTTTTAGTTAGGACATTTTGACGAAAAAATTATTGTTAAATTATATGTGAAGTAAATCTAAAATATAAAAAAAGAAAAAATTAATTTAGTAATTTTTTTGCTATAAATAACAACTAACAAAAAAGAAAGTAAAAGAAAAAAACCATGCGGCAAACTATTTTTTGTTAAAAAAATAACATAATTTTCTTATAACCGGCTTTTTTGTTGTTGTGGTTATTATTTTTATATTATTTTATTAAAATTTTTTAATTATTTTATTGATTAAAATTTTTATTACATTTTATACAATTTTTTATTTATAAATTTAATTTCTTTTTTATTGTTTTGTTAAATATTTATGTTTTCCTTTTTATTTACATTTTTTTGCAATTTTTTGTTTTATTTTTTCTCTCATTGATTCTCTTTTAACATATTTTTCTCTCATTTCTTTCTTTTTTCTTAGTGTACAGTCATTTTTCCTATGTGGTAGGCGACCTTATTTATAACATTTTTTCCAAATAATTAAATTTTCTTAAATTTGTTGCATATTTTTATGTAAATAACTCTTTTTATAAATTATTCTTACAAATTTTTATAAGAAATAAATAAAACAAAATTAAGCTTTACAGTTTAAAGGAAAAAAATCATACCGTTGTTACTCTGCTGTCGTATATCGGGTCGAGTGAAGACACCGCATAGTGCTGAAGAAATTATAAAATAACCGAAGTTGTTAACAAGTAATCGAGTTTTTTTGAAATGTATTTAAAACAAAAATAAAAACAAGCAATTCCGAATCTTTAATACCTTCCACCACAAATGCGTATGAAGTAAATACGTTATGTATACACTTATACACTCACACATACAGTATACTACAAATCGAAACTTTTTGCAAATATAACAGAAAACACTTAATTCTTAATATTGTGTGCAAAATTTCGTAATTTATCGGCTTATAAATGATAGTTCTTCAAGTAAAGAACTTTCCTAACATTCAAATATATGAAACTTCTCAGGACTATAACAAATACTATTATTTTTAAATTATTCACAAATTTTTTGTATTACTATATTTTACTCGGTCACTGTTATAGTTCTTTAGATATTCAGAGCAGGAGAGGGGTACCTCTCCTGGTCCTTTTGGAAATTTTTACAGCCTATGTTAATTTGGGGTATATTGCGATCATTGTGAGAAAATTTCATGAAAATTGATCCAACCGTTTTGAATTCCATACGTTAAATACGTATATCCAATTTTATATATAGAAAAAGGATTACTTGTTTTCACGGCGGTTACTTAAGTATAACATCTTTTGTCAGCACTAAAATGTCAAGTGTCAGAAAATAACAAAACGAATTTGTTTAGCAAAAGCAAATACAAAACTATAATTAAGTTGCCACATTTTTAATATAAAACAGCACAAATTTTCTTCTGTAACATAAATAACAAATTTCTTTAAAAATCTTAAGATATTGAACAAATTTAATAATATTTAAATAAAAAAACTTGAATTTCTTTAAAATTTGTTTTATTATTTTAATAATTAGCCTAATTGTATTATTTTTTTGTAAATATTTTCACATGGCCACCTTTTTATTGTAACATTTACTTTTTGCACAATTTTTTTAACATTCTGGTTTCTCTTATTTCCTCTCTGCTTCTTACGAACGCATAAACATAACAGAATTAAAAAACAAATTATTTACAATTTTTTAATTTTTTCAACAATTAAACATTCTTTAAACACTTTTTTTAAATAAATGAATTTAAAACAATTATTCTTTTATAATTTTTTGCTTTTTTCTATGCACAGCTGTTCTCTTTTTCAGTATGTATTTCATTGCAAATTTTTTTTCTCAGCTTTTTTATTTTTTTCTCAGCTTTTTTTGCTTAAGATATTTTGCTATTTTATATTTCTGGTTATTACGTCATTTATTTAATATTAATTTAACGTAATAACACTCACCTTAAGTTTTTAGTTTATTAAAAAAGTTTTTAAAACTATTTTATGCACTAATTTTTACATTTTTTCTAAAGAAAATGAAATTAAATAAAATTCGTAAAACTGCACATCACGTACAAAAAAGAATTTACACAAAAAACTAATGGTGATGCCATACTAAGAGAATTTACTTTGTCATAACCAAACAAAAAACAAAAAAAAAAGGAAAAAGAAAAGAGAGAGGGAAAATTAACATTAGTTCAGAGTTGTATTATTGAGTGCCATAAAAAAGCAACTGTTGTTAACGGTATGAAATAGAACAGTGGTGGTTTTTGTTCAGTTATAGAAAAGGAATTCGATGAGTAAAATAAAACCCCTTTATTTTTAATAAAAATTAATTAAAATTTTGTAATTTTACAAAAATTTTGATTGTTTTTGAAAATTGTTAAAAATAAATAAAAATAAAGTAAGAATGCTATATACGGTTCCGTAGAATTTTAAATACTCCCCACTGGAGGGTATAATAAATATGTCTATCCATTAACTTTAGATATTTTTATTTTCGTCCCCTTTTTTACCACGCCTATAAATTTGTATATCTTCACTCTTCTTAAAACATATTTTGTTGATCGTTTTTAAATTTATTTAAAAGATTTTTGTTTGTCTTAAAATTTCTTCATGGATTTCACTTCATCAAAGGAACAAATCAAGTTTTCCAAGGATTTATACAAATCCTTGACACCAGTTAAAAGAACAAATTTTTCAGAAAATATGACTAGACGTCGTATACCTTTCTTACAAAACGAGAATACCGAAAATGATTATAAATTAATAATAAAAAAATTAAAAAATAAAGAAAATTCCTTTAAAACCAAAACTCCTCTTGCTGGTAAAAATAAATTTTATTTAAAATCTTCCAGAAAGGAAATAGCAACAAATGGAAATGTAACATCCAATGTTGATAATAAAACTAAAACTCTTAATGAAACTCGAAATTCTAGCAATCTAACTGAATCTAGTGATTATTATTCTAATGATTCGGTAAAAGATTTAAGTACAAGTTTGTATAATGAAACTACTGAGGAAATTTCTCTTAAACATTTGGAGGAAAATATAAAGCCCTTAACAAATTCTACATTTATAATACAAAATGAAACAAATGGAAATGAGACGCAAGATTTTCAAACAGCAAGTAGTTTTTCCCTAGATATTATGAATAATGAAAACTGTAATATAAAAAAGGAAAATAAAACATTTGAGATACAAAGTGGAAATGAAACACAACAAGTAAAAAATCAAATTCCTTTAATCAAAATAAATGAAACTGAAATAGTGGATAATTCCATAAAAACCAATGAAAGTAAAAGAAATCATTTGAAATTTCAACAATTTCGTTTCAAACCTAAACACAAGGAATATGAAGAAGTCTTACAAAAGATTGCAAATAAAAGGGAACTCTATAAACAAATTGCTATAAAAGATAAAGTTATGGAACATTTGTTGGATATTGCTTTGGTTGTAGATTTTCCAAAATTGAAACATATTTGTCGAAAGGAATGCGAACGAAATGAAAAGGGCCTTTGTGAGAAACAAATGAAAATCGAAACAGAAAAGGAATCTGAGGAATCCACAGGATTATTGAAAACTATATGGTCAGCAATTAAATACCCTTTCGCAGGAAATTCTAATAAAGAGGAAAAGGAAAAATATAACGTATTCACAGTGGTGGTAAAGGAAAAAAAGGAAGAGGAGGAGCAAGAAGATAATTCAGACAAAATTACATATCAAGAAGGTGAACAAATGAATGTAACAAAGAATTATAGGGAGAATAAAATGGAACAGAAAACAAAAGGTGAAAAACAAAACTCGAAAACAACTGAAATGGAAACGGACAGTAAAGAAAACGATTCAAAAGAAATAGACAAAACTAAAGAATCTTCACCTGAAAAGGAAACAAATTCCAAGGAAATTGATAAAGGAGCAAATGAACTTGAAGAAAAGAAACAATATAATTCTAATAAAGATTTAAAAACTGAAAAATCTCCTAAATCAAAAGAAGAAATTTCGAAAAGTTCACCACAAAAAGTGAAAAAGAAATCAAAACCCAAAAAACGTTTTCTATTCTTTTTTCAAAGATCGGATAGTTCTAATGAGAGGAAGGAATCTAATAAAATTGAAAATAATAAAATCGAAAATATGGAAGATGTTTGGGAGGAATTGGAACAAGCCGAAAAGAAAATCTCTGAAGAAGATTTAAAAAATTAGATACTTTTCTTACTGAAAATAAATTATCAGGAACGAAACGGAAATTTAAAACCAATAGATCGGACAGCTTTTAAATTAATTGACTGATTTTTTATTAAAATTATGCTCAAATCAAATAATTTTTTATTAAATTAAAAAATGTATCTTGATTTTTTGTTTTTTTGGACTTTTTAACTTTTTCTTGCTTCTAATTTAAATTAATTAAATTATTAAGGAATTTGAAAAAGTTTGATATTTTCTAAATTTATATTCAATTTTTTTTATTAATTTATTATTTATTACCATCATTGTTATCAATAATTTAAGTTAATTCTAATGATTTATATTTTGATTTGATTTTTAAGATTAATTTTTTTAATAAATTTATTATTTATTTAATTAAAATAAAATATTTATTATAAAAATAAATCAGGAATTTATTTGTAAATATTGAAAACCGATTTTCAAGCGGTTTAAAGTTTGTAGTGCCTCCTCCACATAGCTTCAGGATGGAACTGCCTTGTAAGAAACATTACTCCAGAGTTTGATATTAAATCGGACCAAAAGTATGCAAATTAAAGAATATTTTGCAAAAGTTCTTTTAACTATTATATTGAAAATCGGATGTCGGATTCAGTCCACTATTTGGTGTCATTTATGATTTATTCATTTTAAAATCTTCATATTTTTAGAAACTCCTTTTAAATCTAATTATTTTACCAAGAGTTCAAAATTTGTCCTATGGACAATTTTTAGGATCTGACTTACCAGAGTCTCCTTGCCACAATAACATGAAGAAAACAACAAATCAATAGCATATTATGACACAACTCTGCACAAATCTTTATTCAAATTTTGATCATCTTTTTCTATCTCTAGAATTGGCTTTAGTTATTTGCGACAAAAAAGTCGGAGAACTGAAAAAATCGGACTTAATTTCATTTTAATGGAAGGAATAACTTCCCAAAATGCTTTCAGTTTTTTTGAGCTTCCCTCTATTATAGAACCTTGTTTTCTTCCCGAATCTGATATCTTTTAAACGTTGAAATTCTGAAGTTTAATATTTGCTCCAGACATTTGGAAAAGCTTTGATATAAACACTGCCTTAGAACATTATGTAATTGTTTTACGAATTTTTAATTCTATTTCCTCGGAAATTTTCTGGACTTGTTTTCTTTTCATGCTTAAATTGCCTTCAGCAATTCGCCAAAAAGAACATCGGAGCACAGAGAAAATTCAGCTAAATTTCGTTTTGATGGATGGAATAACTTCTCAATATAATTTCAATTTCCTTGATCTTTCCTTTAACATTAGAACCTTGTTTTCTTTCCAAATCGGGTGTCTTTTAAAAGCTAAAATACTTGTGATTTGACTTATTGTTACCCTTGGGAAATCGTTATTTAATATCAGCAATATCGCTTTGGTAGAACAAAAGTTATAGCAGGACATCTGAAACAATTTTGATTCTTTATAAAAATTAAAACCGGTTCTATCTAAAAGGGTTAAATCGAAAAGATATTGAAATTTATAGAATTTGAAATAGGGATGGATAGTATCTACCGAGGAGAAGGCTATGAACTAGGAAAGGTATGGTTTAGAGGGTCAAGAACCCTCCAAACTTAAGAAAAATACATTACTGTATATCTCTTGAACTTTTAGAGAGAGACAAGTCTAACTCTTTAGGAAAAGGACCCTGTGGGTGGTATTAAAGTTTAGTCAAAACTGAAATTTAAGTTTTTTTTTGTTATTTTTTATTTAAAAACTAAAATCACAATTTTTAAATCACAATATTTTTTTCGAAACACAATTATATTTTGAAATAAAAATTACACTTAAACAAATTTGAACAAAAAAAGAAACACAGAATAAAACAATTAAAATTTTAATTAATAACAATTAATCAATTTGAATAAAATCTTTTAAATTTAAAAATATTGTCCCGCATAATAAATATCATGCATGAGAATTGCACAATGTTTTTGATTTGTGATGCCCATTTGATGAAGATCATGGAGCTTAAGCAATTGAAAAGTAAATAGATCGATTTCTTCCCTTTGAAAGATGCCACAATACATGGAGAGGCCGCGTTGTTGTAGAATTTTAGCCACCTGTGGACATAAAGGTTTAGCGGCCACTGGAGAAGCTTGACGAAAAACACGCTTCTGTTGGGGATGTAAATGGTGATGTTGACCCATTTGTTGTTGCTGTTGATTGCAGTGGTGATGGTGTTGTTGCAAATGTTGTTGCTTCTGTTGCTGCTGTTGTATTATATGTAAACATTTTTGTTGTAATTTTTGTTGTTGCAAAGCATGAAAAGATTTCGAATGAATATTTTGTGGTACATTATGATTTCGTGGCTTAAGGGGAGTACGGACATTTGTGGGTGTGGCAGCATATTCAGAATTTAACATATGATTTTTTGTTGGTGTGGGAGTAGCTCCTGTATGGGTTATTTTCACTAAAGGAGCTTTAGGTGTTATACAATAAGGATCTGGTTGTGCGGGCTGTTCCTCTTTGTGATGTTTACAATTTCGTGAACATATCTGTTGTTCGGTAGCAATCTGTTCATGAGCCTCGAATACATCACGAATTTTAAGAAATTCTTCTGAATAACGTTTTGGTTGCATGGAACCACCTTTTTTATGGAAAATTTTATTGGCCTGTTGTAGAAGTTTCTTTTGTTGCTGTTCCACACGATGTTCTTGGCGCACACTATCGATATAAACATCTAGGGAGCCATCACCACCGAAATTAAACTCAAACTTGGTATTTTCACTTAAAGGCGTTAAGGGACTCAAGGGAGAATTGGGCACTGGAAAACAAGAAATTAGAAAAAAAAAATTATGCTAAAATTAAAATTCTATTTAATTATCGCTTTTATACTAACTTGCTTGTAAATGACTATAACGCTCCATTTTTTTGTTGATTTTTTAAAAACACAAATAAACAATTAAATTTTACATTAAATTATAGAAAACAATTAAAATTTATTTAAATAGTTTAATTATAAAACATTTAATAGAAAATGGCTAAAATGAAGTAATAAAATAATTTCCCCATAGAATTTATTAAAAAGTAATAAAGAGAAAAATAAATATTAAAATAAATTAAACGATTACCGTTAGTTGGGGAATATTTCAAATTAACCTTAAAAATACAACTCTGATTAACCTTTACAGAGAATTTTAAGGTTAGAATCTTTAAAAATAATCTAATAAGTTTTATTTAAAATAATAAGATTTTAATTTCATTTCTTTAAAATTGAATTAACAATTTTAACATTTTCTAAAAATAAAAAAATTAAATTCATAAAAATAAGCTTTTATATCAATAAAAGTATGCAATTTCCTGAAATAAACAATTTTGATTTAATTTCTTTAAATATTAAATGTTTTTGTAATTTTATTTCCAAAACATAAGAATTTATGAAATTTCATAACAAGAAGCTTTTGTTTATATTGATTGAAAGGGTTAAGTACAGAAAATGTATGCAAAAATATTTAAATTTGGCTAGAAGAAGCTGAGTTTAGGCTGGATTTTAAACCAAGTGATATAATTTTTAATAGAAGTATTTGGTATCTATGAAAACGTTAGGATATGAAGATTCAGAATATGTCAGTGGCAATTACTTTAGTGTCGTAAATCATTCAAGAAGTAGGAATTTCCTACAAATGCTTTTTTTAAATAAAATTAATATTTAAACTTTAATGAAATTAAAATGAATAATGCTATTTATTTGAAATATATAATTTGGTAAAATGTTTAGCAAATTGTCCCTGAATCAGGGAATTAAAATATGTCCCACTTCTCCACTCGAAAATACTCAAAATTCCAATTCCCACAAAACATCTTAAAAATACATTTCTTTATTAAAATTTCCCGTCATTGAGAGGGACATGCAGCAAGAAATACTTTTTGTATAATTTTGGAAAGAAATTGTGAGCAACTCTTTGCCCCAACTTCATCAGAATCTACTTTATAATAATTTCAGTTAAGATTTCTTTAAAATACACTAAGAATAATGATTAGATTAAAAACAAAAGAATTAATTTATATTTAGGTTTTTTGAAAAAAACTGCGATTTTTTAATTCTAAATTCAGATCAATATAGCTTTTTAATGGATTCGTATATTTATAAGATTCCTGGAAAAAAAATATTTAGTATTTTTTTTGAAAAATTTTTGGATATAAGTTAAGCCAAACCTAAGAAAAAAGGTCTAAAATATCTCTGAAACTATAAAAGATAACCAAATATATAAACAATTTTTATAGAGATTTATAATATTCAAAAATCACTTTTTCCTCTAATCGAAATCTGCAACCAATCACCTTCTTAAAAGTCCAATTGAAATATTTTAAGATAACAAAACTGAGCTGTCTTTTTAAGGGTTAATTTTCACAGTTGATTTTTCAACCAAGACCAGTTTTATTATCCCCCCGCCCCTTTTCCAAAGTTAAACTAAACGAAACCTAACTGTAAATCACTAAATCCATTAGCCATTATTAAAAGTATAAACGTGATTTTGCACATTTTGCGATTTAATGAATTTTAAACGAATTTCCAAGTTACAAAAAATCTCTCAAGAAAATGTCGTCATTTATGGATCACATAATAGCACCCTATTTGACATCGCCTTTGGCAAATTCTACTAAAATTTATAATAATGTCTATACGAATGGTCCCGACATAAGTTTAAGCACTTATTATCGCTCTACTGGAATACCACAAAGTGATAGTGTAGGAATTGCTAAAAATCCTGTGAATATCGACATAATAAGTGCCCATGAATCGAATAACACATCGGATAATGAATTCACCAATGATGAAAGCAATAGCAGGAAATCTATGCGCAAATCGTTGGGTGAGAAAAAACCTTATGTGGCCCGAAAATTAATAACCACTAAAAAGGTAACGGAACCATTTAAGGTGGTGGCAGTGAATTGCAAAAATCAGGGTTTAACTGTGGAAAAGATACTAAAACAAATTAATATGACTAAATATCAACAGGTTTTTAAAAAAATTGATGTGGCAAAATTTAAGGACTTGAAAGAGATTGACTTAAATGCTATAGGCATCACCCGGGCCTCCGAGATCAAAACTTTTATGGATGTCATTAAAAAGGTTAAAGCGGATGACTTTAAAATTAAAAAATAGTCTTAGAATTATTGAAAAAATATATATGAGTGTTTGTTTTGTTTTAATGTTGTGTGTGTTTCTCCATTTTTTTTAATTCGATATTGTAATTTTTGTAATTTTTTTATATTTTTTGAAATTTGAATTTTGTGATTTTTGATTATTTTAAGTGCCGGCCACTCAAGACTAAATAAATTTTGTTTAACATTCAATATTATTCTGTTGTATCTTTTTTGCTTATTTTATTTGAATTATTATTCTAAAATACTTTATAGCAATTTTATAGGTTTATTTTGGCAGCAACCGGTTTTGTCAGCAGTTTATTTTGTGATTTGTATGGTAAATTTTAATATTTAATGGTTAATAGCCTTCTATCAAATGCGTTTTAGAATTTTGAAACGCAAATTCGCAAATTCTTTTTGTTTAATTTCATAAAAAAGTTCAAAAACCTTGTGCTTTTTGAATATTTATTTAATTTGTTAATAGAATTTTTGTAAGTGTAGTAATAAAATTCAATTTCAACTTGTTTGAGTTAGAAACAATCATGTTACAACATAAAAGTAAACAAAATAAGTAAAATAAACATTTTAATTAATATATAATAAAGCTGACTGTTGTGTAACCATTTTACATTAGTTATTTTATTCACCAACCTCTTCTATCAATTACACCACCAAACAAACAAATGTTATTTATACTCTCACTATGTAAACAAACTCTTTCTCTTTATCTCTTTGGTTTGTTTATGTCTGTCGGTATGTTAAAACGTTAAGAAAAGTAGTAAAGTTAATTTTAAATTTTTATGTCTAAAAACTAATAGAAATTAATTAATTTTCATGTTAAATTATAGTTAAAAGTGTAAAGAATTTACAACAAATAATAAAAATGTAATTTGAAGTTAATTTACTGCTTAAAAAGAGTTTAAAGTGTTAGTGTGTGATGGCATTTTTTTGGCCAAAGTTTTTTATTTGTCACTGTTTATTAAGTTAACAGGGCTGAGTCTAAGGTACAAAATAAAGGTGCAAAATGTTGGGTAAGGGTAAAAGGAACTATGTTATAAAAAAAATAAAGGTCGAAATGTTAAAATATTAAAAAAATATTTTTATTATTAAAAAATAATAAATTTTAAAAAGATTTTTGGAAAATTGGAAATTAAACGAAAAATATTTTATTATTTTTATTATTAAAAAATAAAAAAAAAATAATAAATTTTAAGCAGATTTTTGAAATATTGAAATTTTTTTGGATTTCTGTATAAGTGATAACAAGTGCTTATTTGAGTCAAAAACCCAGTATTTACTCGACAATGTTAGTGAAAAAATTAATTTTTCATTAAATTTTGGATTTTCCAAAAATTGTGATTGCAAATTAAAGTTATTTTGGCCAAAAAGGAAGTATTTGTTGAGATAAAGACAATTTTAGTTAAAAAATTGTTTTTTGTTGAATTTTGGATTTTTGAGTGATAACAAATTAAGATTATTTTGGTCAAAAAAACTAATTACTGAGCCGATTTAGAGCCGTTTTGAGTTAAAAATTAATTTTTTTGTTAAATGTTGGATTTTTTTAAGAGGTGATAACAAATTAAGCTTATTTTGGTCGCTGTATTTACTGCTTTATGAAGTTTTGAGAAAGTGATAACAAATAAAGCTTAGTTTTGTCAAAAACGCTCTATTTACTGCAAACAGACGATTTTAGTTAATAAATGAATTTTTCATTAAGATTTGTATTTTTGAAATAATGATTATTAATTGCCTAAATACGCCTCTATTTTGCTCTCACACTGGCAACCTTTTCCTAATGTTTTGAGTCCCCCCCAAAAAAAATATTTGCCAACAATAACAAAACTATATATAAAACACATGTTTTTTTCATCTAAAAAGCCGGTTAAATAGTTTTTTGTTTATATGCACCACTTATGCTCTCTCTCTACCCCACTTTGCTCTCTGTCACTCTCTCTCCCACTCCTATAACAGCATAAGAAAACCAAAACAATTGGAGCATTTTTGTTGTTTACCTACATTAACAACATTAAGGTTGTTTTGTTTATGTTTTGGAACATACAACTCCAACATGTTGTATTGTGTTCGTTTCATACCGAAACATGCGAAGCTTTCAGGCTAACAAGTTGCAAATAATTGTAAATAAAATAATGCCAACTAGCTGTTGCTAATTTAGTCGCAGTTACAACTTCGTGGTGTTTAAAACGTTTTCAATTGAACGGAAAAAAATTTTACGCGTAAAATTTTGACCAAAAAAAAATTCTAAAATTCTGAAAAAAGTGTTGCAAACGAGAAAAAAGGGAAATAATTAAAAAAGTTAAAAAAAAAATTAAACAAGAAAATTAATCAATAAATTAATTGATTTTTTTTGGGAGGTTAACAAAAGAATAAAGTTCAAGCATATCAAAAATTTTGAAAATTAAGAAAATTAAAGTGTTTTTTTTTTTAAAAATAATAAAATTTAAAGTGATTTTATTGGTTTTAGAAAAAAAATATTTGAAAATTTTTGAAAAATAAATTTTTAAGCAAAATTTTTATTCAAACCAGAGTTTTTGTTTAAAAAATTAAATATTTAAATTAACGGAGTTTTAACAACTGCAGCTTATTGAAAGAGTAAGAGTGTGTGTTTCTTTTTTTTTTAAACTGTGTATGTGTGTGTGAGAAAACGTGCTTGGCGTTGTTTATTTACTTCATTGTGGTGGTAAGTTGTTTTTGAGTCCATTTTGTTTTTTATTTTAATTGCGTTTTTTTTTCAAACAAGAGTGATTTATATGAAAGTTGTTGTTGTTGCTGCTGCTATTGCTTTATTACTTTATTGCAATTTTGCTAGACTTTTTTCTTTATTGGAATTTAATGAGTATTTTTTTTTAAAGTTTTGCATATAAATTAAAAAAATCATAATAAAATTTAAAAAAATCTTAAAATTAAAATAATTTCAAAATGTTGAGAAAAGAAAAATAAGTATGAATGCTATATTCGGCTGCGCCGAATCTTTAATACCCTCCGCCACAAACGCGGTCGAAATAAATACGTTATGTTTCGCTCACATACACTCAGAAACGCATACTTAATGAGTCATAAAATTAGGTATATTTTTGGGTATAATTTTTTTTCTACTGAACCGATTTCGATAATGGTTCTTCGTTTGAATTAAGAGGTTGCCTCAGATATCGGTCTATATCTTTTTATATACTACACTGACAGACACACGGATAGACAGACTTACAAGCGATTCAGATTTTAATTTGTTGCTAGAATATAAAAACATTGTGGGGCCTGAGATGAATCCCTCTTGACGTTACACACGGAATGACAAAATTAATATGCCCACTCCACCACTTATAGTGGTGGAGGGTGTAAACATTGAACAAAAAAAACCCTCAAAAATTATTAAACAATAATAAACGTTTTCCACTTCACTTGCGTTATTTGTTATAATTAAAAATCAACAAAAAAAAGCTAATAACGTGAAAAGAACTTAAATTACAATTGAATTTTAATTTAATAACCGAAAAAACACAACTTCTTAACCCCGTTGCATTTTATTAATTAATTAAATTATTATTCTTATTATTTTTTTGTAATTTTTGTTGTTGTTATTACAAAAACAATAGCAACGAATTAAATTGTGAAATAATTTGTGTTTTAAAGTGTAAACAGCTTAAATGTTAAACTTGGCCATAGAGAAGTGGATTTAAATTTAATGATTTCTAAACTAATTAAATTTTTCAATTGTTAAATTAAACGAAAAATTAATAAAAAAAAGTTAAAATTAAAAAAAATAAAAAATAACTGAATTAAAATAATAAAAGAATTGTCTGCCACTCCTCCTGCCCCTTTTCTTGAAAAAAAATTTACAAACTATAAAATTTTCTGTTAAAAGTTCTGAAACAAGACAATTTTAATTTTGAAACCCAAGAAAACCTTTTTCAAAATGTTATTGATATTTCAGATATCGTTCTGGTGAATCGATTTTATTAACTTTAAGCTGCAATAAATCCCAGGCAGCTACAAAAGATTTCGACAATTTTTATTGATTGCGAAGCAGTTGGTTGGGTTAATTATCTCTCGAAATGTTCTGCCATTTGACGAGTTCATCCTCAGGTCTATTGGTACTGTTATTCCAAGATCTTTTGCGGCACTTGATCTTTAATGTTTTGGTGGACTGAAGAAACGAGAAAGATTATACTTTTACGCCAAAACACGGGTTCGTTGCAAATTTGTTTGCGTAATTCCACGATTCCGTTATATAATTTTTAATCCAAAAAGGTTGCACTAGGACTACGGTCCTACAACGTTGGCTGACACTGAGGACGCAGTATAGGAAAAAAAGCCCAATAGTCTATAAGTTGCCTATGGAGATGATGTGGGCAATGGAGATTACGACTGATTTCGAGGATGACTATATTGGTGTGTTAGAAGATTCCCTGACAGAAATAACAAGTGGCTTACGAAGGGGCGTCTTTGACATCGATTTCTGCATCGGCAGGCTGAAAAATATATCACCACACTTCTTGTAATTCCTGACTTTTAGAAAGAGACTTTAAACAATAAAGACGGATCTTCTTCTTTATGTGATTGTATACTATAACATGCAAAGGATAAATGATAAGGATACAAGTCGGCAAAATATTAAGAGAATTTAGAATTTTAAAAAGGTTTTCTTCGCATTCTTTTATCAGACGTCCATGAATGGAGCTTAAATTATTCTCGAATAATCGTTGTTTCAACAGAAAACAATGTTTTAATGTTCAATTGGAATCAATTTTTTAATGAAGGAAGCCTTTGTGTACGAATTCTTTATTTAGGAAAATAAGAGTCAGAATATATTTGAAATAAGGGGACTTAACATGTCTTCATATCAATAATATAATTCCTTCAGATCAACTTTAGAGACTGATTTTGTTTTTATTCAGATTAAGTATTTGGTTGCAATACTTTTAGAAATAGATGAAGAGAATTAATTTGATGGTCGAGATGTAACGCTAAAAAATATTTTACTCTGTCTCGAATACATTCGGAAGACTGTCGTGCTTTTCTAGTGGAAAAGTCCAATCAGAACAATAGAATAATTTTCTAGTAGAAATAAAGCTCCTGAGAGCATAACTAAAAATGTTTTTGCTATTAAGGAAATTGGATGAAATCGGAAGTAGGTATTTTGTTAAGACCTGACCCAGATATCGGCTGGTTTTAAGTAACAACAAGCCGTGTGTTAGTTTAAGCAATAGATGGAAGACAATTTAAGTTGTACTTAAATTAATTCATATTGGAAAAAATTAACTTAATTTTTTCGATACTAAAGAAAAGTCCAAGTCCAAAGTTCTATGCTGAATTGAAGAATTTGTCTGCAAAAAGTTCAGTATTTATTTAAAACCTAAACTTATTTAATTAAGTGCACTTGTTGCCTAAAACCGCCAAAATTCCAATATACAATACATCTCGGAAATACTTCCATGTCATTATAAAATTCGAGACTTAAAGGCACCAATATTTTGTAGAGGTTTGTAGTCCTCCAGATGAACTCAGAAACACCTCAGCTCTAACTATGTGAAATTTCATTTAGATATTTTTGACATCTCAAAAGTTATAGAATTATTTAAAAATATCGTTTTGGACACACAGTGGTAATCAAGATGACGATTAAAACTTTCTGATTTTTATCGGAATGAAAAAAAAATCATTAAAATTGTCGTTATGCAAAATAGTTCACATAAATTTTAAAAATAATGAAATCATACATTATTCAATATTTGCTCCCAAAAGAAGGTTAAGCGCCAGAATGTATGTTAAGTTTTTTTTAGTCTAATTTTTTCAATAGGAAAAAGTTGTCCTTTTTGTCTTAAATGAATCACCTTTGAAGCTAAAATTTCTTTAAAGTTTCTTTCCCTTTTAAGAGTTCTTTTAAATCCATTTCCATTTAAGTTTCATGTTAAATCAATAATTTCCCTTTAATTTGTCTTAAATCTAATTTTTTTTACAACTTAAAATCTTTTACATGTTAATTAGTGTTGTCTAACTTAAAACTTGTATATTTATTATGAATTTATATTAAAATTTAAATACAACTCTTTAGGTATGTCAATATGTGTATGATGAACACATACATATATACCGAAAAAAGAAAATAAAAGCTTTTATTATATAAGAGCTACTTAAAAATGTAGCACTTTATAAATTATATTTCTCTCTTTAGTCTCAACATAATATACTTTAATAAATATGTGTTAGTGTATACATATATATGTCTAATTTATATATGTGTGTGTGGAGGTTATACTAAATGATATTTTTGTTATTATTTTTCTGCTACAATTTTTCCCATTTTTTTTTGCAAAAACTTACAACTCATGTTGTATAATAAAACAACACAACAAATAACACTAGAAAGAGAGGGCAAGAGAGAATGATAGATAGAGAGAGAGAGAACATAATAGAAAAAATAGAATCCTTTAATTATCTACTAATTACTAGCTTTTTAAGGATTATAAACTTAACAAATACATAGAAACACAAAAACATACATACATAGTTAAATGTATAATACAATAACATCTAAACACTCTCTAACATGCTTACATTAACACAGACACATACACACACATACATACAAACATACATACATTTATAAACATTTAGTTATTTACAAAATTCTTATGTTTTTGTTATATTTTTCTCCCTCTTGAAATCTGTTTTTTTCTATTTTGTATTTTCTTCTTTTTTCTTACAAAAGAAAAAATTGATTGAGTTGTATGTTAAAGTATATATGTGTAGTTGTCTATTTTTAAGTGTATGTGTTGTTGAGGCTTTAACAAACTCTTAAGTATAATTAAAACTAAATATTTTCTAGGTTTTTGATTTACTATGAATCTTCTTTGAGAGGAGGGGGAGGAGGTAGTGCAACTTTAGTTATAGTTCAATAACAGATATCAAATGTTGTCATTTTTTGTATTGTTTCAATCTTTACTACTTGACTTAGTTTCGCTAGAAATTCATAGCATCTTTTCAGGCGTGAGAGAAAGATGTTAAGTTGATTTGTGGTACAATTAAACTATTTTTCATATGAAAGAAAAATTAGTGCGTAATAATTTAATAAATAAATTAATTATAAAACTTTAAAAATCATGAATTTTTAATAAAATTTGTAAGAAACTAAAATTTATGGTATATTTTTAGGCGAATAAAATATTTTTTTATTAGAATTAAATATTTAAGCTAAAGAAAGAGTTCATTTTTATTATTTGAGTACAATTCTAATTCAGTTTTAGTTTAGTTTTAATTCAGTTCTAATTCAGTTCTAATTTAGTTTAAGTTCAGTTCTAGTTCAGTTCCAGTTTAGTTCTAAATCGCTAGTTCTAGTTTAGTTTTAGTTCAGTAAATTCTCTGGAATAAACTAATAAAAAAACATTTGTTTACAACATGTTGCAGAGTTCTAGTTCAGATCTAGATTAATTTCTAGATATAAATTCAGTTCCTACCTCTATAGATTGTAGTGCAGACGTTTAATAAAAAGTAAAAAAAAAACACGTTTGCAGTAACCTATTACTAAAGCTGATAATGAGACAAAAACCCACTCAGTTGTCAATTAAAAAACTTGGAAAATCTCCCTACTTTTTTTAGTATTTACTCCTGCTGAAGTCACATTAAACAAATATTTCATCAAAGAAATTGGAAGTATGCATTAAAATGAATTTTTGAAGTTTGTATAAAATAATTTTAGTGTTAAGAGCCAAATTATATATCAGCAACATGTTGCTGTCAACATTTTTAGCAACATGTTGCTGCAACATTGTTTAGCAACATGTTGCTGTCAACATTTTTTAGCAACATGTTGCTAACATTTTTTTGTATAACATTAGTGAAAATTAAAAAAAAATAATAAAAAATTAGTTTTATTTTCAAAACATATTTGTCTAATGTGACTTTATAAATTTTTTTTACTTAAAACAAGTAACAACTTTTAAAATATTTCTTATTCGTTTTGTTTAAACTACAAGATTTAAAAATAAGAACTATTTATAAAACTAGTAAATAAATCTTAATAATACTAATAATAAACAAATAATAACAACAAAATGAAATAAAAGAAAATAACAAAAAAAATCTAAATAAAGAAATAAAGAAAAAATACTTAGAAAAAAGGCCATGCAAATAGAAATAAACATAAATGCATATTAGAAGAGAATAAATAAGATAAACTTAAGAATAGAAATAAGAAGAAGAATAGAACAAGCTGAAATAAAAAAAAAAACTGAAAAATAACAAAATAATAATAAATAACAAGTCTCAACAATGAATGAATGAAAGAATGCCTTGGACTGAGGAATAAGAATGAATAAAAAATGTGCTCAAAGAAAAGAAAAGAAAAAAAACAAGAACTTACTTATGTGATATTTTTGAAAAAAAAGGTCTTTTGTTAAGCAATTAAGCCATGAATTTGTATTAAAATTACTTACTTTTCGCTTAACTATTCTGAAATCAAGAAAAAAATGTATGAAATAAAAATAATAAAATCAAGATATAAAAATTAAATGCAAATAGAGAAACAAAAATTGGAAAGAAATATATATACTAAACTACAACTACTTTAACTTGGCTTTGACAATTAAACAACCTTTGTTTTTTCTTTTTTGCTGTTTGTCTTTGGCCCATTTACACCTGCAAAATATTGCTGTTTTAGTGCTAAAGCGAATTGACGCACTTTAAAATGACATTTACTAGGGAGAGGGAGTCTGTTTTCTTGTTTCTATGTTGCTTTTGTAATGACAATGAAATCATCATCTTTTTAAATGATCTTGAAACACCAAAGCGAACTAAATGAAAATGACTATAAACAAATGTTTACAAATGGTAATTTGTTTACAAACAAGTTTTAAATTGAAATTCAATATTGCAAAAAAAATAAGATAAAAATATTGCCATATTTATAAAAAAATGAAAAATATATTTTTTCCTTAGCAACATTTTGAATACAATATGTTGCGGAAACATTTACCGGCAACATGTTGCTGAGAAAAAAATTGTTTAAGCTTCACATTTTTGGAAATATTTGTATAAACTTCTAATTAACTATGGAATTTATATTACATATTTTCTAGCAACATGCTGTTTGAAACACATTTTATGTATCAAAACAGTTTTAAGGTTTAATTAGTTGGCCATATTTAGCAAAAAAAAAAAAAAAATCATTTACCACCATTTTTAGAATTATTTTTAAACAGTAAACATTTTCTTTGCAACATGTTGCAAACAATGAAATATTACTATTTTGTAATTTTGTTAAAAATTGTTTATTTTTCACCAGAAAATTAATCAGAACTAAAACTAAACTAGAACATGTAATAGAACTGTACTTAAACTAAAGCAGAACTGAAATAGAAGTGAACCAGAAGTGATCCAGAAGTGAACTAGAATTGAACAAAACAGAACTAAACAGAATTAAAAGAGAACTTAGGCAGAATTAGGTCAGAACAAGAACTAAATTAGAACTGAACTAGAACTGACCTTAACTAGAATCTGACATAGAACCGGAACTTAAATCTGGACTAGAATTTGAACTGGAAACTGAACTGAAATTAAAAATTAAATATTTAATAGATTCTGAACAAGAATATGAATTATAATCTGAACTAAATAATCATAATCTTCTATGCAACATGTTGCTTTTGTGTTTATGCATTTTATCAGCAGCAACATTGTATCAGCCAAATGTTGCCAATAACATTGTTTCGCCTCTTATTTCTTACTTTTTTTTCCAGATTTATTTATTTCCTTCTATTAGTTTTTGACTTAATCCATTATTCCTTCATTTGGCTTAAACAAGAATTTCTCCCTAAAACTATAAATTTATCTATAAATAAAATGATTAATTGCTGTTTATACCCACAATTTGTTTATTCTCTTTGTTTTTGTTTTTTTCTTGTTTTTGTTTGTTTTTCTATTAGAATTCCATTTTGTTGCTAAAACAACAAACTAAAAAATTACTCAGACATTTTATAACATTATTATCTCTTTAACTATAATTCTAGTGATTATATTTATGGTTAAATAAAAATATTAAAACAAAAACAACCATTAGCAAATAAAATAAAAAAAGGAAAAGAGAAACTTGCAACGGCTGTCTGTAGCAACTTTTGAGCTAAAAACTACTCGCCACATAGATTTACATTATCTCTTAGTGGTTTAAATAATAATAATAATAAAAATAATGTTTGTTTTTTGTTTTTTTCTTTTGCTCTTTATTTCTCTATGTCTCTTTCTCACTCTCTCGTTTCCTTTTCTTTCTTTTTTTGTCATACATAAATTGTTTTTTATGTATTTCCACTCCCAACTACTTATAAAAATGTATAAAATAATAAATTTATAAGTAGAAAAATGTTGCCTTTTTTCTGCTTGTTCTTTTTCGTTTTTGTTGCCCTGAACCACACAGTAATTTTTGTGTAATTTTTCATTTGTTTATAAACTTGTAACGCAACGGCGTTAAAAAATTGTTGCCGGGAATCGAAAGCGTAAAAGAAGGGAAAAGGGGTATAAAAAACGGGAATAAAAAAAATGTTACGGCTTTTTTTCCCCATCACTTTTTTGTTCTGCTTTAAAATAACAATAAGAACCGGGAAGTAGTAAAATTAAGAAAAAAATGGCTGTTTAAATATGTATGAGTGTGTGTATGGTTTCTAGTAAAGCTGAAATTTTTACTCTTTCTCTCTCTCTCTCTCTCTTCCTTCAATTCTCGCTCCTACAAATGCAACACATGAATGGAATAAAGAAACGATAGTAACTTTAACCCAGAGTAAAGGAACTCAAACAAATGAACAGTGGAACAAGGATCCATTCAAGTTTTAGTTCAGATTGTAATTTAGATTCTAGTTTAGATTTCAGTTTGATTTTAGTTCAGTTTTAGTTCAGTTCTAGTTCAGTTCTAGTTTAGTTGTAGATCAGTTCTAGTTGAGCTCTAATTCGGTTCAAGTTCAGTTCTAGTTCCGATTCTAGTTTAGACTCTAGTTCAGATTCTTGTTGAGATTCTAGTTCGGATTCTAGTTCAGTTCAAGTTCACTTCTGGTTCTGTTCTAGTTCACTTCTAGTTCACTTCTTGTTCAGATTTCAGTTCAATTTCTAGTTCAGATTTTAAAGATCATATGGCAACATACTGCACATATTCTTTAATGATGTTAATAAACATTGTTGTTAAGAAGTTTTCAAAAGTTTTAACATGTTTTAATACTCATTGTGAAGATGAAACGTGTGATGTCTAAATATTTATTAGGATAGAAAACATGTTGCCGATTAGTAAAAAAAAACTAGTTAGCAACATGTTGCAATCAATTTGTTTATAATATTTGTGATAAAATTTATTTTATCTCCTTAATCCCACTGTCATTTATAAACACGAGAGGGGCTTATAAGCTCAAAATATAAGATGAGCAAAAAGACAACAACTAAAAATAGAAGAACAAGAGAACAAGACAACAAAGATAAAAACTTTATACTTATGCATAGAATAAAACGTACGCCTCCCAAGAGGTACAATTACGCAAATTGCAATTATGCGGTGGTATGAATATTTAAATATGCACACAAACACATAAACATATTCACACACACAAACACACACACACACTCACACAGACATACAAAGTTAGTTATCTCTACATCTGACTAAATGTGTCTGTTTGTCTTTTATTCCCTGTCTTTGTGTGTCTGTGTTTTTTGTTGTTGTATATAATCTAAGTGCGTTTGTATGCATAACTGTAACTCTGTTATAGTTTATGTAAGTGTGTATATGTAATTGTGTGAGCAGAATAACAAAGTAGAAATTGTAAAATTAAAGGAAACAAAAAAATAGGATATGAAAACTAAACATTCCTGTACATAATATTCAAACACACACACACTCACACAGATACACTTAAAACATTCAAACAAAGTCATTATTGTATTGTAGGGAATTTTGCCAGCTTTTTATCCTACAAATACACTCAAGGAAATTATGATGATTTTATTCTTCTCTTCTCATCTTTTTAGTTATTTTTTTCTGCTGTGTTTGTTGTTTTTGTTTCTTTCGTTTCTTTTTTGTGTGTGTTTTTAACAATTAAAGAAATTAGTTTGTCTTAACTTTCAACTTTTGCATTAAAACATAAACGTAACTAAATTCATTACGCTTATTTCATGTTAACTTAATAATGACTTTTGTGTAAACATACACAATACACACATGTGTACCTATGTACACACACACACAGAGGTATGTAGTATGTGTATTTTGTTCAAATCTCTATACACCTTTAACATTCACAAAAACAACAACAAAACTTGTCAATTTTCTTCCGTTTGCTTTTGAAATATTCAGGGGAATTAAGGGAAAATACAATATTTTCGGGGAATGAGGTATGAGCTGGAAGTTAGAAGTTTTGTAGGTGGAATTCAATAAAACACGTTTTCATCATCAAGAGAATTTAACAGTTTTCCACCAAATTCTGCTTAAAGCTAAAACAACAAAAAATTCAAATCCAAACAAAAAAAATGGCAACAAAAAAGTAAATAAAAGAAAAAAGAATACTAAGCCGAATTTTCAATACCCTCCATCACAAAAGCGTGTGAAGTAGATATGTTATGTTTCGTACATACACACTCACAAACGAATACAATATAAAACTTTAATGAGTCATAAATTTGTTATATTTTTGGCTATAACTTTTTTTCTACTGAACCGATTTTGATAATTTTTGGAAATGGTAATGAAGTACATATAACTTTATAATGTGGCAAATGCAATTTATAATTGATAATTTTACGAAAGTTCTTCGCTTAAATTATGAGGTTATTTCAAATATCCTTCTATATCTTTTAATATACTGAAACGATTTTGCTGGTTTTATATAGGAAACTTCTCGGGACTATAGTCAATATTTAGGACAAATTTCATTGAGCTTCGTCAATTACTGTAGATGTGAGCGTGCCAAAAAGAGATAGAAAAGAGACAGATAGATGAACATAACTAAATCGACTCAGATTTTGATTTGATGCAAGAATATATATAAATTATGGTATTTGAGATGATTTCTTCTTACCGTTACACACAGAATGACAAAGTTTATATACCCTCTTCATCACTTGTGATGTTGGAGGGTATAAAAATATGCGTATTTGATTTGTTTTGTTTGCGTTTACATAAGTTAGCAACCGAAAAACAACAACAACAAAAATTCATTTGCTTCAAAATTACACCTTGACAAATGTTACTGAAGATAATTTTTACATACACATTTTTTTCAAACAAGTTAAAAAGTGTAATAAAACCAACTACAACAACAACATGGCAAAGAGGCCTGTGATATATTATGTTCATTTTATTTGTTTCTTCTTAAATAAACATTAAAATGAAATTTTTTTATTGAATATTTAAGTCATAAATTGTGGTGCAAAAAATGGTGGCAGGGGGGATGTAGAGTGGTGTGTCGTTATGAGAAACAATGAAATTAAATGAAGTGAATTATTGGCTGATACTTTTTGTAAAAAGAAATAAACGATTGCAAATTATTTGTGTGTTTATTGAAAACAAATAGATAAATTTTATCAATTTGGAACAGCTCTAGAGGACTCATTCATGTTGTAATGAAATAAAAGCAACATGTTGCTAACAATATTAAAAGAAAAGAAAAAAAAAGATAAATAAAACATCATTTATTTCATGAAAACACCTTAAGCAACATATTGCTGAACTAAGCAACATGTGTCCTTAACTGAATTTAATAATAATGTAACAAATTACGGAAGACATGTTGCAAAACAATGAAATAAAGTCTAGCAACATGTTGCATAACGACGCTTCATACTACTTTACCTAAAAATAAAATTTCTTTTTTATTGCTGGCTGAAAAAGGTTTGAAAAAAATGTATATTTTCTTTAGCAACATGTTGCTAGAAATTTTTTATATTTTCTTTAGCAACATGTTGCTAGAAATTTTTTATATTTTCTTTAGCAACATGTTGCTAGAAATTTTTTATATTTCCTTTAGCAACATGTTGCTAAAAATTTTGATTTTAAAGCACAATATTTCTAGCAACCTATATTTATTTAAAATGGTATAATTTATTAAAATCTATTATAACATTACAAAAAGTAATAATAATATCACAAAAAGAAAATTAAAATAAAAAACAAAATACTAACAATATGTTGCTGAGTAATAAAATATTTTTAGCAACATGTAGCGATTACTTGGAAATAATGAAATAATTCAGAATTTGAATCTGATGAGACACCATATCATTGACCGCACTCTTATCCAAAATAAGAAATATGTTGCTAAGAAATTAGTGTTCTCAAATATTGTAGCATTAATTTATATTATACATAATGTTTATATACATTGTTAATAAAACAAATTAATAAACTTTACCAAAAAGATTTATAAGAAATTCTTAAAAAAAATCATTTAAGTTCTAATTCAGATCCAGTTCAATTTTAGTTTAGTTCTTGTTCAGTTCTAGTTCAGTTCCACAATTTTTTCTGTCCGTTACAATTTTTGCACAAACGCATAATACCACATATGGTGGTGTAGGGAATAAAGAAGAATCCAAAAAAATTTTATTGTTTTTCGCGGAAACTTCTTGTCTTAATATTTGTGTTGGAAAATTATTTTATATGGAAAAACACATACATGCATACACATTTCAGCAAACAAAATTTCATAGATTCTTAATTCTCAATTTATCAATTAATTCTCGTTTATATAGATTGTTTATAAACATTGATCAAAATAAAATTTATTTCGTATTTTAAAGAATCAAATTAAAAGGTACTTTTAAACATTGTTGACTAACAAAGTTTATAAAAAAATGTTTATAAACATTTTTGTTTGTATTTTGTTTGTAAACATTTTTTATACATTTTTCAATACGAATTTTTAATAACCTTCAATACGTTTTTAATTTTTGCTTATCAACATTGTTTATAAACTTTGTCTATAAACATTTGTTTTTGCATTTTTATTTAAATTTTTAGATTATTGTGCTTTTTGTAAATCTTCATACTTCAATACAGTTTTTAAATTTCGCTTTATAAACTTTGTTTATCAACATTTGTTTTTGCATTTTTATTTAAATTTTTCGATTATTGTGCTTTTTGTAAATCTTCATACTTCAATACAGTTTTTAAATTTTGCTTATCAACATTGTTTATAAACTTTGTTTATCAACATTTGTTTTTTCATTTTTATTTAAATTTTTCGATTATTGTGCTTTTTGTAATTCTTCCCCCACTGTATATGAAATAACGTCACAAAAATCCTACTGCAAGAAAAAAATTATCCTATAAAAATAACAATGAAATTATTTTACAAAACTTTGAAAAATATAAAATTAAAAAAAAAAACTTCTAGTTATTGTTGCCTCTTTTTTGTTGTAGTGGTTGTAACCAACAACTACTAAAGAGTTATCCACAAATTGTTAAAAAGTTAGTTATGAAAATAGTTGTTGTTTTCTACTTAATTCTTTTTGTTTTATTTCTCTTATTATATTTTCTTGAAACTTATTGTTATTAATCTCAGGCTGAGCAACATGAATGAGGAATAACAAGAAAAAAAAAACATGTTGCAAAGAGAAAAAAGAACTTGTGGTTTTTTTTTGTTGTTGCAAAATGAATTTTAAGAAGAATTTTAATTTGTTCTCATGTTTTTACGATAATTAGAAATAATTGTTGAATTGTTGAAAAAAGAGAGGAAATAAAAAAACTAAAGCCTACTTTTAGGAGTTTTTTTTTTTTTTTGGAAAAAAGGAAGTATTTAAGATAGAACATAATATTCATTATTAAATTTAGAGAAATTATTTAATTGCAACAAGAAATCATCCCCTTTTTGTTGCTATAAATTGTGGTGCTCCTGTTTGGCTGCTTTTAAATACTCCATGGACATATTTTACTTAGTTTTTTAAGTGTTAAACAAATGATTATAGTTTTTTTCCAAACAAAAATAAAAAACATTCTTTCATTCAAACTCAGAATAACAATATTTAGATTTTTGTTGTTTTTTTTCTATATTTAGCTCATCCGTTTTTATATTTTTGGAAACTAAAATAGAAAAAAACTTTAATAAAAAAACTGTTTTCACATAAAACACAAAATTTATTTGAAATAATATTAAAAATAATAAAAAATAAGAAGAATGAAAAGAATCTCATTCTAAGGCCACATTTTTGAACATTTGAAGGATTTTTCACTGTTCATGAGCTACAAAAAAATTTATATAAATCTGTTTTTTTACCCGAAAAAAGAAATATAATAAAAACTAAAAAAAGTAAAAAATTATAGTCGGTCAACCCGACTATTTAACACCCTAAACCACATTGTTCGTTTTAATTTATGCTTAAGAGTACAGTAAACTGGTACAAAATATCCATGGGGTTTGTGCGTTCTAAAACGATTCTTTTTTGTGGGCGTTAAAAGAAATTGTAGAATTTCATTACAATACCAACATATATGTGAGATTTATGTCCTTCATATTGATATTTGAAGGGAAAATGTATGAGACCTATAAGAAATAAAAGGCCGCTCCCCGTTTAATTTGACTTATCCTTTTAGAATATCATAAAACTAATTTGTGCCAAATTTCATTAAATCTCTTTATGTCTAGGACCCTAATCCCCACTCAGGGAGAAAGATTTGTAAGGGGTCTAATTGAAATAATGAATCCATCATCAACAATTTCAATAGACATCATCCAAAATTTATCCAAAATAATGATATCGTTAGAAATGCGGCCTGTATTTTGTTCACAAGGCCAGACGAACGGACACCGTTAAATCGACTCATAAAGTGATCCTGAGTCGAACGTGTATATAAAAGTGATGGCAGCACAATTTTTTCTATCCGTTACAATTTTTGCACAAACGCATAAAACCCCAACCACATATGGTGGTGTAGGGTATAAAAAGGAATCCAAAAAATGATTGTAGTTTTTCGCGGAAACTTCTTGTGTTAGTATTTGTGTTGGAAAATGATTTTATATGAAAAAACACTTACATACACACACACACTTCAGCAAAAAAAATCATAAAATTTTCTACAATTGTTATTCTCATTTTAGGCAAATAAACAACAACAACAACAAGAAACAATGTATAAGTTTCAAAAAATGCAAAGTTTTTCTCCTCTCTCTCTCTCCCTCTCCCTCTCTCTCTCCTTATTGCTCTACAAATATTTTCATATTTGTACAATGTTAAGTAAATTGTTATAAATGTGTGAGTGTATGTGTGTATAACATACAATGTTTATGTGTTTAAATGAGTATGTGTTTAAGAATGTGTGTAAGTATGTGTTAAGTATATGATGCTTGTATGCATTTCCTTCCTGTCTATCTTTTTGTATGCAAAGAAAAAAAAATGGAAAATAAAAAATACAGAAAATAATTTTTGAAAACAAAATATAAAGCGAACGGGAATTTTTGTTAGAAATTGTTAAATTTTTAGATGTCTATCCGTCCGTCCGTCCGTCCGCTTGTCCGTCTGTCTGTCTATCTTTCTTTCTTCCATTTTTGATTATACACTCTCTTAACCATCAACAGTAGAGTTAAGAACTTTTTGTTCTTAAATTATGTTAAAAGAAAATAGAAACCCAAAATTACAAGGAAACAATTTTTGCAGTTTTTATTGTTTGAAAAATAGAAGAGAGTCGAAAATACTATAAATCCTTGACAAATAACTCAATGCTAAACTTACAAAATAGAGGAAAAATAAGAAGAAAAGAAGGAAATTAACACTTGAAAAATTATAAAGAGGGAAATAAAATGAAGCAATTTCAAAAAGATTTGCTTCTGAATTTCTCTTATAGAGAAAATGTTTTTTTTTTTAAATAAGAATTCTTTAGATATTTTTGTTAGATCAGGTTTTATAAAAAATGTTCGAAATATTTGGGAAAAATTTCAAAATTTTCAAAGTTTTTCTTACTTTGCCCCACTGTATTGGATATTTTGATTTTTAAATTGGAATTTTTTGTTTCATAATTTTGAAGCTTATTTTGTTTTCTCTCCAAGTTTCCATTATTGTTTCAATAGCTTTAATTGTTGTGAAGTTATGAGATTTTTAAAAAATCATTTAACAGTACGTATGATTGATATTAATTAAAAGGAAATCATCTTCAACAACTTATAAATTTTAAACGGTTAAAGATATTTATATGAAATAAATTGCTAACTATTAAAAAGATTTTAAGGAATTTTATAAAATTATTTAGCCAACAAAATTTTTATTATAATTTATTTTTTTAAACAAATCAAATTTTTATATTTTTAGAAAATTTTAAAATTTATATAATTTTTAACTTTACAAAAATATTTAAAAAATAAATGAAACTTAAAACTGCATAAGACACTTGAATACTTTAATAAAGTTAAGATTTTTCTTTAATTAAAAAAAACTTTTAAATTTCTTCCTACTTCGTCCCACTGTATTGCTCTTTTTGGAACTCAAATAAGAGTTTTTGTTTCATAATTTGAAAAGTTCATTTTCTTTTCTCTTTAATTTTAAAATTTCGTTTTACAATCTGTATTAGTTTTGAAATTATGTGTATTTTAAAATTTTCTTATAAAACACCCAACAGTACGTATGATTGATATTAATATCTATGAAGTCATATTTAAAGATTTATTACTTATAAATGGTTAAAGCTATTAAAATATAATAAAGCGCTTGAAGACTTTAAAGAATTTTTTGAAATTATTTAGCAAATTAAAATTCTTATCAAATTTTTAAAATTTGAATTCAAAATAAAAATTAAAATTTTTATTTTTTTTTTAGAAAAATTTTCAAATGTAAATATTTTTGAAATTATCAACAAATTTTTTTAAAACTAAATGACAATGAAGAATGATATTTTAAAATGTTTAGAAAAATTTAATAATTTAATGGAGTCAGGGACTTTTTTAGTTTTAGAAAAAAAATTTACAGTTCTCTTGCTTTGTTCCACTGTGTTGGCTACTTTGGAAACCAAATAAAATTTATGATTACATAATTTTTAAGCTTAATTTATTTTCTATCAAATTTGCAAATTAAGTTTAGCAGTTTTCAAGTTATGAAATTTTCATTATAACGAATGATTGATATTAATTTCTAAGGAGTCATTTTTAAAAATTTATAATTATTAAACGGTTAAAAGCATTTAATTGGAATAAATTGCTAAGTATTAACAAGATTTAAGTCTTAAGTAATTTATTAAACAGTTTAACAGAGTTCAAGACTTTTTAAATTAAAAAAAATTTATTTTCCAATATTTTTCTTATTTTGCCTCACTGTGTTGGTCTTTTTGGTTTTCAAATATAATTTGTTTATTTCATCATTTCAAAGTTTATTTTGTTTACTATTAAGGTTACAAATTTTGTTGCAAAATCTTCAATAATTGAGAAGTTATGAGGTTTTAAAAAAATTTTTCAACAGTACGTATGATTGATGTTAATAATTGTGGTGTCATTTTTAAAAAAATTATAACTTCTAAACGGTTAAAGCTAATTAAATGGAATAAATTGCTATTTATTAAAAAGACTTTTAAGATTTTCTTAAAAATATGTAGGAAACCAAAAGTCCTTTAAAATTTTACGATTTTTGAATTCAAAGTAAAAATAATGATTTTTAATTTTTATAAAAAAGTTTTCAAACTTAAATAATTTTTAAACTGTCAAACATTTTTATAAAAACTAAAATGATTATGAAGCATAAGACTAAAAACTATATTAAAAATTTTAGTGTTTTAAAATTGATTTTTTTTAAATATTTTTACTGGAAATTAGTTTTTCGATTTTTTTCTATTTAAAAATATTTTTTTCTACTTAAAAATCCTTGAATTATACATATTTTGTCTAAAAGTTTATTTTCACAATTTTCCTTATTTTTCTGCTTAAATATGTTTTTCATTTTTCTTAATACATTTTTATTTCAAAATAAGAAAAAAAAAGTCCTTCGAAATGATTTTAGTTGAAAATTAAAACATAAATTTTAATATGCTTGTATGTGTCTGTTATTATAAGTATATATATATGTGTATGTATAATAACGGAAATAATAATTGTTCGTAGACCGTCAACAATTTCTGTTATTCATACTCTTAATATAAACCTACAACAAGCAAATGAAAATGCATAAATTTTCCTTTACTCCAACACTGTTTTTCGAGGGAGAAAGACGTTTATTTTAAAGACATAAAGAAGACAAGTAAGAAGTTAAGCAAAAAAAAAAAAAAAAAAAAAAGTAATATTACCAGAGGCAGAAGTTAGAGCTTCATACTAAGTAGGAGAATAAGTCATGGGGATGCAAAAGCATATCAACAGTAAAACACTACAAAATGTCTACTTACTTATGCTAAGATATGTGCATTAATACTCTCTCAGACACTCATACGCATAAATATCTTATATTTATCAGAACTTAAAGTATGGAAATGAGTGAGGCAGCATCTTAACTAGAAGCCGAGTATGGTGCTGTACATTAGGGATGGCCCCAAGGACCTAAAACATGAAATGACCATTATTACAATGAATAAAAGAATTTTTTTTTTAAATAACTGAAATTTTTAAAGGGGAAAAATTTACATTTAAACTAAATTCATAGCAGCAACTTAAATTGATTTAAAAGCTCTTAAGTCTTTTCTATTAAAAGCATTTTCTTTCTTTAAAAAGCCATTCAAAACGAAAAAGTTATATGAGTTTTAAAAAATTTTTTAAGGAATTAATATCAATCATACGCACTAGGATTTTTTGAAATTGTAATTTTTAAATCTATATAACTTTCAAACTAACTAAGCTAATGAAATGAAATTTTCTGCATCTATAAAAAACTTATTTAGCTTTCCAACCATAAAACAAAACCCAAAATTTTTGTTATTTTTAAATACGTATTCCCCTCTCAAAGTTTAACAACTAATTTCTTCTAAAAATTCCAATTTTTAAATATCATATTTCGTTTATGTTTTTTTTTTACAATTAAACTATTTTAAAGTCTATGTGAACTAAAAGGGAGTGCCTGTTTTAAAATATTTTAAAAACAACAAAATCTTCTATATTTTTATGTCATTTTTTTCTAAACTGAAAGTTTTTTTCTCTGAAAAAATTTTCCAACATTTATAAATTTTCTCATTCCCATTTTATACTTTTATTTATACAGCTGCATTACATGGCTGCTATAATATTCATTTACATTTACTAATACAACAACAAAAACAACTGATATATACACACATATAATCGTACATACACACTCATAATAACAACGACCAAACAGCCTTTTAGAGAGTCGAAAAAAATTATACATTTGTATAAGAATAAGTGGATGAATGTAGTTGATGTACTTCTGGTATGAAGAAAATGTAAATCGAGTACAATGGGGCAGGTTTTTAATAAAGTCTTCTATCCAAATTACAATTTGAACTGGAAGGAGAACAAGAATCAGAATTGAAATGTGAAATTAGACTCAGAATTGGAATCTGAATTGGAATCTAAAATGGAATGTGAACTAAGATCTGAACAAAATCGGAAAAATAATCTAAAGTAGAATTTAAACAAAATCTGGAAATGAATCTGAACCAGAAATTGAACTGGCATCTGAACAAAATCCCAACTGGAATCTGATTCAGAATCTGAACTAGAACTTGAACAAAATCAGAACAAGAATATGAACCAGAATTTGAACTTTAATCTGAACTAGAATCTTAACAAAAATTTGAACTAGAATCTCGACATCTGTACTTAAATTAAACTAGAATCTAGACCAGAATTCGAACTAGAGTTACGTTCCAATCAAAACTATAATGTGGTCTAGAAACTAAACTTAAATCTAAATTTTGATTCGAACTAGATTCTAAACTAGAATCTGAACCTGAACTAGAATCTCGACAAGAATCTGCATGGAATTTTTATTAGAATTTGAATTAGAATCGTTATCAGAATTTGAACTAGAATTTGAACTGAAATTTTAGTCATAATCTGAACTAAAACTTGGACTAAAATCAGAACTTAAATTAAACTAGAATCTGGATCAGAATCTGAACTAGATTTACATTCAAATTCAAAATGGACTAAATCTGGACTGATACTCGAACTAGATTCTAAACTAGAATCTGAACCTGAACTTGAACCTGAACCAGTACCTAAACTAGAATCGAAACTAGTATCCGAACTATATTTTGGACTAGAATCTAAACTAGAATCGGGAATATAATTTGAATAACAGTTTGGATAAGAATCTTAACTAAAAATTTTAAACAAATTGTGAATTAAAATTTGAACTAAAATTTGAACCAGAAGCTGATCTAGATTTTGAACTAGAATTTGGACCAACATTTGTCTCTAAATAATAACTAAACTGAAACTGAATTTAAACTGAACTGGTTCTGAACTATAACTGAAACTGAACTAGAAATAAAATGGAAATCGACTGAAAGTTAACTTGAATCTGATCTAGAATTTTAGCTGCATTGTGCATTGTGCTTGTTTTCCAAGTGTATGTGTGTGTGTGTTTGTCTTGTTACAAATCTATGAATGGAAGTATATGAGCAGTGTGAGTAGATGTTTGTAAGTTAAGTGCATGAATATGAATGTGCATAAGTGTTTAAGTATGTAATGGTGCTTCCTTACGTTCTTCCTCTTTCTCTCTTCCCCTTTCCATTACTATTTAACTAACTACAGTTACAAACTGATGTTTCTGTTGAATTCGTTTGTTTGTTTCTTGATTTCAATATGAATTGTCTCAGTCTTCTCTTCTTCATGTGTCTTTTTTCAGTTGTTTGTTTGTTTGTTGTTTTTTCTCTAACAAGAATTGTTAGATTTGAGTTCTCTTATTGTTGGAGTTGTTGTCCTGGTGATATTTTAATATGTGTATTATGTTGCTACTCCTACTCTCCTGCTACTGCTGCTGCTGCTCTTCTAATATTAAAATGAAAGAATTGCATTTCCATTGTTTTTCATAAAACGCCTTCCTGTTGTCAACGTCCTGTTAAAAAAAAAACTTTTATTTTTCTTATTTCATGTGGCTGCTGCTATTTTTGTGTGTGATTTCTTTCCTTTTTTTTAATATTAAATACGAGACTCATTTATTTCCTTGAATTTGTCTGTCTGTCTGTTTGTCTGTCTGACTGTTTGCAAACTGAAACTGATGCTGATGATGAAGATCATCATTTCATTTAATAATATTTGATGTCTATTATTTTCAGTTTGTTTTTATCTTGTTTGTTTAGTTTCTTTTTCTCTAACTGGCGGCTATTTTTTATATTTCGCTTTTCTTCTCTTCTCTGCTCTTTACTAGGGAATACCAACCAATGAAAATTAAGTCAACATTTTTTTTTCAAATGAAAATTAATTTTAACCATTAAAATGGTTTAGTTTATGAGAAATAACTAATTTAAATATTTGGTTTTAAGGGAGAAACCAAAAAAATAAAGTAATTTTAATAAATGAAAGTTTATGGAGCGTTTAGGAATAGATAACTGACACAAATCTTAACTATAGCACTTAATATTAGAGAATAGTTGGTATTCTAAATGTGGTAAAAATTTTCTTTCAAAATCTTTAAAATTGTAGAAATTATATCAATTTAACAAATGCTATAATATTGGTCAACAGTACGTATGATTAATATAAATTATAATCCAAATTTATTTAATGATATAAACTTCTACAATAATGAACTAGAACTGAACTAGAGCAGAACAGAATTGAACTAAAACTAAAACTAGAACTAAACTACAACTGAATTACAACTGGACTAGAACTGAACTAGAACTCAAATGGAACTGAAGTAGAAATGAACTAAAACTGAACTAAAACTGAACTAGAATTGAACTAGAACTAAACTGGAACTGAGTTAGATCTGAACTAGAGCTGAATTATAACTGAACTAGAACTGAACTAAAACTGACTTCGAATCAAAATTTAAACCGGAGCTAAAACAGCATCGATTTTAGAAGTATATGGGGCAGCCAGGTCTATGGAGTATGGTATTCGTCCTCTAATACTAGAAAAGAGTACTGGAAATTTGTTTAAAATTTTTTCTGTTTTAAACATTTTCAATTATGGGAAAAACACTTAAATAATCTAAATTAGATTTTTCAATTTTACAAAATGATGAATTTTAAATATTTACATATACACACACACACACATATACACAAACATAGAAAGAAAATTTTGTCTAAAAAAAACACCTTAACGTATGAGTGATTTTTATTCAATATAATCAAATATTTATATTTATTTACATTAATGTTTTTTCTCTCTCTCTCTGTCTCTCTTTCTCTCTCTCCCGCTCTTAACATAATAAATATATGTGCTTGTATAAGTGTGTGCGGGTGTGTAAAATGTATATCATTACGATTATTATTGCTGCTTTGTAAAATTTTTGCCAAAATAAAAAAAAAAAGTTTTTTGAAACGAGAATTTTCTTTATAAATTTTATTTATTTGTCTGTTTAAGTGTGCGTTTATGTGTGTGTGTGTGCACAATAAAACTTGTTAAGCTTCTAAAATGATTGATTTATTTAGATTTATTTCTCTTGAATGCAAATGTTTTTTTTTTCAAATATTTTTTTTTAGTTGTTGTTGTTGCTTTTCATCTTTATTTCCCTTAACAAAAAAAGAGTTAAACATGATGTTAATGGTTTTGAAAATTTGCTAACAAACCCCGAGAGAAATTTGTGTAATGCATATAAATTTATAGCAACAAATATAGATTTTTTTATGAAAAAAGTGTTTCACACACATACATACACTTATACACTCATAAATCCAAATTTATTTTGTAATATTATACAAATAAATTTACTTCTCACACACACACACTCACTGACTCACTCACTCACTCACATTGAAATCCACAAAATATATTTTATTTAAATGTAAAAATAATAAAAAAAGGAAGAAAAAGCGAAAATGTAAATTATATTCCGGGGGAAAAGAGATTTATATAAGAGTTTGTTTGCTGTATTCTTAAGGGAAATTTACACAAGTTTTTTGTTTCGGATTTAAGGAGGCCATATGAATTCCCCTAAATTGAAATCATTATTTTGATTATTGTTTAACAGAAAATTCATATATTCAATTGAAGTCTTTTTCGAGAAATCAAATTGAAATAATTTGTTTCTTTCTTAGAGATAAAAGAAGCCATCAAAATAATTAAAGCAATATATTATTTTCCATGGAAAACCTGTTGTAATGTTGCAATATATCAGCGCTTTTTTCCTTTTCATTTAGATTTAAAATTTCCTAATTATTTTTTATGTTCACTTTTGACCCACTGTAATTCGTTTCATGGTTATGGAAAATTATTTTCTAATATACAGTTTAAAAGCCTAATTAGTTCTCTTACTATACTTAAAATTTCATAGAAAAATCTTTATTATTAAAGAAGTTATAAGTATTTAAAAAAATCCTATTAGTACAAATGATCAGTGCGTATGATTAATATTAATTATGTTCAAAAATTCTTTAAACATTTATAACTTTAAAACTAAAAATGATTTTTGAATGGAATAAACTGCTTTATATTGAAAAGACTTTAAAGAATATTATAAACTCAAGTGACAAACTAAAAGTCTGTTAAAATTTTCAGAAATTAAAGTGAAAGTTAAAATTAAAATTGTCAACTTTAAATTGGAATTAAAATAAAAGTTTGAAAAGCGAAAGCTCTTCAAAGCCAGATTAATAATAAAATTCTTATTCAGATTCTCATTCACATTCTTCTGCAGGTTTTAATTAACACTCTAGTTAGACTTAATATCAGATTCTAGTTTGATTTTAGTACAGATTTAGATCCATACTTTAGAATAGATTTTACTTCAGATTCTAAATAGATCATCAGATTATAGTACATATTTCAAATCGAATGTGGCTACGACTTAAGTTCAAATTCAGTCTTCAATTAAGGTTCGGAATTTCATTCAGATTCTAAGCAAAATTTTAATTCGAATTGTAGTTCAGTCTCTAATTCAGACTCTATTGCAGAATTTGGTTCAGATTCTATTTCAGATAATGTATCTGACATTAGATTTTAATATTTTAGATTTTAATTCGAACTCTTGTTTAGGTTTTAGTTCAGATTCTATTTCAGAATTTGGTTCAGGTTTCAATTTAGATTACTGTTCCGATCAAAATTTAGAACCTGGTTCAGATTTTAATTCAATCTTCTATTCAGTTTTAGCTCTGATTTCAATTCAGATTTAATTTTAGATTTTAATTCAGATTCTAGTTAAGATTTTAATTAAGTCGCAAGACAATATTTCATATCAGATTATAATTCAGATTTGATTCAGATTTCAGTTTAGATTATTTAGACTCTAATTTAGATTCCGGATCGGATTTACATTCAGTTTCCAGTTCAGATTTAAGTTCAGATTATGGTTCACATTTTTATAGAATTCAGCTTCAGTTTAAGATTCTGGCTGCGATTCTAGTTCGAATTTTAATTGAGGTCGCAGTTCAGATATTTAATTAGATTCTAGATTTTAGTCCAGTTTTCATTTCAGACTTTTGATCTTGATTTGAGTTCTTTTTAATTTCTAATTCAGATTTTAAATTCAGCTTTTAGTTTAGTTTTCAATTCAGATACTGGTTCAGATAATAACTCCGATTCCAGTTTAGATTTGAATCCAAATTCTAATTCAGGATCATGTTCAGATATAAATTCCGATTTAAATTCAGATTGAAGTTCAATCCCTACAGTTTTGTTCAGATTATATTTCAGATTCTGGTTTTTATTATTGTTCAGATTTTAACACAAACTACTGTTCAATGTTTAATTCAGATCTTGGTTTAGATTTTCCTTTATAATTCAGTTCAGACTGTAGTTCCGATTTTTTTAATATTTTCTAATTTTTTATCCATTTTAAATTTTTCTAGAAGATTTTATTTTCAGTTTTACTAATTTATTTGTTTTTATTATTCCTTTTATTATTTTTCACAATAATTTAAAAAGAAAAAAACTCACTTCACTAGACAAAGAATTAGACAGACAAAACAGTCAGAAAAATGAGACCAAATGTCGCAGGAAAAGCATAATGTTGTCAATCTTATTTTGTTGTTGCTGTTGTTAGTTGTAGTATTTTTGTTATTTAGTTGTCAGTTGTAGTTGTTGTCGCTGTTAGTTTTATTCTTTTTTTTCACTCTGCGACACAACATTAATATTACGAAATGTCAAGACATAAGACAGGAGAAAAAAATTAGAAAAAATTAGAAAAAAAATTAGAAAAAAAAGAAGAAAAACTAACATTAAAAAGTTTTTATTTTTGTTTTATGTTAAATAGTTTTTTTATGATTAGAAAAGAGAGAGAGAGAAAAAAGGAAATTAATGTAGACGAAAGGAAATAATTTATAGAGAATGAAATGAATAAAATTTGTTACATTTTCAATCAAAATTTTCTTTAACGTATACTTGATATTTAATTCGAAGTTTTATCAAATATCAATCATACGCCTAGTTAACTCTCTATTACTTTTTAATAAAAAAAGCCTTAACTCTTTAATTCTAAATTACGCTTTAAAATTTAAATCACCTCAATTTTAAATTTAATATTTTATGTTATTTTTCTTTTTAACTCCTTTTTCATACCCTCCATCATCACAAGTGGTGAAGGGGGTATATTAAATTTGTCGTTCTGTGTGTAACGCTAAGAAGAAAACAACAAAATCTGAGTCGATTAAGCTTTGTCTGTCTGTTCGTCTGTCTATCTGTCTGTCTGTCTGTCTGTCTGTCCGTCTGTCTGTCTATCCGTCTGTCCGTCTATCTGTCTGTTGTTCGCATGCTCGCATCCACAATAATAAACAGAGCTCACTGAAAATTGTTTTGAGTATTTCTTATAGTCCTGAGAATTTACCTAATTAAAATCAGCAAAATCGGTTTTGTATACCGAAAGATATAGACCGATATCTAAGGCAAACTGTAAATTTTAGAGAATAATTTTGTTAAAACTGTCAATTAGAAATCCACAAATAAGAATAAGATTTTATCATAATATAGATTTATATTTACTTCATTATCATTCCATAAATTATCAAAATCGGTCCAGTAGAAAAAAAGTTATGTCCAAAAATATAACTAATTTTATGACTCATTAAATGTTCTTGTGTTGTATTTAAGAAAAATGTTTATGTGTTATATAAGTTTGTGTGTGTATGTATGATTATGTATGTACTTAATCTAACGTATTTATTTCACATGCATCTGTCGTGGAGGGTATTTAATATTCGGCATATCCATCTATAGCATTCTTTCTTGTTATAAATTACTCAAGTACAGTTAGTTTATTGATGCGTGTATGTGTGTGTGTGTGTATATATTTGTAGTTCTTCTCCAATTCTAACTTATCAACTTGTTATATCTGTTCTTCTCCTTCTCTAAAAAAATAGACAAAAACTCACACACACAATTATATTTGAGAGTTAAAAACAAATAAAAGAGAATTTCTATTTTTATTTTCTTCCTTTTTTAAAGAAGAATTGTTTTTGTGTTTGTTTTTTCTTCACAACTTTTATTATTTTTCTTCTATTTTTTTGGGGGGAATTTTTCCTTCATAGACTTTGGTTGTTACTTGGAGTACAACAACTTCAACAAAGACACCAACAACAACAATTTTCTATCGTATATAAAAGGCTCATCTATCTTAAGTTGTTGACAGAAAAAATTTGATAATCAAAGTTTTTCTCATAGTTTAAGTGTGCGTTAAGCACTGGAATTTATGTTTTTCCCTCCTTTTTTCATCGTAGTTAAAGTTCTTATTTTATTGGGAGCTTTTTTTTTGTTCTTGGAAAAATTTGTGGTGCAAAGAAAGAAAAGAGCGGGGGAAGAGTTTGAGAATTGATGTAATATTGATGTAATAAGAAGAAGCTGGTTGTATTACATTAAAGATAACGAAAGGCTTAGCATTTCTTTAATAGAGGAAAGAGGACATAAAGGAGAATAAAAAAATTACAACATTTTTTTAGGATTAAAAAGTTTTGTTTTAATAAAAAAAATCATTTAACAGTTCTAGTTCAGTTGTAGTTCAGTTCCAGTTCAGTTCTATTTCAGTTCTTAATCAGATCTAGTTCAGTTCTTGTCCAGATCTATTTCAGTTCTAGTTCAGTTTCAGGCCAGTTCTAGTTCAGTTCTACTTCACTTCTAGTTCAGTTCTTGTTCATATCTAGTTCGCATTCTCCTTTAATATTTTTTGTTCCCGTTTTAATTTTTTTTTAATTTTTATCCAGATTTTCCTCAATTTAAAGTTATTTTCCTTTAAAGAAACCCTTAAGGCTTTTAAAATATTAACAGGAAATTAAAATAATCTTTAAATAAAGGAATAAATTAAAAAACATACTTCCTTGGGATGAATTTCAATAAAATTAAAATTAAAACGAAACGAGAAAAATCTACTTGAAATATTATCAACATTCATGAAATGTTTTTTTAATTTTATTTATCAAACATCATTTGCAATATGCAATTTTAATTTCTCTTTACTCTGGAACAACAACAACAACGTTATTATTATTGTAAATACAACAAATATACACAGACATGTGAAGAGAGTAATGAACAATATTCTCATCATTATCATTATAACACAAAAATGCTTAAAATATTTCATATATTTTAAAAACACTAATAAACACATACACACACACACATGCACAAACACTAATAGGAACTCGTTTATTTTATTTTCCTTTTGCCATCTCTCACTCACTCTCACTCTCTCTCTCCCTTTTATTAAGTTTAGAGCAGGAGTTATAATTTAAAATACAGTATGAAATGAGTACTAAAACAAGTAAAAGTTTTCTAAAGGGGGAGTTAGTTTAAATATGTGGGAGAGAGAAGAGAAATGGTGGAGGGGGAGAGAGAGGAAAAGTAATTGTATGTTTAAATTATATTGAGTATATTGGTGGGTGGTAAATGAGGCTTTGGCTTGATACAAATACACATACATGTTAATATGTTTATGCATATTTTAAGTCTGTGTTTGTGTACATGTGTATGTGTGTGTATATGTGTTTTGTTTGTATATTAAGGCAATCAACAAATATTTAGTTTTCAATTAGTTTAGCATTTAAATGTGAGTAAGAGATATCTCATGATTGTAAAGAGTGAGAGTGGGTATGAGTGTAACGAACAACTACACTAACATTAGCTGTAGATATTTATGTCTGTGAAAAAGAAGGAGCAAAAAATATTGAAATAAAGATAAGGATTAATTAAGCATTTGACATACGAGTACAAAAGATAAAAATCATTAAAATGGCAATTGAAAATAAAATTTTAATTTATGCACAAAATACTCGAACTCAAACTGACAAAAAAAAAAAACTAACAAGTAAGAATATTATAATCGGCTACGCCGAATTTTCAATACCCTCCACCACTCACATATATACTCACAAATGTATATAATACAATACAGGAACACTTAATGAGGCATCAAATTAGTTATACTTTTGGCTATTACTTTATTTCTACTGAACCGATTTTGATAATTTATGGAGTGATAATTAAGTACATATAATTTTATATTATGTCAAAATCTTCTCAGGACTCTAACAAATATTCAGTCCAAAATTTCATTGAGCTCTTTCTTTTATTGTTGAAATGAGCGTGCCAACAACAGAAAAATTTGATGCAAGAATGTAATACATAGATAAATCGATTTAGATTTTGATTTGATGCCAGAATCATATATGACCCGATATGATTTGCTCTTAGCGTTACACACGTAATGACAAAGTTAATATACCCTCTTTACCACTTGTGTTGGTGAAGAGTGTTAAAAATTGAGAAAATATGCTAAATAGATAGAATATCACATTAAATATTGTATCAAGTAAATAGAGAAGGAATTTTAATAGTTTTTTAAATGGAGCAAATGGAGGGGAGGGGGAGTAGAAAAGAGGAAATAATTTTTGCTACGTAAATCAAAAATTTAAATAAGAAAAATTAAAGAAAGTTAAATAGATTTTTTGTAATAAATTTAAGAAAATTATGTCAAAGCTGAATTAACAATAGTGATTTCCTAATTGAAAGAAAATAAAAATAATTTCTATTAGATTGAAATAGCTGAAAATATTTTCAAATTCAGCTAGCTGAATTACATAGAAAATACAGTATTAGTATTTTTTTAAGTCTTAAACTAAAAGTTTTTTTAGCTGAATAATAATTTAATATAATTTAATAACAACATTAATAAAAATTTTAAATTCAGCTAGCTGAATTGCCAAAAAATTTGCTGAAATATAAAATTAATCATTTAAATTTTAATTTCAGAAACTATCGTTATTTCAAATTCATAATTTTTTTATTCAGCTAGCTGAATCGTAATTATTTTATGTTTTTGTTCGAAATCTTTTTAGTTTAAATAAATTTAAAGTTAACTTTATGAAATTAATAAATTTTTTCTTAATTCCGCTGGAATCAAATATTTTAGTCAGCTGAATTACAGAAAATCGTATGAAATCTTTTATTCAATGCAAGAAATATATTGAAACTATATTATTTTTATTATTCAGCTAGCTGAATTGTATAAATTTTAACTTTGCAGGGAAATAAATATTTTATTTATAATTAAAATGTCTAAAATTTAATGATTAAAAAAGTTTAATTGAAATTATTGTGTTCAACTGAATAAACCTAATTTTGTCTCGGCTCAACTGAAAGAATTTCTTTAACGTTGTTTATATAACTTTTTTATAAACTTTGTTTATGATTATAAACTTTGTTTATAAACCTTGTTTACGAACTTTGTTTATAAAGTCATTTATAAATTTTGTTTGTTTATTAACTTTGTTGTTTGTAAAGTTTATAAACTTTACAAACAACAACTTTACAAAATGTAAACTTTGTTTATAAACATTGTTTATAAACATTGTGTGTATACTTTGATTATAAACATTGTTTATAAACATTGTTTATAAACATTGTGTGTATACTTTGATAATAAACATTGTTTATAAACATTGTTTATAAACATTATTTATATACATTGTTTATACACATTGTTTATATACATTGTTTATATATTATAAACTTTGTTGTTTGTAAAGTTTATAAACTTTGTGTGTTAACATTGTTTATAAACATTGTGTGTAAACATTATTTATAAACATTGTTTATAAACATTATTTATAAACATTGTTTATAAACATTATTTATAAACATTCTTTATAAACATTGTTTATAAACATTGTTTATAAACATTGTTTATATACATTATTTATATACATTGTTTATAAACATTGTTTATATACATTGTTTATAAACATTTAAATTCATTTGAGTTTTTAATGCAATTTTAAGTTTCAAATCCTTTTTTCTTTTATTCTAAAACTGACCTCTTCTCCTCTCTCTCTCTCAATTGTTATTTTATTTACCACAAAAACCTTTTACAAAATTCCAAAAATCCGTTTAAGTAAATTATACAATTTTAACAGATAAAAATCCCACAAAAAATATAAAATATTTTTGCTAAATAAAATACAAATATGAAATTATAATGAATACGATTTACCACATTGAATTTTCAAATCACAATTGAAAAAAAGCAATAAAAAATAAAATTATAGCAAAACCACAACAAAAAATACAAAGGAGCCAAAGTAATTTCGTATGGAAATAGTAAACTATAATAATGACTATAAAAAATGGAAATTTGTGTTAAAATTTGGAAAAAGAAGAAAATTTTTATTATATTTTTTCGAATAGAAAAATTATTAAAAAAATAAAAGAAAAAATCAGTTTTAAGTGAACTGAAAACCAAATGTTGCTAACAACTTCTCTTGCTATTATTTGCTATAATATGGCAAAAGCAAGGAATTGTTATTGTTGGATCCAAAACGATGAAAATATAAAATTTATAAAAATTTCTTTAGGAATTTTCTACTCATTTCTTGTTATTTTTTCTGTTTTTATTTTATTTTTTTTTTATAAAAAATAGAGAAAATGGCACAATAAATATTTTTTATGTTATAAAAACATCAGGATTGTTAAAAATGTTAAACTATAAATGCAACAACAACAACAACAATAACAACTATAATTCCAGCAATGAGAAAAAAATACATATTTTCAAATAGAACAAGTAAGAATTCCATATTCAGCAATGCCGAATTTTTAGTATCCTCCACGTACATACACATTGTACGTACATACACACTTACACTCACAGATGTAAAAATTATATAAACGTTTTTTTTAATGTAACACAGTTAATGAGTGCTAAAATTAGTCAGACATCGGTAAATATCTTTTAACATACGAAACCGATTTTTCTGGTTGGTGGATGTGAGATTGGCAGACTACAGCTACAGACAAATATAGCTAAATCGATTCAGATTTTTATGTGATATAAGAATATATATACATTATGGGCTCTGAGATGATTCCTTTTTTGCGTTACACACAGAATGATAAAGTTAATAAATCCTCTTTACCACTTGTGATGGTGGAGGGTATAAAAACCATATGAAAATTTTAATATAAATATGGATGGCAAAGCCAAAAGAAAAAAAGAGTGTTGAAATATTTATAAGAGTTTGTTTAAATAGAAGTATCTGCAAGGGAAGGTAGGGAGAGAGATACAGATACAGTAATAGAGAGAGAGAAGCATAAGATATAAGGATTAAACAAGTTTATCCATTTAACGAGTATTTAATAAAAAAGGAATTGAATAAAATTATTCCAAAAAGGATAATAAAAACATTCAAAATTAAGAAAAAAATATTAAAAATATTTTTTAATAATAATTAAATAAAATAAATATTTAATATTTAATATTTTTTAATTAAACATTAAAATTTTTTATTACTTTCCAAATTTCAATTAATTTTTGCCTTCACCCTCGTATAAATATGTGTTAGTGAAAATGTTCTATAAATAAAATGTATGAGTAATAAAAAAACTAACAAGCAAACAGACAAACGTTTGGACAGACGTTGGGGCAGACAAACGTAGAATAACAACAAAAACAAACAACAAGAAGTGGTAAATTTCAAAACTATTCGAGAGCATTTTTTTACATCTGAATGAATAACGTTTTATGCATATGTTTGTATGAGTAATACTTTTTTGTTATTTATATTTAGGTATGTATGTGTGTGTGTGTGTGCGTGTGTGTGTATGTGTTTTGGTGAAAAAGGATATTATAGTAACGAGTTGAAAGTGGTTATATTGGATATGCTTACTTACAGTTAAAGTAAGTTTAAGTACTCGTTTCAATGTGTTTCTTTTTTTTATTGCGGGAACAAAATTTCTCCCAAAAGTAAAGATTAAAATTATAGCATACTTCAAGGGGCCGGAAATAATTTAATATATTTATTATTATTATTAAAACATAAAATTTTATATTTAAAACTTTAATCAAATTTAAATTTTATTTTTATTATAAAACTTTAGGTTCCACAGAAAAGTGCTAAAATTGTGATCCCTGATAATTTTTGCTTAGTTACAGTTTAACAACTTTAAAACAATTTGCAAAAAGATTTATTTTTGCTAACACAGGCACAAGCACACACGTACACATATACACAAAGAAATACAAAACATAAACGAAATTCATAAAATAAAATTGTTCAGAAATTATTTCAAAACAAAAAAAAAAAAAACAGAATTATAAAATTAAACAAAAATACTCTTCTTCAACAAATAAAATTTAAATCAAACAAATAGAAATTTTATTTCTTTTTCAAAATAAGAGAAAACTAACTAAAAATATATTAATTTAATTGAAAAAGGATAAAATAACAAAAATTAAAATCACCGTTAACTATTTTTGTTAATAACGAGATCAAATCGTTCTAAGCAACAATTTGAATAAAATTGTTGCTAAGATTTTAAGAGGAAATTAAATGTTAAGGAGGAAAATATAAGAATGTTATTTAAAGACGAAAAAATAAAAACACACATACATTATAAACAATGTATCTGTTTAATGTTAATAAAATACGATTGAAAATAAGATAAATTAAAATTTTTTAAAAACAATATTCAAAAACTGTTGATAAACATTACTTACAAACAATGTTTATAAATAAAGTACACAAACAATGTTTATAAACAGTGTATTTAAGCAGTGTTTATAAACATATCTGTCATCAAAGTTTATGGAAAAAAAGCTTACAATTAAGTTTTACCTCAAAAAATTAGAGAAAAATTACTACCACTATTCACTAACAAAAATACGATAAATTTTCTATTTAAAGAAAATTTACTAAAAATTTTTTTACTTAAAGAAAATTTAAGAAAATTTTTAAATTGAATTCTTTTTTAATTTGAAGAAAATTTAAATATAAATTTTCTATTAAAAAAATTACGATAACATTATTAAATTTTGAAGAATTTAAAAATAAGAAATTTTCGATAAATTTCGTATTTATAGAAAATTTTCGATAAATTTCGTATTTGTAGAAAATTTTCGTATTTATAGAAAATTTTCGATAATTTTCGTATTTATAGAAAATTTTCGATAATTTTCGTATTTATAGAAAATTTTCGATAATTTTCGTATTTATAGAAAATTTTCGATAATTTTCGTATTTATAGAAAATTTTCGATAATTTTCGTATTTATAGAAAATTTTCGATAATTTTCGTATTTATAGAAAATTTTCGATAATTTTCGTATTTATAGAAAATTTTCGATAAATTTCGTATTTGTAGAAAATTTTCGATAATTTTCGTATTTATAGAAAATTTTCGATAATTTTCGTATTTATAGAAAATTTTCGATAATTTTCGTATTTATAGAAAATTTTCGATAATTTTCGTATTTATAGAAAATTTTCGATAATTTTCGTATTTATAGAAAATTTTCGATAATTTTCGTATTTATAGAAAATTTTCGATAATTTTCGTATTTATAGAAAATTTTCGATAATTTTCGTATTTATAGAAAATTTTCGATAATTTTCGTATTTATAGAAAATTTTCGATAATTTTCGTATTTATAGAAAATTTTCGATAATTTTCGTATTTATAGAAAATTTTCGATAATTTTCGTATTTATAGAAAATTTTCGATAATTTTCGTATTTATAGAAAATTTTCGATAATTTTCGTATTTATAGAAAATTTTCGATAATTTTCGTATTTATAGAAAATTTTCGATAATTTTCGTATTTATAGAAAATTTTCGATAATTTTCGTATTTATAGAAAATTTTCGATAATTTTCGTATTTATAGAAAATTTTCGATAATTTTCGTATTTATAGAAAATTTTCGATAATTTTCGTATTTATAGAAAATTTTCGATAATTTTCGTATTTATAGAAAATTTTCGATAAATTTCGCATTTATAGAAAAGTTTCGATAAATTTCGTATTTTCGATAAATTTCGTATTTTCGATAAATTTCGTATTTTCGATAAATTTCGAATTCATAGAAAATTTTCGATAAATTTCGTATTTATAGAAAATTTTCAATAAATTTCGTATTTATAGAAAATTTTCAATAAATTTCGCTTTGATAGAAAATTGTCGATAAATTTCGTATTTTCGACAAATTTCATATTTTCGATAAATTTCGTATTTTCGATAAATTTCGAATTCATAGAAAATTTTCAATAAATTTCGTTTTGATAGAAAATTTTCGATAAATTTCGTTTTGATAGAAAATTTTCGATAAATTTCGTTTTGATAAAAAATTTTCAATAAATTTCGTATTTAAAGAAAATTAAACTTTTGAATTTTGAATAAAACTTTTACAAGTTTTTAATTTATTTTAAATGTCTGCGTGTTTGTTAACATGTGTGCATGTGTTTATGTGTGTCTGTTTTATTGCCATTTGAAAATATTGAAATAAAAAATTTTGCAATAAAAAAACTAAAACTGTTTGATAAATATTTTGCCATTTCTTAATGATGTTCTCTTTATTCCCCCTCACTCTCTCTCTCTCTCTCTCTCGTATCACATTACAATAAAAATATTTCTATTTAGATTTCTTATTGTTCTCGTTGTTATTGTTGTTAAATAGTTGTTATTTTATTTTTGCAGTTTTTTACTACAAAACATTAACTTTAGTAGTTGATCCCCTTTTTTTTCTTTATGGGGAGTTATAAAGGTTTCTCGTCTGTTTCTAATAATTGTAAATATATGTGTGAGAGCGTTTGTATGTGCAAGTTGATCTAGAAAGTTTTGTTATCGTGTTTTTGCGTGTATTGGTTTTTTGCTCTTTTTTAAAAAAGGAAGTTTAGGAGTTTAGTTACTTTTTGCTCTGTTGTGCATTAAAAAAGCGTGAGTTGTTTTTTCTTGTTGTTATATTTAACTCCAGTGTATTATTTATTTCCTTAAACAGGGATAATGTTTATATGTATGAGTGTTTTTTATTCCTTTTTTTTGTATTTTTAGTTTGAAATGTTTTTTCTATAGTTTTTCTTCATTTTTATTTATTTTTTTGTTGTTTATAAAAAAAACTATTTAAACGTTGCAATTTAGACAATTGTTGTTATTGTTAAATATTTTTGTTATTGTTTTGTTTTTTTGTAGTTATTACTATTGTTATTATTGTACATGTGTGCTATTGTATCATTTATTTAGTTTTTGTAACAGTTTCTTCTTTTATTGTGTCTGATTGTGTTCTCGTTAGTGAATTTTGTAGGTTTTTTTGTGCATTTTCTGCAGGAGTATTTGTTATTGTATAAATATGTGTACTGGGATGGGTTTTTGCTAAGTTTTTCTTATGGTTTTATCATTATTTTGTCAGTAAGCCAAACAACACTATTTAAAGTACTAAAAAAAAGGCTGAATTTATTTTATGTGTAAAATTTGCTTTAAAATTGTTATTAAAAAGGAATTTTAACAAAAATTTTCTTTAAAAACGAGATTTATCGAAAATGTTCTATAAATACGAGATTTATCGAAAATGTTCTATAAATACGAGATTTATCGAAAATGTTCTATAAATACGAGATTTATCGAAAATGTTCTATAAATACGAGATTTATCGAAAATGTTCTATAAATACGAGATTTATCGAAAATGTTCTATAAATACGAGATTTATCGAAAATGTTCTATAAATACGAGATTTATCGAAAATGTTCTATAAATACGAGATTTATCGAAAATGTTCTATAAATACGAGATTTATCGAAAATGTTCTATAAATACGAGATTTATCGAAAATGTTCTATAAATACGAGATTTATCGAAAATGTTCTATAAATACGAGATTTATCGAAAATGTTCTATAAATACGAGATTTATCGAAAATGTTCTATAAATACGAGATTTATCGAAAATGTTCTATAAATACGAGATTTATCGAAAATGTTCTATAAATACGAGATTTATCGAAAATGTTCTATAAATACGAGATTTATCGAAAATGTTCTATAAATACGAGATTTATCGAAAATGTTCTATAAATACGAGATTTATCGAAAATGTTCTATAAATACGAGATTTATCGAAAATGTTCTATAAATACGAGATTTATCGAAAATGTTCTATAAATACGAGATTTATCGAAAATGTTCTATAAATACGAGATTTATCGAAAATGTTCTATAAATACGAGATTTATCGAAAATGTTCTATAAATACGAGATTTATCGAAAATGTTCTATAAATACGAGATTTATCGAAAATGTTCTATAAATACGAGATTTATCGAAAATTTTCTATAAATACGAGATTTATCGAAAATTTTCTATAAATACGAGATTTATCGAAAATTTTCTATAAATACGAGATTTATCGAAAATTTTCTATAAATACGAGATTTATCGAAATTTTTTTATGAATAAGTAAATCGATTTTCTATAAAAAATAAAATTTTTTAAAAACTTTCTTAAATATACAATTTTTCGTAAATTTCAATATCATTAATTCTTTATGAGTAAGAAATTCAAATTACATTTTCTTTAAATAAACGATTTATTGAGAATTTTCTTCAATTTAGGTAATTTATCGTAAATTTTCTTTAATTAGAAAATTTATTATAAATTTTCTTTAATTAGAAAATTTATTATAAATTTTCTTTTAATAGAAAAACTATCGTTAACATTCTTTGAATAGAAAGTTTGTTTTAGTTTTCAGTTTTATATCCCAAATTTATGTCATTTTCCCTTCCTCTCCTCTGTTTGGAATTTTATATTTGATAAAAAAAAGTTGCAGAGTTTTTTCGTTAGTTCGTCGCTTAAGCTCCAACATAAATATTTATGCAAATCGTTTTTTATTGTAAAAATATCTAAATATTTAAATCCTGTTATTTTTTGTTATTTGTAAAAATCTTAATGCCCGTCGAATTCCCTCTCACTCTCCTGCTCCTTCACTCACTTTAGTTATAAATTCTGCTCATTTACTTTGGCAAATACTAATACAAACAAACAAACAAACAAACAAACAAACACACAAATAAAGAAATAAAAAAAGAACTTTTGTTTTGTTAAAATCTCCTTCTGTTATTTTATGTTTCTGGATTTGTTTGTATGACAGTGCGTGTATGGGTGTGAAAGAGAGTGTGTGTGTTTTAGAAAACATTTCCTGTTAGTTTGTTATTTACTCTTTGTTTTTTTGTTTTCTTGTTTTTATTAGTTTATTTGTTTTTGTTTTTGTTTTTGCAATTGTATTTATTGTTGTCATTTAAATAAAAAGAATAAAATAGAAATAAATTTGTTTAAATTCCGTGTACGTGTGTTGGCAATAAAATGCGTTTGCTGTCACTTATAATTTATGAAAATAAATCTTTATAAATATTTTTTACCACCACAAACATATTTATACCCTACACGTTGAAAAAAGCATTGGTCAAATCAAGAAAAATATAGTCAATGTGTGAGATATAATGTGAGTCGGTCCATAATTTCTACTAGTTTCCCTATAACGTCCACAGAAAAAAATCGTTTTAGAACGAACAATTTCCATGGATGTTAGTAACTGTATAATATGCTGTACTCTTAAGCATAAATGAATAAAATACCTTTATACGAGGGTGGTTCATTAATTTTGGTAGCTACCACTTTTAACCAAGAATGTGGTGTAGGGTATTAAATAGTCGGATAAAAAGTAAACATTTGTTATTGTTTTTGTTTTTTTTTTCATATTTCCACCTTAAAATTCTTTTAAAATTTTGTTAAAATGAAAGAAATCTTTCTGACACTCTTCTTGTTAAATTTTCTGGTATCTTTGTATGTGTGTGTGTGCATTTAAGTAATTTTTAATTAATGTCTTTTCTACGATTTTGTTACAAAAATATAAAGTTATGGTTTCTTCATACTTTTACTAGTGAGCGTGTGTGTTTCAATGCCTGTGTGAGTGTGTGTTTTTAATGAGAATCATTTATTGCAACAATGTTGTTTTAAAAGGGAAATTATTCTAGAGAAAACTATAAATACAATTTATTTTGATTTTTTTTTTTTCAAATGAAAACAGTGATTTATATGGAAAAAGACTTTAATAAAATATTAAAATTTTCTTATGTTTCTTTTCTTTTCAGATTTTTTGTAGTGAAATTTCTGGATAGTACAAGGATTTCATTCTGAAACTTAAGGTAAATCATGATGGTACTTTTTTATGATTAAATTAGCTTTTGGTACTTTTTTCGAAAATTCTAAAAATTCTAAAATTTATTTGAAGTACTAAAAGACACTAAAATGAACATTTAAATGCTTACATATGTTTAGTACCAAATACCGTTAGTTTGTAGGACTAAGAAGGACAAAAAAATGTATTTAGTACTAAAATTGTTAACAAGTGAAAAAACGTAATGGTACCAAATGAAGTTTTAAGAAAGAAAACATTAAAATACTACTTTGAAGTATCATAATTTTTTATTTAAAAGTACTAAAAGTTGTTTGTACTAAAAGAGTTTTTGAGTTGTATAAATCATTATACATTAGCCCAAAATACTAAAAGCATTTTTTGGAATTATTGAAAGAATAGTACTAAAACATAAACAAAAAACTAAAAATTAATCTTTAGTACTAAAAAATATTTTTAAATTTAATGCACGTTTTAAATATATTTTTTAGTACTTTTGTAAGTTTGATTTCAGTAAAAAATTATTTTATTTTTTTGAGAATTTTATTTAGTACTAAATTAAAAAAATAATAATTTTATTTTTTGCTAAAACAAATTGTATTTAAAATTTATTTTCTTCCTTTTCAATTTTTTTATAATTAAAATCTAGTTTTTGTTTAATTTTTGTTCTAAAAATTCTTTTCAATTAATGATAATATATTTCAGTTTTGACAATTTGTTAAAAAATATTAAACATTTTTAGAAAAATATGTTTTAAGTGCATAGAAAGACTCTTTTCAAGATTAAAAAAAAAATAGTACTAAACATGTTTTACATGCTCTTTTAGAATTTAACATAATTAATAGAAACTATTTTTTCTTTAAAAAAGTGCTTTGTGCTAAAAATGTACTTCTAGATATTTAATTGCTTAAAAATTTACTTTTATCTTAAAATTAAAATTTAAAATTGGAATTTTGTACTAAAAACTTATTCTTGTACTTGACTAGAACAAATTTAGCACTAAAAACGAACTTGAGAAAATTTCTTTTATTAATTTTTATTATTTTTTTTTTGAATAAAGTCAGTATTTAGTAAAAATAGTTTTTTTTAATTAAACTTATTTATAAATAAATTTTCATGTTCTAAATAGTACTAAAATTTATGTAGGCCATAAATTTTATATTGTTTGTAAAATAAATTTAATAAAATTTTAGTACGAAAATTTAAAAAATTCGAGATTTATTTTTATTGAACCGAAATTAAATGATTTTCCTCTTCTCTTCAAATTTTAGAGTTATTTTTTCCATTTTTAGTGTTATGCAAACCCACTGTGCATCAGTTTTAATAAGGACAATCCAACAACCGGAACAATTTACTGTTACAATTTCTTTTTCTACATATTGTTTTATATTATTTTCTTTCTCTCTCTATCTCTCTCTCTCTTATTTTACAGTTTGTGTGGTATATGATCATAATAATTGTGTATGTGTGTGTATGTGTATAGTATTTCCGTTGTTATGTGATTGTTGTTGTAGTTGTTGTGGTATGAATTTCGAAATAACAAGCATATGGTTATTAAATGTCTTTGTAAATTCTCTCCATAACTACTACTCAATTACAACAAAAATACAAAAAAAAAAAAAAAAAATTAAAAAAAAAAACTTTTAAATATTCTCAGTATGTGTTTGTTGAGTATATGTGAATGTTGTTGTTTTGTACAACAAAGAAACGTAAAAACAAAAGAAATGAATAAAGAGAAAAGAAAAAAACTTAAAACTGTATTCTTCATACGCCATGTAGTACATCATTTCTTTGTCTCTCCCCTTCTCTGTCAGTCTTTTCGAGACTTTTGTTTGAGTTCTTTTAGCTCTTGTTGTTGTTGGTTTTGCTTTATTTGTTCCTTTTTGTTTCATCATTTAATGTTTATGTTGAAGTTTTCTCGTTTATGTTTCAATTGTATTTTATGTTGTTGCTAAAGAAAAATAGTCTCATTGATGTTGTTGTTATATAAAAATTCTTAACAACAACTTTGTGAAAGCAACAGCAACAACTGGTAACTAGTTCCTGTTCCTTTTTTATTTTCAGAAAAAACACAGACTAACAAATTTTACTCTCTCGATGTGTGTGTGTGTGTTTCTTGTGAGCTACAAATGTTTATTATTGTTTTTAAGAGATACTTTAGTTCCTGTTAGTATGTGTGTGTATGTATGTGTAAGTAAGCTTAAGAGTTTGATAAGGTTTGTATGTGAATGTATCTCTTTTCCGTGAGGGAAAATGAAGTTTAAATATTAAAGTGTTTGTGTATTTGTGGGGAGAATATCTATTTAGTAAACATGTATTGTTTTATATTTGTGTGTGTGTGCGTGTGTGTGTGTGTGTGTGTGTCTTTATATGTTTCTGTATGTGTCTGTGTGTTTCTCAATTGTTGTTTAGTATTTTCGTATGCTAAACGTGTTTTCGGTTTTATAGCTCAGGCTTGTGATATTTATGGTTTATTGCAGTTTAATTGTGCACCAAGGCATTAGGTTCTTCCTCTTCTTCTTCTTCTTCTTCTACTACTATTCCATTCCTTCTACATTAACTACTCTTTCCTATTCATTCTGTTCTATCATACATTCAGTTATTCCTAGAACTTTTCATTATATAACTTCTGTTCTATGGAAAAATACCCCCTTCACCTCTCGCTCCTTAAGTTAACTACTTAAACATTCTCTCCAATATCCTTTGCGATGCTTTAGTGTTTCATTATCTTGTCTGAATTGTAAGAATTTCGTTTTTTTTCAGTTTTAGTTTGAATTTTCGGTTTAGTTATCGTTTTTGTTGTTGTTGCCATAAATGTTCAGTTCAATGTTTTTTCAATTCATTGTTGCTTCTTTAAAATTTTTTGGCCACCAGGAGATTTTTAGCAGCATCTATATTCACTTTATATACTTTTGCAGGCTTTTTTTTTGGAGTTATAGTTGTTGCCTTTGTGCAGTTTTAAGTGTTTTTAAACCAACAATTGAAAAAAGGATTTTTTCGCCCGGATATTTTAATTGTTTCATTATGGAAGACAAGCAACAGAGGTATTTAGGTGGAACTTAGGAAAAAAGGAAAATGGCTAAATTTACAAAGATGAGAAATTTAGAAAGAGTTTATCTTTTAGTTCAGAATCCGAATCAGATTGTACTAATTCTGATAATAATTTAAAGATTCTAAATCAAATTCAAGATCAATTTGAACAGCAGTTCTTAAATAAAATTCTGGATCTAATTTTAATTCAGTTTTTAGAACAGATTCCAGCTCAGTTCCTAGATCAACATATCAGTTTCTAGACCAGATTCCCAATCAGGTTGTAGGTTTAACTCTAGTTTAAATTCTGAATTAAATTCCATGTCAGAATCTATTTAAGATTCTAATTCATATTCAAAATCAGATTCTATTTGATATTCTTGGTCAAAATTCTAATTTACATTCCAAATGAGATCATAGATCAGAATCTTGATCAGATTTTAGTTCAGATTCTAAGTTCAAATTTAAATATGATTCAGTTTCAAGTTCAGATTTTAGAACAAAATTAAAATCAAATTCAAGTTTATGCTCTAAAACTAATTCAAGTTCTCTTTCTTATACAGATTCTTGATAAGATTTTATTTCTGATTCTATATCGGTTTATAGATCACTTTTAGATCATTGTCCAGATTCTAGATCAGTTTCATCTTCACATTCTCTATCAGTCTATAAACAAGTTCAGTTGAAGTCATTTCTACTTTTGTAGCTAATAAAAAGTGAATACACTGACATACTGACAGATGGACAGACGGTGAGTATAAGTGAAATAACAGAGGATTTAATATCGTCCAAGAAATCTTTCTACTTTTCAGGCTTTAAATAATGAAGACTATAAAAAAATGTTGTAATATTGTTTATTGTTTTCCCCCTCTTTCTCTTTCTCTTTCTCTTTCTCTTTCTCTTTCTCTTTCGTTTTAATGTTAATTTAAACATAAAATTTTACAATCATTTAAAGATTTTATTAGTTTTAATTCAACAATTATGTTCTCAGCATAAAACTCATTATTAAAATTAATTTATTGACAGTTCAGAATAACAACAACAACAACAACAACAATAAGAAAAACACATAAAAAAACCTTGTTTGAAGCTATTGAACCATTATTTGTTTTAAAAGCTTTTAAAAAGTTAAACAATTTTGATGATGATTTAAGATAAATTTAATAGAAAAAAAACTTTAATTAATGTTTTTTTTTTGTTTCAATTTAGAATGTTTACTTTATTTCAGTTTATAAATTTGGTAATTTTTCTTTAGTTTGATATTGAAATAAATGAGATTTGAAACTATTTAACAATGAAATACACTTAATAACAACTCGATAATGAGGTTAAATGAATCAAAAGGTTTTTTTAAGTCAAAAAAAAAAAAAAACTAAAATTCTAAAGATTTTTGTTACTTTTGGCTTAATTACTTGAAAATGGCCTATAAAGTTGTTTCAAAAAATTATATTCTTTACAAAATGAACACAAAAACAGGTTTCTTTTGTTAACAAACAAAATTCAATTTTAATTAATTATTTTCGAACAAAAATAATGACAAAGAGGGGAGTGTTTTGAAATTAACTTAGACATTTTGTAAAAGATGCTTCATCTTCTTCGTATTTAATAAATATTTTTGTTATTTTGTTATTTTTGTTATTCGAGAATATTTAATTAAACAATTATTTCAAAATGATTTTGTAATCGAAGCAAACAAACAGCAAGTAAGAAGTTATATTCGTTCAAGACCGACTATTTAGTACCCTACATCACATTGTTGGTTAAAAGTGGTTGCTACCAAAATTAATGAACCACCCTCGTATGAAGTTTTTTTCTGAATAATTTAATATATTATATTGGTACTAACATCCATGGAATTTGTGTGTTTTAAATCAATTTTTTCTGCAGGCACGATATGGGAGCTAAATGAAATTAGGGACCGCTCCGCATAAAATTTCTTAAACTGATTTGTGCTTGTATTTGTCCTGATTTGAGCAATTCTTATTACCAAAGTATATGTGAGATTTAAGCCCTACAAAGTGATATTTAGTAGGTTCAAAATTGCTTTATATGTAGAGATTTGGTGACGTAAAACTCCCATTCCGGAGGAACTTTTGTGTGGGGACTAGGTGAAATAATGAACCCATAATGGACCTGGTTTACATGGCCAGTCAGCCAGCTGGCCAGACAGACGGATTGACGGACTCGGAAAATTTTGCTGAGTAGTAGCACAATTTTTTGTCTGTCCGTTGACCACCTATGCTGGTGTAGGGTATTAAAACAACAACAACTTAATCACTTAAAAACAGGTAACAGGCTTAACAATTGTTACTTGAATTTGAAAATAAAACAAAACAAAGCAAAACAAAAACTTGTCACGTGACGTCAATAATTTTTATTTTTGTTCAAAAATCATTGAGATTAACAGCCAGATTTGGAATCAGTGTCACAGTCAAATGCAAACAACAACAATAACAAGAAAAACAATTCTAATGGAACTCAAGTGTAATAAACGTCCTTCGGAATTCGCAACAACTCATATTCTCTCTGGCTGCTGTTTGAAACAAAAACAAAAAAAAACATTGAAATGAAAACCGAAAAAAGCGGTCAATAGCAAATATGTTGTTGTAATGTAGATGTTTGGCAACAACAACAACAAATTACAAAACAATTCTAAATTGTATTTTAAACAAAAAATATTACAAAAATACTAAATAAATTCTAAATAAATTTCAATAAAAGTGTAGTTTTAGTAAATTAAATACATTTTTAAAATTGCGAAAAACTTAGAAAAAAAAAGACAAAAGAATTTAAAACAAATATTTCATCAGATAATATTTATGAAAACAACAACAACAACAATAGCAACAAATTTTAAAAATCACTTAAATAAAAAATAATAAAAATAAATAAAAACATGAATAAATTTTAAAAATATTAAATATTTATTTCAAAGTTATTAAATAAAGTGACTCAAAAAATTCATAATTAAAGTGAGTATATGACTCATTCCGTAGCAAATTTGTGCCCTTATTAGATCCTTAACCAGGATTCCAATAAGAGATCAAAATAAGAAAAATTAATAACGTATTTAATTGCTCTCAAAGTTAATATTTTATTAAACAAATTAAAGTGACTCCTGAAAGCCTTAATTTAAGTGACTTGAAATTCAACATGAAATATATATACTGTCACTATTATAAAGCATAATATGAGTTTTAATAAGTGACTGAACTTTTTAAAAATATCAGTTAAATTGAGTACTTAAAATCAGTCACGCTAAAACTTTATATAAAACAAAATTTTAAATAAATTAATAACTAAAAGTTTAAATTAGTAAAGATAATTTAGTCTGAAGTCAAATTCAGCAAAAACTTTTAGAATAAAATGACTTTTTCAGAATTCTCATAATGAAATTACTGATTAAAGTGACTCAGAAAACTTTAAATTTAAAAGACTTAAAGATTCGACTTAAAAAATTAATTATGATAATTTTATAGTATTTAAACTCATATTATAATATGAGTTTAAATAAGTGACTAAAATTTTAAAAAATATCACTTAAATTGAGTACTTAAAGTCAGTCACGCCTAATATATTTTAGTAAAGTATATTTACTATGATGTTAAATTAGGTAAAAAAAACTCTTTGTATTAAGTGACAATAATTGTTAATCTGCAAAATTATCTAAAATTAAATTACTAAGTAAAGTGAGTCAGAAAACCCTAAATTTAAGTGACTTAAAAATTCAATCTAAAAAATATATTACGTTACTTCTATACAACATAATATGAGCTTTAATAAATTACTTAAATTTTTATAAATGTCACATGAATTGTGTATTAAAAATCAGTCACGCTTACAATTTACATGGTTGAAAATAAATTTAGTAAAAACTCTTTGAATTAAGTGCTCATAATCAGCAATCAATTTGCAGCATGTTTATAAAGGAAATTACTGAGTAAAGTGACTGAAAAAATTCAAAATTTAAGTGACTAAAAGTCTCAACAAAAACTTTAAATACGCAGAATAGAAGATCTTAGAGCTAAAAAATATAATAAGTTACATAAAATATTCAAACTTAGTCACGCTTAAAGAAAATATAATAAAAAATTTAACAAAAACACCTTAATTAAGTGATAACAGTCACGTAAGAAAAAAACAAATTGCTAAACCTACAAAAATATTGAAGATTTATTTGTTATAAAAACCTCGATAAAGTAAAATATTAAGACACTCACTCTCAATATTCCTTATAAGACTCACACTTTAAGAATAAAAAAATTAATTAAAATTGTATATAAATACGGTGACTTAAAACACTCACGCTTAAAACTGCAACTGAAAATATCGAATTGTTAAGATGACAAAAAATACTAAAATAAAAATGTACGGCTTTAAGTAAGTTAAGTGACTAAAAGAAGTCACGCTTAAGAGCTAAATAAATACATAACATTGTTTATAGTTTAATGTTAAATAAGTAATTGTCAAGTCACGTGAAAATGACTTAATAATTAAAAACAATAAAAAATTTTATTTTATGTTAAAATTAAGTGACAAAATCGATTCACGTTGAATAATAAAAATATAACTGGAAATGAAAAATAATTTGAAAATGAATTTAGTCAAAAATGTTGACTGAGATTTATACACTTAAGTAAAATGTCGTAGAATTTAAGGAGAGATTAAAAATGAAGTGAATAAAAGAACGCATGTCTATTAATAATTAATGTGATTAATTAACTCACGCTTAAAAATTTAATAAATACATTCATATTCTATAGTTCAAAGTACGGAACAAGGAAGTGTCTAAAACTAAACAGAGTCACGCTTAAGACTATAATAAGTTTCTTAAATGTTTTAGAATTTAAATATTAAGTTAATCACTTCAGTGTTTTAAAAATCAAGGTGTTATGAGACAGAATTAAAGAAAGATTAAAGAAAGGAAATATATTATTATAAATTGATAAAATAAGTGATAAGATCAACTCACCCTTGAGACTCCGGTAATGAAGTAAAAAGTTTTATAATTTAAAAATAAACTTTTTTAACTTCTGAAAGTGTTAATATACGTGACTGAAATGATACGAAACGTAGGAACAGTTGAGAAAATTATAAACTTTATATTTTACAGAAAATTTAGTCACTATAATTTAAAGTGATTTGATGTAAATTATGTAACTAAATGGACTCACGCTTAAGACTAAAATAAAGTCTTTAAATTGTCTATCATTTGAGCATAAAATTAAATCGTTTAACAATTAAGGGATATTTGGTATGAAATATGTGACTTAATGGACTCACGCATGGAACAGAAATTAAGGTTAATATTTAGCATTTAATTAATAAATAAAAGTGGTGATGGAATAACAGTAAATTTGTAATTAAAAACTGAATTCAATTTTTGGAGGAATTGCATTTGGGTGACCAAGTTTTGCCATCATTTTAACCATAATTGAAATATTTTTCTAAGGAATTACAGGTGATTAGATACGAATTGTGTTACTAAATGGACTCATGCATGAGACTGAAATAAAGGCTTTACATTTTCGAGCATTTAAGCAATTTTGGAGTAAATTAAGAAAACATTGATTTTGGGTAAAATGCGTGACTGGACGTGAGCATATTTTAAGTAAAATCAAAGAATTGAAATAAGTTAAACTAATAAAGTGATTGAAAGCAGTATGAATTGTTTTATAAAATGGACAAAATGAGAGACCTAAAGTAACCAAGTGACTTAAGATTCTAACTCACTTTGAAAGTTCAAAGAACTCTCTTTTAACATTCTTCTCTTAAAGATTTTACTTTATTTGCTAAACTTTTTTCACATTTATTCTCTCACTAGTTTTGTGTACATTTTAATGTCATTTGAAATCTTTTTCAAGAAATTCTCAATCTTAATTTTCTTCTCCATTTTGTTTTCTCGTTGATTACACTTCATTTCTTTCATTCCAGATACAATTTTTCTTCCTTTCAATCTTTAAACAGTAGTTTTTTTTTTGTATTTTATCCATTTTTACGATTATGATCTGATTTTATTTGTTAAGCTCTTTTTCTAGACAATATGTCGGTTATGAGAAGTTTTGTTGTTATTTTCCACTGGATTTAAGCCAAAATGCTGTTCGAATATGTTTTAAAGTAGAAATCAACATAAAAATATGGGAAAAAAAGAGAAAAAATCAAAATAATAAAAAAAGAATGATATTCTGAAGATGCCATTTTTTTGTTCTCTGACAAAAATGATCTTCTTTTGACATTTAAAGTATTTTTTTAGAAATTTTCATATTAAAATGCAGTTAAAGATGCACAAGAAAAAGTTTCCTTTTTTTAGAGTTTAAAACTTTAAATAACTTTGTTGGGAAATTGTTTTGCAAAAATAAGGAAAATTGAGGATAAAGTTTTTTATGGAATTTATGATTTTTGATTAAGAACAAATTGTGATGGACGAAATTATTTGAAAAGTATATGTGAAAGATTTAATCCGGTTCGCAGGACCAGAAGTTCTTTTATGTGAAATAAATTATTTAAATGACTGTGATTTCTTATTTAAAATTTTCCGTAAATTTATTATTCGTTATTAGTTTGAAGCTTTATCAGTCGGTTCGTAGGACCAATTGTTTAATATTTTAATCCTGTTCGCAGGACCAAAATTTTTTCTTTAAAAAAATTGTTTAATGTCATATATTTCTAGCTTCTTTTGTGGGGGAACACAAATCTTCGCATGTGACCACTTCTGCAGGTACTTCTCCCGACGCCGAGAGGAACTAAAACCTCATGCACTTAGAAAACTCGTAATCGCTTCGCAGGACCAGATTTCTTAATTATTTAAAAACGATTTTATGAAACAAAAATTAAAAAAAAATAATAATTTTATAATAATTTTATATTTTTTATGTGAAAGTATTTTAGACACCACGTTGAGATAGTGGTGACTTTAACAGAAGGGAATTTTGATTCAATCGTGACTCTGTTTTTTGCATAAATTTTTAAAAATCATATAGTTTTGATGAAATTGAAACATTTTACAGTTTAGTTTTTAAGATAAAGCATTTTTGTCACTTCTTGCAATTTTAAAGGTTAAAACTTTAAGTCACGTGAGTTAGATTCCTGAAAAATCGATAGTTTCAAAAGAGTTTATTGAAAAGGTTATAGAAATCTAAGCAAAAGGTAAATGAAACGAAAGGTTTTGAATTTAACGTTCGAATGAAAATATTAATGTCACCACGGTGAGTAATATGAAAAAATACAGGAATTTGGATACAAGCGTGACTATGTTGAAGCTTCTGTTCTGATTATAATGATAAAACTGTCTGAAACGTTAAAAAGTTTAGTTTTTACAATGAAGTCTTTTAGTCACTTCATGAAGTTTTAGGGTTAAGAATTTTTGGTCACGCGGGTTCTTTTAAATTAGTAGATTCCTAAGAAAACTGTAGTTTAAAAAGGTTTTACTCGAAAAATATATAAAAATATAAGCAAAAGTTTATGTTGAATGAAATAATTTCAATTTAAGGTTCGAGTGAAAGTTTTTTGTCACCGTCTTGAGTCCTAAAAGTGGTGACTATAAATTCTAAAAAAATGAAAGGAGTGACAGAGTTTCCCACAAAACGTGATGTAGTTAAAAGGTCTTACTGTTAAGTTTTTAAGATAAAGCATTTTAGTCACTTCGTGAAGTTTTATCGTTAAGAATCTTCAGTCACGCGAGTTAGATTTAATAGGAAGATTCCTAGAAAAATTATAGTTTGAAGAGAATTTATAGAATTTTAGAATTTTTTGTTAATTCACGAAATTAATCCAGTTTGCAGGACCTTTTAGTTTAATTATTTCATTTTATTTAATTTATTATTTTTGTTTCAATTTCCTTTAATTTTTCTATTAATAATTTTTCCAAACATTTAAGTATTTAAAAGAGAAAATAATGAAAATATGTTCATAAATAAATTTATGTCATTTTATATAGTTTTTCACCCATATTTAATTCATATATGTATACGTGAGTGTTTTTTTTAATCATCACGTGTAAGTATGACAATAATATTTATGATATAATTTTTCTATAATAATTTCTGTTCTGTTCTGTTTTGTTCTGCTCTGTTATGTTTTGTATTGTTCCTTTTCATATTAAAAATATTAAAAATTTATAACTATTTTATCCATTCAGATTCAAATTCTGATTATTATTTTATAAAACAACAACAATATGTATTAATGGTCAATGCATATACATACATACATATACACGTAAGTATTTTCACATATGCAAATGTATTGAAAATATAAAAATCGTTTCTATAAAATATAAAAATAAAATAAATATAAATCATCAGGCGTCCAACAGCAGCCATCATTCTTTGGTTTTCAGAGTCTGAAAAAACTCGCAGCAAAATTTTTATTTACAAATGATCATTGATTATTAATCTTCATTTGAGAAGATTAAAAATTAAAATTCATTTTTCAATTTATATTTTTTCTTTCAGTTAAGAATTTAAAAAAAAAGAAGATTTTTTTCTAAAAATGCGAAATGATTTATTAACAGTTTTGACTGCTACAACCGACTTCAAAATCATTTCAGTGAATTATTTATTTTTAAAATCTTTTTCTTGGATTTCGCTCTTGATTATTTTATCTTTTTTATTTTTGTTAAATCTGATCTTCAAATGATCTTAATTATTAATCTTCATTTGCGAAGATTAAAAATAAAACTCCTTTTTTTATATTTTTTTTTAAGTTAAAAATAAAAAAGAAGATTATTTTCTAACTCGCTCAAAAATGCTAGATGGTTTAAGCTTAAGAAAAACATTTTTGACTGCACGCGACTTCAAAACGATTTGTGCGAATAATTCATTTTTAAAATCTTTTTTTTTTGATTTCGCTCTTTTTTATCTTTTTTTTTATTTTCATTGATTTTTATAAAATCTTTATATTCAAATGATCTTAATTATTAATCTTCATTTGCGAAGATTAAAAAAATAATAAAAATATCTTCTTCATTTAAATTGTTTTCTTTCAATTCAGAATAAAAAAGAGGATCATTTTTTAATTCGCTCGAAAATGCGAAATGATTAATAAAAAATAAAAAAAAACATTTTTGACTGCTGCACACGACTTCAAAACAATTCGCGCGAATTACTAGTGTTTAAAATCTTTTTTTTTAATTTCGCTCCTTTTTTGATTTTCATCATTGATTTTAATCTTTAAATCATTTCATGCGAATTAATCGTTTTTAAACTCCTTTTTTGGATTTCGCTCCTTCTTCCTTTTTTGTTTTTTATAATTTTTTAAATTTAAACACTTGTAAAAGAGCGACAAAAGCATAAAATTCTTTTTATTTAATCAAAATTAAACTCTTTGAAAGATCCGATCTTAGGAAGAATAAAAAATGGAGTCGAAAACAGTATCTCCATTATTTTATATTTTTTTTATTACACATGAACAGTTGAAATAAATTTATACACTCACTCACTTACTTGCCCGTTCACTCACTCAGTCATTCACTAACTCGTCGTTTAATTGTTGCTGGTGATTTTTTTGTTTATAAAAACTCATCCATTTTAATATCTTAACAATAAATTGCAATATTTATATATTCAATATTATTATGTTTTAAATGATTGTAGATTTTGTTTTTTCAAAAAAAAAAAAAAAAAAATAAATAAATAAAAATAAAAAGAATTGAAAAAACAGTAGAAATAAAATACTTTAAAAAAATTGTTGATTATTTGCCACAATAATTATGAAATGTTGCTTTTGCGGTTGATTGCATTTGAAAAAAAAATTGAATCCATGAAAAATATATAAAGAATTAAAATTTATGCTACAACATGAATATTAAGGTTTTAGCGTGAGTGAATTTTAGTCATGAATTTAAAAGAAATATTAACATCTTTCACTTATTTTTGATAATTTAGAAAACAAGGATTTCGCCTTTTTAAATATTTTAAAAATGAACTCTCAACGTGAGTCATTTTAATCACCTAATCTTCAGAATACTATAATAAGACGTCTAGTTGTCTTCACGATGGTTCAACATTTGGTTTGTAAAGTGAGAACTTTAATTTATGCTACAACAATTATATTAAGATCTTTAGCGTGAGTGTAATATTTAGGTGTCTCACTTTCGCTTATTAATTTTTTTAATCAAACTTGATCATGAATTATTTTAAGCACATAAAACACTTTATTGTTATTATCTTATAAAATTGATAAAAATTGAATTCATCATTTTATTTGCAAGACGGGAACTTAAATTAATGCTTCAGTACACAATTAAGCTTTTAGCGTGAGTGGTTAGAATCCCTTAATTTGAGTGATCTTTTTTGAAATTTCATTTATTTTACATTAATAACAGTACAAGACTTTAGGCCTATCAATTTCAAAGTTTGACTTTCAACGTGACTCGTTTTTATTAAAGTCTGAGTCACGTGTATATGTTTTTAATATTAAAAATTTTTAAACTCATAAGAACTTTTCTTCCTCAATAAAATTATGGCGTTTTCACGAGTGTGATGTTACTAAAAGCTGTAACTGTCACGTTAGTAGTCACGTGAGTTACATTTTATTAAAATTTTCCTATCAAGAGATTGGAGATGATTTTATTATAAAAATATTATTTATAATTGCGTTTCTTCTATTTTCAATTTAGTTTCAAGTGCAAGCACTGCGGAATCTGTAGAATTTTCAGTCACGTGTATGAGATTTAATTAATGTTTTTAAAGTTTTTCTTTAAAAATTTCTTCTATTTTTTAGTAATTTATGTTCAAATCAGAATGTTAAGGTCTCTAAATTATTTTTCAATAAAGAGTTTTAATATTGCATAAATTAGTTTAGGCGTGACTATATTTTTGACAAGAACCTAAGCTTCAATATTCTTTTGATTGTGATCTTTTCAGATATTTGATGTGGTTTAAGTTTGTTTAATTATTTTGTTATAATATTTAGCATTTGATTTTAAAAATTTCGGTCACTTATAGCAATATTGAAGGTAAGTGCTTTTAGTCACGTTAATTAGATCCTATTGACATTTTTTCAACAAAATATTCTTATTTATATGGAAAAGTTTAATTTGTGAGAGAATTAGTAAACATGAAATTAAAACTAAATACTTTTTTATATTCTTTAATTATGATGCAAGCGTGACTATAATTTTGACAAGAAGTTGAACTTCGACAGGGATTATTAGAGTTTTTATTTAAAGCTATTTAAAAGGACACTATTTCAAAACAAGCATGAGTACAATTTATCATTTACTTAAAGTCTCATTATTAAATTTTCCAGTCACGCCAATTGTTTTCAATGAGAAATTCTTGTTAAGCAAATGAATCGATCTCTTTGCTAATGTTTCATACTAAATTCTCCATCTGTAGGGTGTGTTAATAAATGACAAAGATATATAAAATATTCTGAATGCAAAAAAAGTATCAAATGAAATACACTTCTGATGCCATTTGCTGCCGCAGCAGTTAAATGTTTTTATTTAAACTTTTTTTCGCCAGTTGTTGTGGCACAAGTTAGTTGTACTTGGTATTTTTGTTATTGTTGCTATATTTTAAATACGTTTGCAACTTTTGTCGACCCACATCTGTTACATACAAATACACTTACTCACTTGCTCACTAACTCACTCACTCAGACAGTAACAAAACAACAACAACACTTATAAACTCACATATAAATAACTTTCAAACATAAGTAGAAAATGTACAATTGAGATACAACAAAACAACAATTTAGACGAGTGGCAACAAACATTTAAACAAAAAACTTTTTTCTACATTTTTTTCCTTAATTATTTTTTCTTTTTAAATTATCTTTATGAAAAATTCTGAATAAAAATTTAAAATTATAAAAAAATAATAATAATTGTTAAATATTTATTTTAATTTGCATTTAAACAACAAGTGTTTAGCTGGATAACAACAACAAAACAACAAGAAAAATTATTAGAAAAAAAATCTTTTATAATTTAGTGTAAAATATTTTATAAGTCAAGGTTAAATAATTCAGATTTTATTCTGTTGAAGGCAAAGGGGAAATGTTTGGAAACCCTTGAAGGTATGAAGAGGGGTTATTTTTCTATTATCACAGATGACTCAGTCAAGGTTAAATTGTTAAGATATTTATTGTTTGTTTAATTTATGCCAAAAATTAATAACAGGTGTGCTGTAAATAATTAGTTGTTTAATGCTAAAAATTGTTAAGTTTTAGTCACTTATAAGAGTTTAAGCGTGACATGTTTTAAGTGCATTAATTAGTGGAAATTGTGGTTCATTATTATCACATGTTTTAGCTTAAAACTTAAGCTTATTAGGTCATCTTATTTAGATACTAATGTGAGTGGTTTAAGTCACCTAATTTTGTTCTCAAAGTGACTACACATTTCATAATTATCATTTAAAGAAATTAGGAAATTATTCAGTCTCTCAATTTAGTTACCAATTTAGATAATAATTTTGCATATTTTGTGACTGTTGTTGTTCACTTATTATCACATATGAAGTGAGTCTTGATTGCAAGGTTTTGTCACCTTATTTAGCTTTGCAAGTGAATTCTATTTTCATAAAACTTTTTTCTATTTTTTTATCAAAAACTTTTGTTAATATTTTAATTCATTTAAGATTTATACGTGACTACATTCACTTATATTACAGTGAAGTGAGTAAAATTTTCTCAATTATTAATGTAAGTTAAAATTTAATATTCAGTTTATTAATTTGGTTACCAATTTAGATAAGTGAGTGCTATTTCCAGCTAATTTACCTTTAATAGCGAATATTTTCGAATTTCATAATTCCAAAGCGTTTAATTTCTCAAATGTGGCCTTTTTTGTCTTCATATCTGAAAGAGTATTTAGCGTGACTCATGTTTCTCACTCAAATCAACTGCATATAAGGTTCGCTTTGTTCTCTTAATTTCTCTTTAATTTTAAAAGCATTTTATTTCCCAAATGTGGTTACTTTTCTTGAGCCAATTCACAAATTGTTTTCAGCGTGACTCATGTTACGCACATAAACTAGCTGCTATTTAGATTTCTTTTGATCACTTTATGTGGCTTAAATTGTGGAATAATTTCCATTTCTTATTTTATCCTCAATGTCGATTTTTTTGTTATTCACATTTAAAAGTGTTTTCAGCGTGGCTCTTTAGATTTCCTCATACGTCTTAAATTATGAAAAAACTTTACATTTTGTTTTTTCCCGAATTGCGCTGCGTTTTATCACTCATTTCAGTTTCTTTTGTAAGTCATCCTGTAAAGAGTCTTCAGCGTGACTCATTTTACTCCCTCTAATGAGCTAATATTTAGGTTATTTTTCCTCTTGTCATTTAGTCAAAATTATGGTCTAATTCCATCTTCTAATTTTAGCACAATTTCAACGCGTTCTACTCGCCAAATTTAATCACAAATTTAGGTATTTTTCTTAAAGTTGTTTTAGCAGCTGTTTTGAGAGTATTTTTCGGTATCGAAAGAACTTTTTTTATGTTTCTATTTAATTATCCTTTATTGCTGGTTTGTTTTCAATTAATATTATTTATTATCAATTCGTTTTATTTATTATATTTTATCTCGTTTAATTCGAGTTTTATTTCATTTTGTAGAAAATCAACAATTTCTAAAAACAATTAAACATTTTACATGATTTTTATTATTTTTTCACATCTTTTTTAATTATCTAACACCAGTTTCTCACATATTAATGTAAAACCTCTCACAGCAACAACAAAAAAATATCGTGTCAATTAATTATTTATTATATATATTTAAAATAACAAAAACAACAGAAAAAATATATATTATTTTTTCGTTAACTGAATTATTCGAGTTTCATATTAAGTTTCAAGGTCAAGTGCAGGTACTTTATTTAACAACTTGTTATACACTCAGATCTTACACATCGTTTATTCGTTGTGTTTAGTAGTGGGCCTCCCTCTCTCTCTCTCTCTCTCTCTCCCCATTTTCCCCCATCCCACTAGACTTGATTAATTATATTATTTAAGTGTTTTCATGTTGTAGTTGTTGTTTTTGTTAGTTGTTAAAATGTAAATAAATTAAATTGTAATTAAATATAGAGAAATAAACAAACACACACACACACACACACACATAAATGAAATCTCATAAAAGTCATTAAAAATTTATACAAGTTTAATTTGTGAGTGAGTGACTGTGAGAGTGTGTGGAAAAAAGTACTTTAAAAGAAGATCGTTTTACCTAAAGTATCAAATTAAAATTAAAATAATAATTACTGGTTTTTTCTATAATTAATGATATTGAACATGAAAATATAATTCTAAAATATTTAAAATATTTCAAAGGCGTAAAGTATGGAAAATTGTGAATTTAATACATTTAAAGTGATTTGAGTTTAATTGAATTCGAGAGAACCATAATCTATTTAAAGCAATAGAATCTGAAATTTGAATACATTTTAAGTAAAAAGAGAAAATAAAAAGTCATAATATCACTTTATTTGGGTAAGAAAACTAACTCACGCTAAAAGCTTATAACGTGACTGACGGATTCTTTCATCAAACAAAAGTGAAAAAAACTTAATCTTAATTAAAAATAATTTAATGACAAATGATACTCAAATTTATATCAAATTAAAGTGATTTAATTAAGCAGTGACTACATTAAAATTAAGTGACTGAAAGTAGTGACTGAGGAAAACTGTGAACCCAATTAAAGTTAACTAGAATGAAAGAAATATATAACTTTATTTAATGATTGAAACTACTTTTATTTCAAGTATAACATTTACTAATGAATTTAGCAAATTAGAGTGAGTAAATTGATCACCATTTGAAACTAAATTGGGTGACAAAAACCGCTAATGAAAATGTAAATGTAAAATGTATAATCGATAAATTCTTCAGTAAACTTAAAATACTTTTATCTCAAAATAAATTGTAGACATAAAAGGAATCAGAATGAAAATATAATTAAGTGACTGATTTTTTTTACATTTAAAAAACAATGTAAACTAAGTCACGGTATTAACTAGATTACATTCTAGTTAATGGGAAAGTAAGAAGACAAATAAGTGAAATAAACAAAGTGACCTTAACTTAATGAAGTTTAACGGAAAGTGAAGTTGAATGAAAAGTGAGTAAAATAACCCCATTAGGTGACTAAAATGGATTTGTAAGATAATGCTAAGTTTAAAATGTTCACGAGAAGAACACTCTATATGCTTAACAAAATTTAATTAAAAAACCTTAAGAACACACGTTTGCAAGTGACATAATATTTAATGGTAGAAAATCGTGAGTGCAATTTGCCTAGATGGAGTCCATAAACGTGTCTTAATTTAGAAAAAAGTGATCTATATAGTCTTAATTAATTAAGGTGACAAAAACTATTTTCAATATTTAATAACAATAACAACTTTCGAAGTGACTTAAAAATACTTTGGATTGAATCTAAAGTAAGTGATAAAAAGCTTAATTTGGTAACCAAAGTATAAAAGCGCTAAATTTTAATTCATTTACCAAAGGTAATTATTTTAGTGATTTATTTAGAATATAGTGACTGTAAAGATTTTGTTAAATGTTGATTAGGAATGTCGTGAGAAAATAGAAGAGACGTGAGTTACCTTCGATATTCAACTAAAAAACTTTGAAGTTGATCAAAAAGTACTTAATGTACTTACAATTATAAATAAAGTTGATCAGATAAAAGTGTACGTTTATAGCTAAATTTAGTGATAAGATTGAGTCGTAATTCTAGTGAATGTTATAGTTAAACTAAGTCACGCTAATTTTTAATTCAGTATTTAAAAATTTACTTTTTTATTTAAAGTAAACAATTTTCGCTTTCGATTTTAACAAAACGTAGTGACTTATGATACTCTATGGAGTGACTCTAGATACTTTATAAACGGCGTGACTATAAATACTCATTTTTGAGAAGAATAGGGTGACAAAAATTTATTTAAAGTAATCATCTTTGAACTAAATATAATGACTTTAGAGACTTCATAAATTGTGTGACTGTAAATATGCGCTCTTGAAGAAAATAGGGTGACTGAAGGAAGTCACGTTAAATGAAAAATTAAGTGATTAAACTTGTCACGCTAAAACTTATTAAGAAAACTGAAATTCAAGTTTTGTTAATGGTTTAAAGACGAGAGAATAGTAGAGGTGATATTAGGACTATAATGCAGTCTATAGATTAGATTATAGTCTATACTGTAGACCAAAATTCAGGTTATATTTAAGTCTTGTTTTTATACCTTTTTTCCCCTTAAAATTTCGTTTGTACTAAATAACATTTATTTAAAGTCAATTTAATTTAGTTTGATTTACTTAAATCTAATTGAACTTGTTATAAATTTTTACCCATTTTTTCAACCTTCCACCTCCACCTTCCCTGATTAAAGTTAAATTCCCAATTACCTTAAGTAAATGGGGATTTCAATTGGCTTATTATTAAAGTGACATTGTTTTTTAACTAAAGATCAGTAGCTGCCTGTTTTCTATCCAATTTACATTTACCTCTTTTTTATTTCACTTTAATAATACCTGTCACTTCACTTTTCGCTTTCGACTGGAAAACCTTGACCCAGCTTTCTTTTAGCGAAAAAATGTTTTTAAAGAGAAAAGTGAGATGAAAAAAATTTAATCCTTTTTATCAGTTAAACAAGAAAAAAAATAATTAAACCAATAAAATTTTTTGTGGAGGGTTCAAAGGGAAAAATAAAAAGGAGGTAAAAATTTGTTTCAAAATGGGGAGAGGGGGCGGTAAGTGGAAATTAAGGTTTTTCTTATCCTTTTTTGGAGAGAAAAAAATTAACTTGACATTTTACATGTTGTTGAAATTATTTAAATTTTTATTAACTTTTATTGTTGTTATTCGCTATTTTTATCACCAACATTTTCTTCCTTTTTTATATTCTCTACCAGCACAAGTGAAGTGAAGTGAAGAGGGCATATTAATTTGTCATTCCATGTGTAACACTAGAAAGGAATAATTTCAGACCCCATAGTGTATATATATTCGTGCATAAATCAAAATTTGAGTCGATTTGACCATGTCCGTCTGTCTTTCCATCGGTCTGTCCGTTTCTCTGTCTGTATGTATGTCTAATTGTTGACACGTTCACCTCTACAATAACTACTAAAATAACATATTCACTTCACAGATTTGTGGTGAAGGGTATTCAAGATTTGCCATTGCTGAATATAGAATTTTTACTTGTTCAGTTTTTTCTCTCGAGTTAAAAAAACGATAAAATTTAAAGAAAATGTTAACTTACACCACGAAAAGTGAAAAAGGACCAAAAAGTGAGGGCCAAAAAGGGTTAATTGGATAGAAAATAAGAAAATAACAATTGCAACACTTAAATTACATTTTTTACACGTCCACAATAGCAACAACAAAAATGCTATTAGCAACAACTAAAATAGCTAAAACAGCGAAATTGTCCTTTAAAAATAACTTAAGACTTCTTGTAAAAAGGACAAAACAATGTAATAAAATAAATTCTATAAAAATGCAAAAAAAAAAAAAAAACGCACACACACACTAGCAGTTAGCGAGGAAAGTAGAGAGCGAGAGAATTTAGTATTTAAGGATATTTTATCTTAGTGAAAATAAAATTCCTTTCATCTCCTTTAAAAGGATATTAAATTTTTGCTCTTCTTGTTTCTGTTTTAAAAGAAAATTAAATTTTTCCTTTAAATTCTAATTTTATTTTAATACATTTGTCTTTTGACAAAAAATTAACAACTCTGTTTAACATTTCCGTTTCCGTTTCAAAAAGGTTTTCATTAGATTTGTTCTCAATCTCAATTGATTTTTATCTTAATATTTAATTTATAAAAGAGAAAAAAGTCCCCAAATTATTTAAGTCTGAAAAGGGGTCCTATTCCTTCAGTTCCTTTCTTTTTGCTTTCACATATTTCCTTCTTTCGATTTGTTTTGTCTTTGTTTGTGTGTAAGTGTGAATGTGTGTGTAGTTGAATTTTATATTTATTTATTATTCCAAAAGCATAGCATGACTATAAATCTTTTTTAAAACCACATAATTTCAAAAAAAAAAGAGAATCACAGAACAAGAAAAAAAGGAGCAGAAGTTTTAAATCAAAGAATCAATAAATAAAAATTTTACAAAAATATTACACTCGAGAGAAAAAATAGTAGAAAGGAGGAAAAGGTTGCTATTGAGTAGTTTATTGTCTCAGCTATAGACTAGTTTATTGTCTCAGCTATAGACTAGTTTATTGTCTCAGCTATAGACTAGTTTATTGTCTCAGCTATAGACTAGTTTATTGTCTCAGCTATAGACTAGTTTATTGTCTCAGCTATAGACTAGTTTATTGTCTCAGCTATAGACTAGTTTATTGTCTCAGCTATAGACTAGTTTATTGTCTCAGCTATAGACTAGTTTATTGTCTCAGCTATAGACTAGTTTATTGTCTCAGCTATAGACTAGTTTATTGTCTCAGCTATAGACTAGTTTATTGTCTCAGCTATAGACTAGTTTATTGTCTCAGCTATAGACTAGTTTATTGTCTCAGCTATAGACTAGTTTATTGTCTCAGCTATAGACTAGTTTATTGTCTCAGCTATAGACTAGTTTATTGTCTCAGCTATAGACTAGTTTATTGTCTCAGCTATAGACTAGTTTATTGTCTCAGCTATAGACTAGTTTATTGTCTCAGCTATAGACTAGTTTATTGTCTCAGCTATAGACTAGTTTATTGTCTCAGCTATAGACTAGTTTATTGTCTCAGCTATAGACTAGTTTATTGTCTCAGCTATAGACTAGTTTATTGTCTCAGCTATAGACTAGTTTATTGTCTCAGCTATAGACTAGTTTATTGTCTCAGCTATAGACTAGTTTATTGTCTCAGCTATAGACTAGTTTATTGTCTCAGCTATAGACTAGTTTATTGTCTCAGCTATAGACTAGTTTATTGTCTCAGCTATAGACTAGTGTATTGTCTCAGCTATAGACCAGTTTTTTGTCTCAGCTATAGACCAGTTTATTGTCTCAGCTATAAACTAGTTTATTGTCTCAGTCTTCCCTATACACTTTTGTCTGTATAATATTTCAGACTATCATCTATTATATAGCCAAAATTGTGGTCAGTTATATAGTTATAGTCTCTTTTATAGTCCACACTCTCAGACTATAGTATCGTATTTAGTCAAGACTACAGACTATTTTATAGTTCAGACTAGTGTGTCCAGAATTTAGTCTGTTTTATAGTCCGGACTTTGGTCTGGTTTTTTAGTACAAACTATAGCATCTTTTATAGTCCAGACTAAAGTCTATTTAATGTTTCGAAATATTTCCTATTTTATAGTTTTAACTAATTTCCGTTTCATTTAGATTTTACTAATTTCCTTCCCTCGAGCTTAAAAATCATTGACTGTGTCTGTCTTTGTTTTGTATGCAATTATTTTTTTGTTGTCGTTGAAGGAGAGGGGGGGATTTATTTTGAAAAAAACAACAAAAATAAAACGAAGATAAATACAAAAATAAATCAGAGGAAGAAGATGAAAAAAAATGAAATTAATTTGAAATTGATTTCATTACTTATTTTAAACAAATACAATTCGCACAGCTTGATTTCCAACTGAAATTGAAATGAATGACTGAATACGGGAGAGACACGGAGAGTGAGTGACAATAGAATGGTGCGAAGGACCAAAAATATATCCCCACACATAAATAAACTAAAGTACACATTCATACAATAGTTTGTATACATGAATGAATGCGTGTGCAAGAAAAAAAACTGAATGAAAATCTGTCTATAAATTTGAAAAATTCAACAAATATATATGGGAGAGAGAGAGAGGGATGGGGAGAGAGAGAGAGAAAAGAGGATAAAATATAAAATGACATGGTATGGCAATGTCATGACAACTTTAAGCTTTTGTCCACTGATTTCATGTTTAAACACTACAACAAAAACAACAAAATAATCATCATGAAAAAAATGGAAGAAATGAAAGAAACGATTTTTATGCTCTGAATGGTCAGTAAGAAAGAAGAGGGGAGAAAGAGAGATGGAGCGGGTGATTTTGAAAGAGATAAATGTATAGGAATTTTGTGAGAAGGAGATGGAATGTGTATGTAGGGGGAAATGTTTCTTTTTTTAAAGGACTAAATAATAAGGATGCGGAAACGGATGTAACGGAAATTGCACGCTTTCACAACCAAAACTTTTTAGTCCGTTTTTTATTCTTAAAACATTTGTAAATAGGAAACCTGGAACCTCTTTGACACCATTTACACCCCCTCCTTCCGTTTTTGTGCAATACAATCAATGTCATCCGATTGCTTTTGCTTAACCGTTATCTAATAGAAAAAGGGTTTTTTTTAACGGGAAGATTTTTTTTATTACCAAAAAAGGACTGATTTACAGACTTTGAATAGGAATTTTACAAAGCAATCAGAAGGAAATAAAAGATAAGCAAAGGGTGTATGGAAAAGGTGGGAGGGGAGGAAAGAGGGAAAACCTTTAGAAGCATAATCTATTAATAAGATTGTGGTCTAATGAATTAAACCTCAATAGTAAAAGTGAATACGAAGAAAAAAAAAAAGAATCAAATAAAATAAAAATCTATTGAGTAAAAATGATGAGGAGAAGAGAAGAAAGGAAGAAAAGAAAAATCGAACTGGCTTTTTAAGCATCACACACATACACAGATAAAGAATTAAAGGAAATGAATACAAAAATATAAAAATGAAGAAAAAGACATCAGAAATGAAATAAAGGAAATGTTTTGTATTTAAAAAAGCAGAAAAATGCAGACAGACAGACCGACAGACAACTGTAAGCAACCAAACAAACGACTGACTACTTTTCAAATGACATCAACAGCTTTTGGATTAAGCCAGTTTTTCTATAACTACAAAAAGAGAAACCTTAACATGTATAAAGCCAGAAAAAATGAAGAATTATTTAACGCAGAAATCCTAAAAAGGGCAGGAAAAAAATATCTTAAGAAGATGATAACATTCAATAGCAATAGAAACACGCACACAATTACAATTACATTAAAACACACACACACACACACACACATAGATACATCTGTGCTGATGGCTAGATAATAAATACAACAAATCAGCATTACTAACCCCCCTAATCCCCTCCTCTCTTCCTCTTCTATCATTTTAAGATAATGAGAGATTTTCATTTTTTTCTAAAGCCTAAAGACTGTAAAAAGGCAAAAATATTTATTACAAATAAAAGTCCTTTTCTTTTGCAATAGTGAAACTGGTAGAAAATTATAGAAATAATAAAAATAAAAAACTTCAATTCATAGTCTATAAAATAAAACTGGTATTAAATGAAACCATCGACAAATTTACATTCAATTAGTGTAAAGAGTAAATTTACATCTTGAAGGAGTTCGAGAAAATAAAAAAATAGTTAAATACTTGATAAGAGAGAGAGAGAGAGATTAAATTAAGAGAAATAAATAAAACTAATTATGTAAAGGAGAGTAAGAAGCAGAAGTCTTATTAAAGGATAATAAAGCTTTTTACTCTCCAGGAAACTATAGAATATAGTCTAAATGGAAGTGATGGGAAGAAAGATATCAAAGTGATTTGTTTCTTCAGTTAATTAACTTAATAATAAAAGTGTAGACTTTTAAACCGTCGACTATAAAGCCATCTATTGTCTGGACTTTAAAACCGTCTTAAAGTCTCTACAGTCTAAAGAAATTAAATTGTTACTAAAATTTGAAATTTTTACTAAAAAGTCATAAATTTACTAAAATTTTAAATTTTCACTAAAATATCAAATTTTCACTAAAATTTTAAATTTTCACTAAAATTTTAAATTTTCACTAAAATTTCAAATTTTCACAATAATTTGAAATTTTCACTAAAATTTGAAATTTTCACAAAAATTTGAAATTTTCACAAAAATTTGAAATTTTCACAAAAATTTGAAATTTTCACAAAAATTTGAATTTTCCACAAAAGTTGACTTTTTCACAAAATATTGAATTTTTCACAAAAATTTGAATTTTTCACAAAAATTTGAATTTTTCACAAAAATTTGAATTTTTCACAAAAATTTGAATTTTTCACAAAAGTTTTCCACAAGAATTTGAATTTTTAACTAAAATTTTAAATTTTCACAAAAATTTGAAATTTTCACAAAAATCTGAAATTTTCACAAAAATTTGAAATTTTCACAAAAATCTGAAATTTTCAAAAAAATTTGAAATTTTCATTAAAATTTGAAATTTTCATAAAAATTTGAAATTTTCACTCAAATTTAAAATTTTTATTAAAATATAAAATGCCACTTAAATAACTTCCTATTTACTTATTTTATTTACAAGTTATTTTTATCGTATTAATTCGTTTTTATTTATTTCATTCTTCATTAAATTATTATTAAGTCAAAAAACTCTAGTAATTAATAAATTAATTATGCATAACACGCTCGTAACGTATCAGTTCGTGTTGTAAATAAATTTTGGGTTTTTGTTGTTGTTGTTGCGACAACAAACATAATTTCCCAACTTCCAAATTAGTGATTGCGTTTTAATAATTTCGATCTATAATAATAATTAATGCCTGAGTTTTTGCTGTCAATTCAGATTTTTTTCATTTCATTTTTTGTATTTATAAGTGACAAATTCTGTGAGTGCGTTTTGTTGTAATAATTAAAATTTTACACGCATTTCTCTGATAATTTTTGTTTTGTTCTTTGTTGTTGTTCTTGTTGTTGTTGTCAATAAATTGTATTGACATTTTGTCGTCCAAATAGGAGAAGAAGATATAAATTTTCGTCTAGGAAAGAAATAACAATTAGGTTGTGTCAATGTCAATATTACTTGGAAATATAATAGTGATATAATATCGACCTTAAAAATTAAATATTTATTATTTCCCGTTATTGTTTTGCTGTAAAGTCTATTTTGTTGGGTATTTACTGTTTGTTTTATTTTAATTTACATTCAATTACCTTCCTAATTATATATTAAGTTCTAAAAACGTGCTTAACATTGCAAAATCAAATGTCAATACGCCTAAAGGTATGCTTTTATTTTATACTACACAAACGTATACACATACATAAAATAATATGATTTCAAATTGGATTTCAATGTAACAAAATCAGAAAGTTTAATGATTTTTAATTAAATTCAACTTAATTGAATTAATTTATGTTAATTTTATTGAAAAGAGGTCTCTTATTAATATTAATCATTTAATTTAAAAACATGTGAAGCCTTAGAGTATGCAACAAAATTGATTAAAGCCTAAAGAATACGAATAATAGATTTTATATACTGTGTGAAAAACATTCTGGATCAAATTGTGATTTATTTAATTCAAAATTTTAGGGAAAATAAAAATTTAATTTATAATTTTAGTAAAAATTTCAGGATTTTAATAAAAGTTTAAAATTTTATTGAAAATTTCAAATTTTAGTGAAATTTTCAAATTTTAATGAAAATTTCAAATTTTATTGAAAATTTCAAATTTTAGTGAAATTTTCAAATTTTAATGAAAATTTCAAATTTTAGTGAAAATTTCAAATTTTAGTGAAAATTTCAAATTTTAGTGAAAATTTCAAATTTTAGTGAAAATTTCAAATTTTAGTGAAAATTTCAAATTTTAGTGAAAATTTCAAATTTTAGTGAAAATTTCAAATTTTAGTGAAAATGTTCACCTTGAAAATTATGGTGAAATAATCAGAGAAAATTTCAGTGACATTTTAAATTTGTGGTCTTGCAAAGACTGAACTTCTAAAGACTAAACTGTAATGATGACATATATGTCCGATTTGTAAAATAAATTCGAAATTATCGTTTGATTTTCATTCTGAACCAGATGTACAGTCTGTACTGAAGTTTGAACTGTCATCTGATTAAGGGGTCAAGTAATTTATTATTTCAATCACAATCTGAACTAAATTCCATTATCTGAACTATAATCTGACCTGTTACATCTTCTGCAGTCTGAACTATACTCTGATCTGTAGTCCGATTTGTCATCCTATATGTTGTCAAATACATTATAATTTGAAACATAATATTCCTGAAGTCTGAACTGCCATTATCTGTGGTCAAATGAGTTATTTTACATTATTTCTATATTTTATAGTCAGAACTATGATCTCATCTGTAGCCAGATGTGTCAAACTATCTGTTGTCAAATAACTTATAATCTGAACCATCTTCTGAACTGTTGCCAAATCTGTTGTAAAATAAATTTGTGTGTCGGTCTAAATTATGTATTCTATTCTATAGTCTGAACTGTAGTTTTAAATGCAGTCTAAATTATGGGCCGATTTAAAAATTTTAGTCTGAACGAGTCCGCCGTATTGTCTGATTTATAACCTGAACTTTGAATAGTAACCAGCAGTTTAACTCCAAAAGTTATCGTTCTTATCTACTTTAAGGTTGGTGATATAATTCAGTCTAATTTTTGAGTTATTTTCCTTGACGTTCCAATATCTTATTTAATTTGAATAATTCCTTGAAAACGCTTTCCATTTCAAAGAAAATCTTCTTTTTTATTTGATTATTGATTGATTGAAAGTAAATTATCTCCCGTTTCAGCTTAAGAAGACAATTCAATTTGATGTGAATCTATTTTGTATATTTATGGGATGCATAATATTGGCTTTATTCCTCCAACTTCACGCCCTCTCTCTCCCTCTTTCTCTTTCTTTTAACTTATTGACGTTATTTTTTCTTTTGTATTCGTGTATCTTCGTGTGTGTCTGTGTGTGTAAATGATGCTTATTGTCTTAAAGTTTTATAAAATTATCATAACATAAAACGGGTAAGATTTCAACAGAAATCTATTCAACCATTTATCTGCTATAGCTATCAATATAGTATGTTTGAGTGTGTGTCTGTCTTGCGTTACCTATAAACAGCAACAAATAAATGTCTAAATTGTATTTTGAATCCTGTGAACGACTTTGTTGAGGGAAAAGAGTTACAGGAGGTTTATTTGCCAGATTGCTTGATTTGCATTTTAAAAAATATTATCGTTTGATTTTCTTTTCACTCTCTCAGTTTCAACATCATTTGTAGCAAAATTGTTGCAAAAGAAATCTTTTTTTATTGGCAAACAAAATACGTTGCATAGGATGAAGCGGGAAACGGAAAAAGAAACTTTTTCAAATATTTTTATTGTTGGCAACAACTAGGAAACAGTTCTGTAGTTCCGCTGCAACTTGTTGTGTTTAATGCTACAACTTGAAACCACTTAAGCTTAAAAAAAGATTTTGATAAAGGTAGAGAAAAATATAAGGAATATAAGGAAACTCTTCTCAAGAAAATCCTTTGGATCCTTTTCATCTTGGCAATATTTTGTAATCCAGCAATAAAACTTCATGATGTTTCTAAAAGAAACAGAGCAGTTGGAGAGTTGCAGGGGCTAAGAGTTATATTAGCATGCAACATGAGTAAATGTTGCAAAGTATATTTTTACCGTTATTTTATGTTAAACTAACAAACACCGTTATTTTCTGTATAAATTTCTATGATTCTTTCAATCTTTAGTTAACGTTTTTTTTTCTTGAGCTCTTTAACTCTGTTTTTATTTTTTTTTCATTTTTAAAATTCATTCGTTGTTGATTCTTTTGATATGCAAGTGTTTACTATAACAACATAATATAATGCATACACATACATACATACACACACTCACATAAACTATAAATATTACCTTAACTAAAACTCCCACATAAACATACAACAAAATGATTGACTGTAGCTTTGTATGGGTAGAGAAACAAAATTTTATTTACACCATAAACTCAGATACAATTTTAGTAACACACACACATACACACGTACACACATACACACGTACACACATACACCTATTCTTTTATAAAAGCAAAACATCAAGTTGATTGAAATGTTTGCCTCTTCTTTTCCACCCTCACTTCCCTTCATAATTCTACCAAAAACGTAAAAAAAAACACTCTTAATATCCTTCCACAATTTCGTTCTCTGCTGAGAAGCAACAAAAAAAACCTACAAAAAATACGTAAAGAATTTCATTCTCTTTTAACGAGAAAAAAAGGAGTTACTGGCATAAAATTTACTCATATGGATCTCGAAAATAAAAAAAAGAAAAACTACAAAAATTATGTAACGCTCAAAGGATAATAAAAATCACTTTTCTTTGTAAATGTGCACATAAGAGAGCTCGTCCCCTTTAGGATCCACTTCACTCGTTATTGGCATATGAATGAAAGGAAAATTTAAATGCATGTGTATGAATGTGTATATGTGTGTATGTTTTAAGTGTATGTGGGTGAAAATAAAAATTGAATTGAAATATAAATATTGAATTTATAACAGGAATACAAAATTTGTTTTTTCTTTCTCTCTTTACTCGTAAAGAACATAAATGGTTGAAAGCTCTATAGTTGGGGTTATTAATAATATGACACGATTTTTTAGTTATAAAAAATATATGTGTATATAGTCAAGGAGGTAAAAAGCAATCAAGAGGATGTTTTTAATTTAAACTGAAATTAATTGGTATTGACATGAAAGGGTTCCTCCTCACCAGTTTATTACTGAGACAAAGGAAGGAACTAGATACTGAAGAATAGTTTAAATTATAAACTTATATTTAAAATAGACTACAAATATAACTATGAAGTATAAAAAATATGTAGACTAAACTACAAAATAAGCCACAGACTATTTAACTATAAATTAGTTTATATACGAGATTATTAAATAATCTACCAATGAAGGTATAAACTAGTCTATAGTGAAGAGTAAAAAGCAGTAATATAGTGGAGACTATATAAACTAGTCTATAGTAGAGAGTATAAAATACTCCATAGCGGACACTAATTCAGTTCAAGCTGAATACTAGTTTAGTTCTAGTTCGGTTCTAATTCAGTACTAGTTCAGTTCTTATTTAGTTTTAGTTTTAGTTCAGTTCTAGTTCAGCTTCTAGTTTAGGTTCTAGTTCAGGTTCTAGTTCTGGTTCTAGTTCAGATTCTAGTTCAGGTTCTAGTTCATTTTTAAGTTCAGGTTCTAGTTCAGGTTCTAGTTCAGTTCTAGTTCAGGTTCTAGTTCAGCTTTTTAAGTCAAGTTCTAGTTCAGTTTTAATTCTGGTTCTAGTTCAGTTCTGGTTCAGGTTCTAGTTCAGCTTTTTAAGTCAAGTTCTAGTTCAGTTTTAGTTCAGGTTCTAGTTCAGCTTTTTAAGTCAAGTTCTAGTTTAGTTCTACTTCTGGTTCTAGTTCAGGTTCTAGTTCAGTTCTGGTTCAGGTTCTAGTTCAGTTCTAGTTCAGGTTCTAGTTCAGGTTCTAGTTCAGCTTTTTAAGTCAAGTTCTAGTTTAGTTCTACTTCTGGTTCTAGTTCATGTTCTAGTTCATGTTCTAGTTCAGGTTCTAGTTCAGGTTCTAGTTCAGTTCTAGTTCAGGTTCTAGTTCAGCTTTTTAAGTCAAGTTCTAGTTCAGTTTTAATTCTGGTTCTAGTTCAGTTCTGGTTCAGGTTCTAGTTCAGTTCTAGTTCAGGTTCTAGTTCAGTTCTAGTTCAGGTTCTAGTTCAGCTTTTTAAGTCAAGTTCTAGTTCAGTTTTAATTCTGGTTCTAGTTCAGTTCTGGTTCATGTTCTAGTTCAGGTTCTAGTTCAGCTTTTTAAGTCAAGTTCTACTTCAGTTTTAGTTCAGGTTCTAGTTCAGATTCTAGTTCAGCTTTTTAAGTCAAGTTCTAGTTTAGTTCTACTTCTGGTTCTAGTTCAGGTTCTAGTTCAGTTCTGGTTCAGGTTCTAGTTCAGGTTCTTCTTCAGTTCTCTTTCAGGTTCTAGATCTAGTTCAGCTTTAAGTAGAGGTTTTTAAGTCAGGTTCCAGTTTAGTTCTAGTTCAGGTTTTAGTTCAAGTGCTACTTAAGGTTCTTGTTTAGATTCTAGTTCAGATTCTTTTTTGAGTTTTAGTTCAGTTCCGCTCAAAGGCTTTTTTGAATGACCCTAATACTTTAATAAAAATATGTTTTTTTTGTGCGATTCTACCAAATAAAATAGACTTTCGTATGGAAGTTACACCACAAAAATTTATGAAAAAAAAATCAGTTAAAAATTTATGTTTTTGGCCAAATAAATTTTCCTAAATTTTGAAAGCATAAAATCTCTTTTTCTCTAAAGTGTAACAAGTTGATTTGCTTTAAAATTTTTTATCGGTTCTTTTTTTTCTTTTTTATTTTTTTATAATTTTTCGTTGGCTTAACTCATCTTATGTGGAAAATTGCTTTCCTGGGACGGTTTTTTCCAATTTGTGATGCCTTCATTTTGAAAAAAAGGAAATCTCTTAGATTTTTTCCTCTGCTCTCCCTTGATCTCATTGCACATTTGAAAATTTAATTTGATTAAAAAATTGGCAACATTTTGATAAATTGCTTATGAGCTTTTTATGTTGGATTTATATTTTTCCATGGTTTTATTCCCTTTTTTCAGCTCTTTTTGCCTTCTTTTACTCTATAAAGTCAAATATGGAAGTTTTAAAAAACTTTTTCATGTGTGTGTGTGTTTATCCCTTCCTAAAAAAAAATAACTAAATTGGAAAAAGAAACTATTTGAAGTTTTCTGTATTTCTATTTATATCAATTTCTTTCCTACTTAAGATATCATGAGGAAAAAAATAACCGAAAAAATATATAAAGAAATAAAGTTTTTTTCAAGTCTTACAAATTGTTAAATATGTTTTTGTAAGTTAAAAAAAACAACATTTTTATAAAACCGAAATTATACTTTTTTTCCTCTTTTTCCTCTACAAGGTGGCATGAACGAACATGTTTAAGAAAAATAAAAAAAAAACATGTTTGTATTTGAAATAAAAAAGTAACAACAAAATTGAAAAGAAACCATTAAGTGTTTAACAAGTGATGAAAAGGTTAAAGAAACCAAAAAAAAAAGATACTACAAGAACAACAAGAAAGCAAAAGCAAAAAAAAGTTTCCTTAATCAAACATGATGTTTATTTTGTAAAGTTTTGCGTTTCCTCTCGGGGGACTTGAGGAAATAATAACAAAAATGAGAGCAAAAACATTTAACAAGAAAATAATTTTAAAAAATATGAAAAATATTAAAAAAAAACATTAAATAGTAGCACAATTAATAATTTGGAATAAAGTCCAAATATAATCTGAACTATTATAAATTATAGACGACTTTTTAGTCTCAAAGAAAGGCTAATTTAAAGTGACGTTGTAGACAGGGTTATAGGCAAAATCTTTACAATCTATAGAGTAGTTTATAGTCTGGACTATGAAATATTAAATAGTCTGGACTATAGACTACTTTATAGACAATAGATTAGTTAATAGTCTCAATTAGTGAACTAGAATGAACTAGAATTAAACGAAAACTAAACTAGAACTGAACTTGATCTGAAATAGAACTGAACTAGAACTTGAACTGAACTACAATTAAACTAGAACTGAACTAAAACTGAATCTGAACTGAACTAGAATTGAACTAGAACTGAACTTGAAATGAATTAGAACTTGAACTGAACTAGAATTGAATTAGAACTAAAAAATAAATGAATTAGAACTAAACAAGATGTGAACTAGAACTTGATCTGAAATAGAACTGAACTAGAACTTGAACTGAACTACAATTAAACTAGAACTGAATTAGAACTGAACTAGAAATGAATTTGAACTTAACTTTAGGGTCTGAACTAGAATCTGATCAAGAATTTAGAAAAGAATCTTCAAATTAACTTCTTGAATCAATTTGTACTAGAATCTGTGCCGGAATCTCACTTAAAATGTAAATACAAACTTGAATCTGAGTTATGATCTCGATTAAAACCAAATTGCAATCTGCATTAGAATCAAAAAAATTAATCTGAATAACAACATAAAGCTGAAGTGGAACCGGATCTGGAATCTGAACTAGAAACTAAACTTGAATCTTATCTGGAATCTAATTTAGAACTGATACAAAAGAAAATTTTCTCTTAATTCTGATTTGAATTGAAAAATATTGATGACCCTTTAAATTTTGTATATATGTGAGTGTACATATGTATGTGTATTGGCTGTTAGTAACATGAATATAAGAGTTTGTGTGCGTATGAGTTTGTGTGAATGTAGTTCAAAGTTATTTAACATGTTAAATCCACAGCTGATTTATATACATAAAAGGGGGGGGGGGAAATTTGTTCTTACATTTTTATTATTATTTTTCTTAAAACACACACACACATACACATATATATTCATGCATCGGAACAATTTCAAAATAAAAACACTCTTATAAGAATATTTATTTTAGTCGTTGTTGTTGCTATTTTTTTTTGGTGAATGTACTTGAAACGCTGAACTAACATAAACAAATATACGAAATTGAGAAAAAAGCACTAAAATGATTTTGTGTTAACAATTTACAAAGTTTTCAGTTCAGTTTTTGTTCTGAAAAAAAATCCATTTAAAGAGGCACAATTCAGCTACAAAAACAATAAACAACTGGAGGCAAAATACAAAAACAACATTACTTTTCAAGGGCTAAGAAAACATAAGAGGGGGAAAAGAAAGTATGAGTTCACATATGAATTTAAATTGATGACGAAAGAGGGGTATTCAGAATAAAGACTTTGGTTTTAAGATCCTTTAGGCGAATGTTTTTTTCTTTAAAGAGGACATTTTGGATAAATATTGTTAAATTTGATTTTAAATGGATCTGCACACTAGAACTGAGCAGAATTTCACCATTTTTGATTTTCTCAAATTAAAATGATTTTTGTATTTTAAATTTTGTTTTTTTTTTCTACAAAAAAAGAGAAAAATTATTGTAAATTTTTTTATTCTCTCAGTTACTTTGTTTTCTTTTAAAATTAGCATGATTTTCCAGTCATGTGGTTTCATTTAAGTAAAACTGGCAGATATTTTTCTTATTTTCGTATAAATATTTTTTTCATCTTCTTATGTTTTTATTTCATTCTTTTTTTCCAGTTTTGTTTTTATTTCTTTATTTTCAGCTGATAAGTTGAGTTTCAGTTACAATGTTTTACTTTCTTTGCCAGTAAAATTATTATTATTTTTTTATTTTCTTGTCTTATTATTTCTTTTTCTTTTTCTTTTCCCATATTTATTTTTGAAAATCTACTTCACTTTGTGATGCGTTTTTTTTTCTTTTTGAATAAAATTTTACTCTTCTTCTCTTATTTTCTGTAGCAAAATATCACGAATGAAAAAAAGTAAAATCTTCTTTAATGGCGAAAATGTCAGCCAAACCAGCCAAAGCCAGACTCTGGTTGGATTACATGGGAACATAAACACACACACACACACAGTTGTACACAGTTAAAAACACTGACACTGATATCAATTCCTCTCTTTCTCCTTGTAGCTACTTGAAAACTTAAACACACACAGATATTACGCACCATGAAGTGGAATGAAAAATTGTAGATTTAACAGTGAAAATGTTACTAAATCGGATTAAAATGTAAAAGCTTAAGACTTCTTCTTCTTCCTCCAGTGTTTTTGCAACATTTTTATTTTGTTGCTGTTTATTAATTTGCCAGAGATATTTTCTCTTAATAAGAAAATAAAATTTAAATTTGAAAAGGAAATTTTAATAAAAATTTACCATAACAAATTTTCGAGAAAAAATTATATTCTAAAATGATCCGTTCTAGTTCACTTCCAATTCAGTTCTAGTTCATTTCTTGTTCAGTTCTAGTTCAGTTCCAGTTCTAGTTCAGTTCTAGTTCAGTTCTAGTTCAGTTCTAGTTCAGTTCTAGTTCAGTTCTAGTTCAGTTCAAGTTCAGTTATAGTTCAGTTCTAGTTCAGTTCTTGTTCAGTTCTAGTTCAGTTCTAGTTCAGTTCTAGTTCAGTTCAAGTTCAGTTCTCGTTCAGTTCTAGTTCAGTTTTAGTTTGGTTCTAGTTTAGTTCTCGTTCAGTTCTAATTTAGTTCTAGTTCAGTTGCAGTTCTGTTCTAGTTCGTTTTATGTTCAATTCTAGTTCAGCTCTAGTTCTCATTCAGTTGTAGTTTAGTTCTCGTTCAGTTCTAATTTAGTTCTAGTTCAATTCTAGTTTATTTAAAGTTCTTTTTTAGTTTAGTTGTGGTTAAGTTCAAGTTCAGTTCTAGTTCAGTTCTAGTTCACTTCTATTTCAGTTCAAGTTCAGTTCTAGTTCAACTCTTGTTCAGATTTTAGTTAAGATTCAGATACTTAATATAGTTCAGAGTTCAGTTCAAATTCTAGTTGAAACTTAAGTTTACACTACAGCTCATATTTAAGTTCAGATTCTAATTTGATCATATTTCAGTTCCTTCTTTAGATTCTAGCTCAGATTGCAGTTCATATTATCTGGCTGAATTCGAGTCACTAAGTCTATTGCCATATTTTTATTTAGGTTCTGGTAAGAAATCTGCTTTAGATGTCAGGTTCTACCTCAGGTTCCAGTTTAGAATTTAGTTTAGATTTAGTTCAATTTTTATTTTAGTTTAAACTTTAGTGTGAATTTAAATTGCAGTTGAGATTCCAAATTTAAGTTCAGGTTCTAGTTAAGACTTAAGTTCAGGTTCCATTTTAGAGTACAATTTAGATTTTAGTTCAGATTTTGGTGCATATTAAAATTCAGGATTTCAATTCAGACTTTAGGGCAGATCCTAGATAAAGATAAAATTTTCTTTTATTCTTATTCAATATCAAATAAAATTTATGAATTTTATGTTTTTTTTCTACAATTTTTACTTAAATTTAACTTTTTTATTAATTTCCATTTTTTCCTTTTATCAGGTTTTCACTTTAAATTTTTTGGTAAAAATTGAGGATTTTTCGAAGGTAAATTAAAGAAAAAAAATGTTTATATTTAATTTTGGTTTTTTGTGGAAGACAACATGTTGCCCGAAGTTTCTGTTTAGTCTGTGATTTTTCAGCTAAACAATTTCATCCTTATCTTTATCTCTTTTATTCATTTATTTATTTATTTATTCTTTTTGGAAATCTTTTGTTAAGTAACTTGCATTTATTTAATATGAAATTACGATTCAATTGCCTTTAATTTCTCAATTCAATAGCTACAACAACAAACAAAACAAATTAAATTTAATTGAAAAAAAAAGTAATAATAAGAGATGAGAGGGAACAAAAAGTTGTTGGCCCCTAAAATTATGCTTTGCTTTTAAAACAAATGTAAATAAAGCAAAAATACCATTGCATAATTGTAATGTATGAGTTTATAGGAAAATGTAAAGCATACTTTTAGGAATATTTAAATAAATTACAATTTTAATTGAATACAATTTACATTTAATTAAGCACAAAATATGTTATACTCTCCAAAAAAAAGGAAAACAAAAACAACAAAAACTCTTTAAACAACTTTTAGCATAAATTAATAAAAAATTGGAAAACAACAAAAAAAAAACAAGAGAGCAAGGAAGAGAGTATTTTTTTTTTGCTGCTGCTCGTTTACCTTTAAAATTGCATTACAATTTATTAAAGGAAAAGAGCTGGTAAAAAAAGTGGAAAAACTGCAAGGAAAACAATTTTGTGTAAATGGAAATTTTAACAGGAAATTAATAACGGGACTCTTATGAATGAGAAAATAATAAAAAAAAACAATTTTTTAACACAATTTACGAACAAAACTTAACTGAAACTGAAAACAAAAAACAAAAAAAGATCATGTGAAAGTATGAAGGAATAAAATTTTGTATATAAATAATAACGAAAAAAAAAACTTTGAGAAGAGAAAGAATACAAAAATTGGTGAAATATTCACATTTTACGTTATAAAATTGAAAAATGATTCGAGAGAAAAAGAAATGAACTACAAGTTTCCGTTTAATTTATGTTAACTGCAATAAAATACAACAATAACAAGTTACAGTTATGCCGAATCTTCAATACCCTTCACCACAAATACGTGTGCAGTAAATACGTTATGTTTCGTACATAAACAATCACGCGTGTGTAAATGGCAAGAATTCATTTTATTTTGTCGATTTAAAATCGACAATTTTACGAAAGTTTCTCGCTTGAACTAAGAGGTTGCTTCAGATATCGGTATTGAAAATTCTCAGGAATATAACAAATACTCAGGCCAAATTTCAGTGAGCTCTGATATGAGCATGTCAACAATAGGCAGATAGACAGGTAGACATTTGGATTTCCGTTCCGGAATAACCCGAGACACACTCGCCTAAAGATTGTTAACTTAGTGGCAGCTGTATCGATCTGAAAAATTTTCCCAAGAGAGAACAACCAGATACAACCGAAATATCACAACAACATACAGACTGACAGATGAATATAACTAAATCGACTAAGATTTTTCTTTGATGCAAGAATATTACATATAATATGGGGTCTAAGATGATTCCTTCCTAGCGTTACACACGGAATTACAAATTTAATATACTCACATCACCACTTTTGGTGGTGGAGGGTATAAAAATAGTAACAACAATAACTACTATTGCGTTCATGTCCCGGGAAACAGAATGTAAAGCAATTTAATCGCTTTGGCAAATAAGGAAGCCAGTTAAATGTATGTTAAAGCGATTTGACAATTAAGCATTTTATTACATTCTCTATACACTCTTCCTTTCATTATCCCAACCATTTCCATTTATTCCCCTCAATTCATTCACTTCTATACGGTTTCTTTTTATATTTTTATTCGTTTTGTATTAAGGAAGAACTTTGAAAGAAAAGCTAAAATAACCATTAACCTTATAATAAATATACATATACACATTTACACATACATACACAAACACTTTTGTGTCTGTTAGTATGGACTATGAAATGTCTAGTGAACCTTGAAAGGAAACAAACATGACACTAGAGATATTTTTGCTTACGGAAATTACTTTAAAAGCGTGAGCCAATAAATAAATGTTAACTCCTTTATATGAATGAGACACTCACACACACACACATATATATATATATACACTAAGAGAAAGAAACAGAGAGTAAATATATTAAAGTAACAAAAACAAAAGCAAAAGAAAAAAGTATGACAGAAAGGATGTAAATAAATGGGATAAATAAATTTAATGAGACCCAGAAAGCAAAAAGAATCCTTGAGCTCTCAAATTCTTGTAAATAATGAAGAAGCAGCAAAATAAATGAGAACATTCAAAGGACAGAAAGAGATATTCTCAAGGACACGCTACAAAAACTGATCTTGTACTCATAAAATCAGAAATAAACTCTAAACTGAACTGGAGTCGGTGCTAAAATTTGAACCAGAGTCTGAAATGGAAAATCATCTGTACTATAAACTGGATTCTGAACGATTTTCTGAATCTCAATTTGAATTTAAACTCAAATCTGGACCTGAAGCTGAATACAAATGTGAAAAAAATCTGACGAAGAGTCTGAATTAGAATCCAAACCTGACTATGACTTATAGTCCGAACTGAAAACTGAACTAGAATCTGTATATGAATTTGAATTAGAATCTAAACTAGAAACTGAACTAGAATCTGAATTAAAATTTGAACTATAATCTGGTCTACATTATAGTCGGGATTATAATCTGAACAGGGGTTTTAACTAGAATCGCAACTAGAACTTTCAGAATTTTAACAAGAAACTGACCTGGAATTTGAATTAGAATCTTAAATAGAATCTGAACCATAACTTCGGACAAGATTCTGATTCCTGAATTAGAATCTCTTGTTAAGAAAATTTCCTGCAAAGAGGACATTTTAGAAAATTTCCTGAAAAAAACGATCATTTTTAGAAAAATTCTATAAATATGAAAAATTTTCCGAAAATTTCCTCTAAAAACGAAAATTTCCCCTAAAAAAGAAATTTTCCGAAAATTTCCTCTAAAAACGAAATTTTCCGAAAATTTCCTCTAAAAACGAAATTTTTCGAAAATTTCCTCTAAAAACGAAATTTTTCGAAAATTTCCTCTAAAAACGAAATTTTTCGAAAATTTCCTCTCAATACGAAATTTTTCGAAAATTTCCTCTCAATACGAAATTTTTCGAAAATTTCCTCTCAATACGAAATTTTTCGAAAATTTCTTCTAAATACGAAATTTTTTCGAAAATTTCCTCCACATACGAAATTTTTCGAAAATTTTCTCTAAAAACGAAATTTTTCGAAAATTTTCTCTAAAAACGAAATTTTTCGAAAATTTTCTCTAAAAACGAAATTTTTCGAAAATTTCCTCTAAAAACGAAATTTTTCGAAAATTTCCTCTAAAAACGAAATTTTTCGAAAATTTCCTCTAAAAACGAAATTTTTCGAAAATGTCCTCTAAAAATAAAATTTTTCGAAAATTTCCTCCAAAAATGAAAATTTCCTCTTAAAATGAAATTTTTGGAAAATTTCCACTAAAAGTGGAATTTTTCGAAAATTTCCTTTAAAAAAGGTTGTTTTAAAAGTAGTTGGTTCCATTATTATTGCAATAATTTCAAATTGAATCGATTATAAACTGTATCCCTTTCTATATCCTGTTCACGTATGTTGTTTTAGTATAATTTCTTTTCCAATTCGTTTACTTCTTTTAAAAGTTTAAATGTTTGAATCGTGTTTTTAGAAGCTTTTTTCCATTTAAGCATAAAGAAAAATTATACCAAATACAAGAAAATGGAATAAAAATGATATTTGACACTAAGTTACTCATTGCCACCCTCAACAAAGTCAGACATAACACACATAACATAATCTATAATCCCCAATAACGTAAACACACACAGATATAGAGATATACACTCACTCGTCTTTAACAAAGACAAATATCGTCATCGTCGTCGTCATCATCATCATCATCTCACAATTATAGAGATGGATATGTTGACATGAGTAAGGGAACGAATAACAGTAAAAGTTGGTTATTAGAAGAGAATAGAAAAAAAGGATATCTGTTTTCCATATTTATTACAAATCAGGGGAAGTTCCCCTTACATTTGTGGGGTATTGAAAATAATTTTGTTACAAGAGTTTTCATTAAGAAAATGGAAAGTCCAAATTTGAGGTGAATTAAAGATTAAACGTTCCATTTTTTTATTAATTTTTGATATCCTTCCCATCCTTTTGCACACTTTTTGTTACCCAACAAAAAAGAAAGATTGATCCAAAGATTGTACACGTTTTAGTTGAAATAAAGAAGTGTTTTTTATTTTATTTTTATTTTGAACTCACATTTGTTGGTCTGGTCTGGCTTCTTTTATTACCCCCAGCTAATGGTTTCGGGGCAAATGGCATAAGAGTAGTATAAACCTTTTATTAGATTAAATACAAAAGCAACAACAGCATCAGCAGCAACAATAACAATAACACCAACACTCATGATGACAAAGACAGTAAGGACAACAGAAAGGATAATGGTAGCAGCAGCAACAACATCTGAAGTTACAGCAACAGTGATACATTATTTTGGTGTTTTTAGAAAATTTTTATTTTTTTTTTTGTTTTTATTTTTATTTTTATTTTTGAAATAAAATTTTTAGTATTCCAGACCAAACACTTCTTTAAATAAACGACGATGACTGTAATTGTATCCTCTAAATATCACACACACACAAAAACACTCTCACAGACATATATTGAGGGAAAAAGATGAAGATAGAATTTAGAAAAATTCATATATATAAAAAACAACAACAATAAATATCTTTAACACTTTGAACTTTTAATGTGATTGCTTAGCAGCAGCAGTCGAATCAGGAGCAAAAGGAGAAAAGAAATAAAATAAATATCAAAATAAAATGACGATTTAAAAAGGAAATTCCTTAGAAAAATAAGATATAAATAAAATCGATAGTAAAATAAAATAAATATATTTTAATGGGATTTCAAGGTTCAGTATTTCTAAGAGTTGATAAACTAATTTAGCATCGAGAATATTCACCATTCACTTAGACTTCGCTAGATCAAATCGAATCTAGTTCAGATTTAGATCAGATTCTGAATCAGATTATACCTCAAATTATAGTTCAGATTCTAAATCACATTCACGGTAGGATTTTCAGTTTCTAGTACAGAACCTATTTCAGATTCGAATGCAGATTATAGTCCAGTTTTTATTTCCAATTTATTAGATAAAATTCAATTATTGCAGCAGATTCTAATTCTTAATCTATTTCAGACTCCAGCTCAGATTGCACATCAGATTCCAGACCATATTCTAGTTCATATTTAGTTTATGTTCCAGGTTAAGTTCTAGTTCAGCTCATAGATAGGATTCTTGGTAAGATTCGTGTTCAGAATCTTCTACAGATTCTAACTCGGAATCTACTTCAGATTCCTGCTCAGATTATAATTCATCAAAGACTCCAGATAAGATTATAATACAGAACTCTAGATTCTAGTTCTGGATTAGCTTTAGATTCTGGATAAGATTTTAGTTCAAAAGATACTTCAGAATCTAGTTCCAAATCACTTTGGGTTCAATTTCCCATTCAAATTCTTGTTCAGTTTCTAGTCCATATTCCAGTATAGATTATATTTCAGATTCTAATTATAATTTTAGTTTAGATTTTAGTTCATATTTGTTATCCCAATTTAGATTCTAGGTAAGTACTTCTACAGCTCTATCAGAGAATCTATTTGAGATTTCGCTTACGATTCTAGTTTAGATAATATTTTAGAATAAGAACTACAATCCAGTTCTGATTGTAAATGAGATTCTAATTCAGTTCGAATTAAGTTCAAATACAGTTCTGGTTCAGTTCTAATTCGCTTATAGTTCTCTTCTAGTTTAGTTCAAGTTCAGTTCTAGTTCAATTCTAGTAAAGTTTTAGTTCAGTTTTAGTTCGGTTCTAGTACCTTTCTAGTTCAGTACTGCGCAATTCTAGACAAAATCTTAATCTCTTAATTTGAATGCAGTTCAGACATTTTCCTGGTGCTTATTTTGGTCATTGGTCTATTCAATGACCTCGTTTTTACTATTTATTAAAGTTATATTTCCTATTTTTATCGTACTTTTTGGATTTGGATTAATTTTACTTCCGGCAGCCAAAATTTAAGTTTTAAACTTAAAATAGCTGAACATGTTTAAAACAATTTTAGTTTTATCTGGCATTTAAAATTATTATTCTTAAAGAGAAAAACAATCAAAATCAAGCCAACAATTATAACAGAATCCAAGAAACCAGAAGAGAATAATAAAAATTCAAAACATTAATTTTCACTAAAGAAATTTTTATGAGATAAAATTGTTTGCTATTTTTCAACTAGAAGAAATCCAGAGATAAAATATATTTTAAGTCAAATCACGCCAAATAAAAATATATAAAATATTTTCCTTTTTTTTCGATAAACAGGAAGTGGAAATAGAAAAAAAAAAGCAAACATATCTCAGTCAGTCATTCTTTAGAAAATACACAAACACAACTAACAAACACATACAAATGTGAACACTCACACTGTGTTATATTTTTGAACATAAAAAGCAATGAAAAGGGAAATATTATCATTTGCCAGTAAACCAAAACATTAATGGTTTTTGGTTGTTGGGATATGTACGAAATGAGTATGTGTTAGTTTAGTAAATAACGGTTTGCTTCAATGAGGAAATTTGTGTGTGTGTGTGCTTTAGAATTTATTGGTTATGCAGAGGAGTTGGTGGTATTATATCTGTATCATTAGTGGCTTTTACGTTTTACATGTTTAATTGCTAACAGCCAACCACTGAGCCAACATAAAGGAGAGAATGAGAGAGAGAGAGTGAGTGTGAGAAGAGGTTAGTGATAGAAGAGATGATAACAAAACAAACAAATCCAGTGAATTCAACAGAAAAATATCAACAACATGAAAAAAAATAGATTTTTTTTTCGAGACATTTATATTTTTACATGTTTTTTTTTCCTTCTTCTTCCTTCATTTACTCATTTAGAAACAAAAACAAATAAATTTGTAGACACCGTTTTTGTGTGAATTTGCCAAAGCATCTTGGGCCCACAGAAAGGGAACCAATGTTAGGGAAATGAAAATAAAGGAATTGAAAAGAATAACGATAAAAATGTTGTTCTTGTATATTTAACTGCGGTAGATGAAGATAAGACACAAATGGAAGACAAACTGTGAATTTAATTAACAACGTTTTATAGAGTCAACTGAGAAAATGAAATAAAATAATAAAAGAGGACAAAATGCTAGAAAAAAATGGTGATAAAATAAAACAAAGCAGAACAAAACAAAACAAAACAAATAATGTGTTTAAGAAATTAAAAATATTTTCCAAGTTCTGAAACCGCTGCTAATTATGAAACCCACAGAGAGCAAAACAGGAAATTAGCGCAAAAAGAATCTTGGTCAGTGGGGGAATGTGAGAAATGGAAAACACTAAACTATAAACCAAATCATAATCTGGAAAAAATATTAACCCATTTAGGAAACCACATATTCAAGTAATGAACTGAATTAGAACTGATCTAAAAGTGAACTAGAACTGAATTAGAACTGGACTAGAAGTGAACTAGAACTGAGCTAGAATTTGAAATATAATCTGAACTAGAGCCCCAATTGGAATCTCAACTCGAATTTGAAATAGAATCTGGACTAGAACTGGACTAGAAGTGAACTAGAACTGGACTAGAAGTGAACTAGAACTAGAACTGGACTAGAAGTGAACTAGAACTGGACTAGAAGTGAACTAGAACTAGAACTGAACTAGAATTTGAAATATAATCTAAACTAGAGCCCCAATTGGAATCTCAACTAGAATTTGAAATAGAATCTGGAGTGGAATATGAATTGGGATGTGAACAAGAATTTGAATTAAAATCTACACAGGAATCTGAATTAGAATCCGAATAAGAATCTGCTGTTTTGTTTTTAGTTTCAATATATGAAGACAAGAATATTTCCATTCTTATTATTTAATGTCCATTTTAATAGTTTATATCTCTTTTTTATTAATCATGCTGCTACCAACCATTTTTCTATTCAACCAGTTTTTTATTATGGAAATAATTTTTTTTTATTTGTATTGTTGTCGTAGAACATTTGATTATATTTCATTCTTTATTATTTAAATATTTATTATTTCCCTCTTTTATTTCTGTCTTACAGACATTAATTTAAAAATCATTGTCTTCTAATAACAATTTACAATAATATATGAAGAGAAATAATAAAAAGAGAGATTTATAAAAATATAATAACTGAAGTCATATTACAATACTCAAACATATAAATAACACATATACACTTATACACACACACATACACATATGCACTTATGCTCCCTTAAGAGGAAATAAAATATAACGATGAACATGAAAAAATAAAAAATATTGTTATGCGAATAAAATAAATAAGAATTATTGTCATAGAATATTATTTAGTTTAGAATAAAACTGTTTTAGTAGATTTTTTATGGAACTGACTGTGTGAGACCCATGAGTTGTTGGTAGAGAGAGAGTGTTGTATCTAAAAGATACAAAGTACTCTCTTTTTTTGAAACTAATATGTGAGATGATGCACAGTGTTTCAAATGAAAATAAATCTTTTACTTCGTAAAAACTACTCCCATCAAAATCTGAGTCGATTTAGCTATGTCGGTCTGTCTTTCTGTCTTTCAGACAATGAAGTGTTGCCTAAGTATTTTTTATAGTCCTAAAAAGTTTTCTATTTAAAACCAAAAAATTAGATAAATATAATTAAAGATATAGACCGATATCGGAGGCAACTTCTAAGTTCAAGCGAAGGACTTCCGTAAAATTGTCAATTTAAAGTCGATAAATTAGAAATTTTGCCATAATATTAGGTTATGTAAACTTTATTACCATTCCAAAAATTATATAAATCGGTTCAGTGAATATAAATGTTATATCTAAAATATAACTCATTTTATGACTCATTAAGTCTTAGCATTCTTAATGCAATTAAAAATATTGATAAAAAAATATATTTTGTTTGAAAGTAAAGGTATTTGCAGGTCCAAAGGTAAAAGTTTAGCAGAATCTACTCGTATAAAAATTTGTAAAATATGTTCAGATACAAGGAATCTGGATCGTTTTAATTTTTCTCTTGTGACCCAAGGTGACCAAATTTGGGTCCCTATGGACTGACTCCTGTTAGGTCCTCAAAGTCCAAATTTTAAAAATAAACTCGCTTGTTCTTCTTTTATCATCATGTGCAATTTCATTGAAATCGGACTAGTCGTTCTGAAGTTATAGATTTATTTCTATTTTATTTCTCATTTGAAATACTGTTAGATGGTTGTCATAGTTGCATTTGTATATGTTTGTGTATTTGTATTAGTTGTTGTAGTTGTCTTTGTCATTGTCGTCATTGTGATCATTATTTTATTATTCTTTTACTTGTTTTTTAAGTTTAATTTATGACCAACAATAAAATTGTGAGTTGTTACTCTCCTTAATGGTCAGTCAGTCAGTCAGTCAGTCAGTCAGTCAGTCAATTCGTTCAATAATAAAATAAATTTAATATTTATTTGTGATTATTTCTAGGAATTAGAGTGAAAAAGAGTATAAATCGTGTTAAAATGAATGCAGTAAAATGAAACTATTTTTGTTTAAAAAACAGAGCAGTTTATGAATTTCGGGTTTATCCATAGAAAAAGACTCCCTTTTTTTCCGGGAAATTTATTGTTTTCAATCCAGAGAAATTTTTATCGAGAATTTTCGGGAAATAATTTAAGTAAAATAAGAAATATTGAGTGTAACTCCAAAGGGCATCAATAAAAAATTCAAACAAATTTGGCCAGATTTGCTAAAAAAAATATATCGCTCCAACAGAAAAATAGTTGTAGGCTGATATCTGAGACTGAATTCAGCCCTATTATATCATATCAAAATATATATAAATCGGAATTATAGAATATCAGTGTGAAATATAATTTAAAAGACGATTCTATGAAATTTCTCTCATACATTTATTATAGTACAAAAATGCCACCTCAAATATATGAGGTTATTTGATCTAGATCCAATACGAGGACCTTAGTTGGCAAAAGCTTTTAGGCATATAAATCTAGTAGTTCTATTGAAATGTGCCTAAATTTATTCCCTCACAGTTTTTAGTCTATTTTTTTATTTTAAAGAATGTTGGTGCATATTTGGTTATAGGTTCCACATAAGGTCCCCTTCTGGATGATACTAATTCTATGGAAGTTTCAGTATACATTTTTCTTTCGACGGCTTTATGAGACAACAGTTCATATTCATAATTCGCCATTTTTTCAGAAAAAAATTATTAGTATTTCAATGGATTTCGCCTTCCATATGAGAATAAAAATCCCTAATAGCAGTTTCTAATCATGGCTCCTACCCGGAATAGAGGCAGAGCCGAGTAAATGATTTAAAGTTGTTTTTACTACAATTAAAGCATTTTTTCATTACAAACATTAGTTTTCCAGAATATCTGATATTCCTTTTTATTCCTGGGGAAAAAAAGGAAAAACTGGGAAAAGAGACCCTTATTGGGTTTAAGCAATTTTTTTTTTATGTTAACTTCGAAAAGGTTTGATGCAACTTGCAGAGAAGTTGCAAAGAATTTTCTCTCAAAACCAATTTATTACCTTTCGAATCCATTACAAATAAAATATTGACCTTGTTTAGATAAATTTTAATAGGTTTTTTTTGATTATAATTTATTTTATTTATTCAATATTTTTTCGGGGAATTTTTTTGTTTATTTAAGAGTCTTCGCTGAAAAAGAATAAAATTTCTAAATAAATTTGTTACGTTTTCAGGTGAGTCGTTGTTAAAGTTCAGTGGCATAATTTAATTTATGTTTGGCAATATTTTTATACCCTCCATCATTATAAATGGTGAAGTAGGGTACATTAACTTTGTCATACCGTGTGTAATGTTAATGTATATATATTCTTGCATTAAAATCAAAATCTGAGTCGATTGAGCTCTGTCTGTCTGTCCGTCAGTCTTTTGATTGCACGCTCACATCCACAAAATTTTACAGAGCTTAATAAAATTTAGCCCAAATATTTTTTATAGTCCTGAGAAGTTTTCAATTTAAAAACAGCAAAGTCAATTTAGTATATTAAAACATATAGACCGATATCTGAGGTAACCTCTAAATTCAGGCAATAAACTTTCGTAATTTTATTTATTAAATAATGTGAACTTCATTACCATTTCAAAAGGTGATCAAAATCGGTTCAGTAGAAAAAAATATAACGTTTATGCAATGTATACGTTTGTGAGTGTATGTGTGGCTGTGTACATTACGTATTCACTTCACATGAGTTTGTGGTGCAGGGTATTGAAAATTCGGTTTAGCCGAATATATCATTCTTACTTGTTTTTATTTAATTTTGATGGTAAACAATTTTTTCTTTCTCTAATTTTATTTCGTTTTCCAATATTCAACTAATTTTGAAAAAAGAATATTTAATTTTTTGCTGTTGTTGTTGATTTTTTTATGGCTGACGGCTTGTTTCAGCTCAGCTGTTTCTTGTTTACATTTAAGTCTAGTTATTTTTTCATTCTTAGCTAATTTTAATTTTTTATAATATTTGCTAGTCATTTGGAGAAATAAATGACTGGAAATAAAAATTGAAAAAAAAAAAACACACTTAAAGAAAAATATTCATTAAATCATTTAAAATAAAGAGAATATTTTAAATTTAGCTTAAAGATGATAAAAAATAAAATTTTCGTTAATTTTTAAAATTTTCGAAAATTCGAAGTTAATTTCGAAATAGTTCTAATGCTGCTAGACTTAGTTAAATTAAGTTTTATCACTTAAATCTATAAAAAATGAGTTGTTTTTTTTTGTTAATTTTTTTTTCAGTGTTCGAAAATTCGAACACAAGTTCGAAATTTTTTTAATACTACCAAATTTAATTATTTTAAATTTTATTACAAATTTCCTGAAATGTTTGTTTTTTTTTCAAATTTTTCAACAATAATTTCAAAATTGGAATATTTTTTTTATAATTTTGAAATTATTTTAAAGCTTTAAAAAACACTAAATTTAATTTTTATTATAAATTTCTTTTCTCAATTTTCAACAATTTTTTCAATCTTCGAAAATTTGTATTAAATTTCGAAATAATTTTAAAGCGACAAAAGACAACCATTAACATATTTATTGTAAAATTTATTAAAGTTATTTATTTTTCCTTAATTTTAAATAAAAATTTCTGCACTCAAAAATGAATCTTAATTTCGAAAATCTTTCAATGCTTCAATATACAAATATTTTTATTTCTTATAAAATTTTTAAAAGTCATGTTGTTTTTATAAATTTTACATATAATTTTTCATGTTCGAAAATTCGTACTTCATTTCTTTTATGAAAATATAATCGAAAATTGATTTTTTCGAAACTTTAATCACTTTACTTCTCAAGAATGTTCGAAAACTCGTACGTAATTTTATGTACTTTTATACAAAATTTTCAACCTTCGAAAAATCGATTAGAGCTACGAAATACTTTTTTTCTTTCAGCTCAGTTAACTTACTTACAATTCTGATTCTTCAGATTCAGTTCATATTCCCTGTTAGATTTAATACCGATTAGTTTAGATTTTGGTTCATATTTTAGTTTAAATTGAGGTTCAGATTTTTATTTGGATTACGGTTTAGAGTTTCTGAATCAGATTCGAGTACAGATTCTAATTCAGATTCAGATTATTATTCTACTTTAGATTCTAATTCAGGTTTTTGTTCAGGTTCTGGTATAAATTTTAATTCTGAAAAAATTTAAGATTTTGGTTCAGATTTACTATGACTCTGTTAAGTTTTATTTAAATTTCTAATTTAAGTTCAATTTTATATTAAATTTTGATAATTTTTAGAAATCACTTAATTCTTCTATAATTTTTCTTTAAGTGTACAATTTCATATTCGACTTTTTTCTAATCTTAAAAATTATTTATTAATTTGTTTTGTTACTTCTACCATTTCAATATCTACAACCTGTTCTTTACGCTGATTATTTAATTTTTTTTCTTTCAGTTTCTTTCTTCAATACTTTTTTTGTATTAAATCAAAATCAAATACAAAATATTCTGTGGCCCCCCAACCGCAGTCAGGCAGCTACACGAATAAAATAATTTGAGTGTTTTTACGTTTTATTATTTAAACTTGTAGTGTTAACTTCTTGGGTACAGATCGATGAACATAGACATGGACACACACACTCGCTTATACACACATGCTTAATAAAATTAAAGCCAAGTTTAACTAACAATTAAGTTAACAATCATACAAACAAACTTATGAAAACAAACTTAAGAAGCTGAAGCTTTAAAGCAGCAGACGCGTTTTATTAGTTAATATATTTTGTTAAGCTGCGCAGGCGCAACTTGATTCTCTCTCTGCCTCTCTACAAAGAAAAAAACAGCTGTTGCTTTAAACTTTAATTTAAAATTCAATTTGTGTCTTTCTTAGTCTGAGAGTGTATGTGCATGTGTTGTGTGTGAGTTTGTGTTTTAGTTTTGAAATTCAATTGCATTTAAATGTTTCAGTTTTTTTTTTGTTTTTTTGTTTTTGTTCGAGCAGCTTGATCAAAATCTTTGCTTGACTGCGCTTGACCTTGTAACTGAATGCAAGTTTGTAATTGTTGCTGTTTTATTTTTATTATTTTATTAATTCTTTTTTTAATTTTTTCTTCATAAAAATATTTAATTTTTGTTTATTAATTTTTATAACAATTTTCGGTTGCAATTTTTTTTTGTTGTTCTATTGAGAAACATTTTTGGTTTTGATTTTTAGAATTTTATTTCAGCGATTTTTCTATTGTTTTATTCGAATTATTTTTCTTGATTTTTAAAAAAATTATGTGAATTAATAATTTTTCACATAATTTTTGTTAATTTAATAATTTTTTTTGTGATTTAAGAAAATTTTATAACAAAACAAATCTAAAGTCAAATGTCGAATTATGGGTTAAAAAATTTAATTTAATTATATTTATTGTTTAATAAAGAATTGTTTAACATGCAATAAAGTTATTAATAAAGATTTTTTTTTTAATTTTCTTTACAGATTAACTGAAAATTGAAAATTTCCATATAAAAAAGTAAGTACGAAACATTTTAAAAACTACTGAAATTTTTCGCTAAACTGAATCGGAATTGAACTAGAATTGAACTAGAACGGGAATCAGAACTAGAATTTGAACAGGAACCTGAAATAGAACCTGAAGCAGAATCTGATAAAACCTTAAATATAATCTGCAACTGACGGAAAATGTGAACTCGAACCTGAAAATAAAATTTAATTAAAACCTGAAAAAAGATTGAACTGAACCTGAACCCAAACTGGAACATGAACAAGAACTTGAATTAGAACCGGGACTAGAATCTGAACTAGAACTGAACTAGAACCTAAACTAGAACCTGAACTATAATCTGAAGTATAACTTGAACCAGAACCTGAGTTAGATCCTGAACTAGATCCAAAACTAGAACTTGAACAAGAACCTGAACTAGAACCTGATTTAGAACATGAATTTAAACGTGAACAAGAACCTGAACTAGAATCTGGACTAGAACTTGAACTAGAATTTGAACTAGAACCTGAATTAAAATTCAATTATAACTGAACTAGAATCGTAATTAGAATTTGAGGCATAATATTCATTATTAGTTATTTTCCTTTAATATTTATAAAAAGTCCTTTTAAATTTATGAAATTTATTATGTTAATTTATGCAAAATTATTTTAAATTCTTCGTTTTTGCGAACTTCTCAATATTCCTTTTTTTAATCATTAAAAGCTGCAATGTTTTTGTTATTTACATTTCAATTTTAATTTTAATGCGATTTTTGGTTTTAAAGTTATGATCAGAAGCCTGATTTCATTTCACATTAAACTGGGTGACGTATGATTAATAATAATTATGGTGGACAAATTTGTCATAGACTATTACTCTTGAACCAGAAAAGCTATTAGTTACAAATTAATGGAAAATTATAAAGAAACGCTTAAGGATTTTAATACACTTAATCAAAATTTCTGGCAAAATTAAAATATTTGAAATTAAAAAAAAAAATATTTCTGAACAATTTTAAAATTCTTATTAATAAAAAATTCTTCAATTATTTATAATATTTTTTTATTTATCAGAATTATGTCACACATGTAGATTTTGTAATTTAAAATATTAATATCCTGTAGGTTTTATTTGGAAATTTATGTTTCTGACATTTGTGTCATATTTTTAATTATGATATAAAATTTAAATCAAATCCTTTGACACTTACGACAAACTGATTGTTGTATTGATTTTATCTAGATACTTTTCTCTTTTCTTGATATTGTTGTTGTTATTTAACTTTTAATAACAACAAATAACAGGTTTAAATGATTTTAATATTATTTGATCTAAAAAACAAAGAGATTCCAAAAATACAAAATTCTTCTCAGAATTATTTTGAATGGAATGAATTTCTTTGTAAATTTAATTGAAATTTAAATAAAACTTTCATTTTTGTTATTTTATTCAGATTATGGAAATATTTTGTTGGATTATACCGACAGTATTAGCGGATGTAAATTTTGAATATCTTGAGTGATTAAATGTAGAAAAGTGGTCCCTGGACTCAATTCTACTTCTTCCAGTTATTTAAATAAATCTTGAGAGTTTTATGATTCATTTTAGTTCTTCGGTAACTGATGGACTAAAAGCCAAATTAAAATTCCTTCAGAACTGCAGGGCTTTCTGTTCTATAATTCATTCAAGATTGTCTTTAAGTTTAAGTATTTTCATTGAATATTTAATTTTATTATTTTTAACAATAAAGATTGTTAAATATTCTTGTTGTTGCTATTAATATTGTTATTGTTTTTGTTGTTTTTGTTCGGATTCTTCTTTTGTTTATCTTAAATAAATTTTATAATTCTATTTTATAACAAAATAATTTAAAATTTTTAAGAAAATATACAAAATTTATATTTGAAAGATGATTTAATAAAATATTTGTTATAAAATAACAAAAATTTTAATACGAACATGTTCATACATGCAAAATCATATACTTGCAACAACAACAACAATTTGCTAATGTCTGCAAATTGTTTGATCAAAAGGATTAATTGTCGGTATTTAAATTTTGTTATTGTAACTGATTTTTGTGCAATAAAATGTAATCAAAGTTATTAAATTTTCTATAACAAAAGTAAATATTGAAAGAAAAAATCATTTTAAATTTAATTAAATTTTAGAAAAAATATGTTTTCGTGTTTGTTTAGTAACATGTGCTATGGAACCAGGAATAATAAAGCAAACAGTTCTAGTTTATTTCAAGTTCAGTTCAATTTCAGTTGTAGTTCAGTTCTGATTCAATTATAGATCAGTTCTAGTTCTGTTCTATCTCAGTTCTAGTGCAGTTCTAGTTCAGTTCTAATTTAGTTCTAATTCAGTTCTAGCTCAGTTGAAATACAGTTCTGGTTCATTTCTAGTCCAATTCTAGATCAGTTCTAGTTCTGTTTTTGTTAAGTCCAAGTTCAGTTTTAGTTGAAATCTACTTCAGTTCTAGTTCAGTTCCAGTTCACTTCTAGTTCATTTCTTGTTCTGTTCTATCTCAGTTCTAGTTTAGTCCTAGTTCAGTTCTGGTTAATTTTTAGTTCAGTTCAAGTTCAGTTCTTGTTCGGTTTTAGTAAAGTTCTAGTGCAGTTTTAGTTCAGTTTTACGTCAGTTCTGGTTCAGTTGTATTATTAAAATTCTAGTTTAGTTTCTAGTGCAGAATCTAGTTCAGACTTTGGTGTAAGTTTTAGATTAGATGCTAATGCATGTTCTAGTTGGGATTTGTTTTATATTCTAGTCAATTTCTAGTTCAGGTTTAAATCCAGATTCCAGTTCAGTTTCTAATTGAGATTCAAGTCTAATTATAGCCGGTATTCTCTCTCAGTTCCTAATGAAGATTCTACTTAAATTTCTGGTTCAGATTCTAGTTCAGCTTTTAGTGCAGTTTCAGGTTCAGATTAAAATTCTAGATCATATTAAAGTTTAGTTTTGATACTGTTTGCCTCGTACAATTTATTTTATTATGAAATCTTTTATAACCTCATTTTATATCCTGAATTTATATCAATCATACGTTACCCTGGTCGGACAAATAAAGGATCTTCTTACTTTTTGAAGGTTGAGTGTTCTTCATAATTTTAAGTTGAATTAAAGATCCAGATAAGAGCTTCTAGAAATTAGTTAAGATTTTTGAATTTTCTTATTTGTGAAGAGCAGTAATTGACTTTTGAATTGAATTAGCGCAAATTATTATTAATTTGCTTAAAATTAATTTTAGTAAAATACATTTAACATTTATGCTTTAAAATTAACACTCAAATTTCCCTTAATCAGCTCATTAATTATTTGTTTTAATAATTCTGAAAAAAACTTTATTTCAAAAAATTTGATTAAATAGCCATTTTCAATTTTATTAACTTTCAATTAAACTTTTTTAATGCTTTTTGTTGTTGTTGCTATAAAAAAGGACAATTTTATAAATCTCTATTTTTTTTTAAATTTATTTTTTATAATAAAAAAAGAATTTTTTAAAAAATATATTTTTTATAAAGAAAAACCTTTAAACAAATTATTTTAAATTGATATTTGATGAGGCATAATAATAACAAAGATTGTATTTATTATTATATTTATGTCATTATTAATTTATGCCATAATTGGGAAATTATTTGTTTATATCTCTACATATATATATTTCTTTCTCTTTCATGTTTTATTATCATAAATTTTTTGTTAAATAATTGTTTGCCAAACGAATCGTTACATAATTCACATTTTAATTCAATATAATTCAATTACTATGAATTGAATTGATTTTATTGAGCGTAAATTTTGAAAAAAAACTATTGATTGTTTTTAATTTATTTAATACATGTAGTTACTAAAAATTAGTACAATGATTGGGGAAAGAGTTTTATTTTTATTTAATTTTTATTATAATTTAATATAAAAGCTAATTTTTATAGTTAATAGATTTATTGTTTTTTAATTTATTTAAATAAATTTTATGTGGTTTTAAATTAGTTTATACAAATTTCATTTCCGTGGGAAAATATAGTATTAAATTTTGAAATATAAATTCCTTTCGAAAAGGTTAAAAAAAATAAATTGGGGAAAAATTTTGAAAATTTCCCTTTTTTCAAGAAAAAATTTTTCAATTTTGTATTAAAAAAATAATAAGATAAATTATTTTAAATTAACTGCTTAGTATATGTCTCGAAATTCTGAAATGTTGTTAACAATAATGCTTTTGATTTAAATCGATATCTGTAGTAGTGCAAAAGTTATGAGGATTAAAAAAATTTTAACTTAATTAATATTAATCATACGCCAGATTGGTATATAAAAAGAAAGCCTTATAATTCATGAATTACTCCTTCCATTTATATAAAATATAAAGGGCTCATAAACAATAACATTTATTTCAGACTAAATATATTTCAAAAATTATTATGCACAGTGGACCAATTAAAATCATAAAAAAAGCTTTTTTTCAATTACAAATTTACATGCATTTTCACATCTTCATCTAGTAAATTATTCATGTAAAGAAATGGTTAAAAAAATTATATTAAGGGAACAAATTTGGAATTTTTTATATTCCAAAAATTATTTCTCCAATTTCTATTAAAAATTTTGTAGCTACAGGTCTAATGAATTTTGCGCTTGATATATGTATCCGAAACCTTAAAATATTGTTGACAGTTAAGTTTTTAATCCAAATTGATATCTGTAGTATTGCAAAAGTTATGATGATTTAAAGAAAAAATTGATTTAATTAATATTAATCATACGCCACAGTGGCATATTAAAAGAAATACGTGTAACTTCTGAATTACTCACTCCATTTATATAAAATTTAAAGAGTTCATAACCATTAAGATAAGCTTTAATTAAGACTATTTATATTTCAAGAATTATTATGCACAGTTGGTTCTTTAAGGCCATTAAAAAAATTAATTAAAAATTTTGTAAATATTTATCTTTAAAAACTTTTATTTTTTCAATTACAAATTTACATTCATTTTCACATCTACATCCAGCAAATTATTCATGTGAAAAGAAACCCCTTTTTTATTTTTCTAAAGTTCCTTTGTCTTTGTTATTTTGGTTTGTTATATTTCAGTTTTTTTGTGAATGTTTTGTTATCTAAATAATTATCTCTAAAATGTCTTTTGTTCAAATGCATATGAAAACGATTAAAATGAAGCTCTGTTCGTTCATAGATACCACAAAAAACATAAACTCACATATACATTTTTACCTAAAAGGACTATATAAAATAAAATGAACGAAAATAGCAGCGACCAAAAAAGAAAACAGTTCATGTTTTTGTTTTTTTTTTATTTTTTTGTTTTTTGGTTGAAATAATAAACATTTGTTATTTGTAATCAAAATAATCATAATAATAATAATGATAATAAAAAAAGCAGAAAAGAGGAATATTATGAAAATATACACAGACATTGTTAAATGTTAAAATGTTTTTGTGTATAAAACAAAGGTGTTTTACTGACAATGTATGTATATGTGTGCTCTTCCACTAAATGATACCTAGAAATATGCTAAAAAAATTCACATACTTTTATATACAATTTATATAAAATAGAGTAAATTCTTTGTTGTAACATAAAAATGAATGATACTTCAACAATATGAAATACATGCACACGTACAAACATATATATATAAACCACATACCGCATACAAGTACATGCTCATAAAACACTAAAGGAGATAAATAAAAATACACAAAAGAAAATTAAATTTAAGAACTTCAATCTGAACTAGAACCTGATCTAACATCTCATTTAGAATTAGAACCATTTACAATCTAAGATAAAATCTAAATTAGAATCAGAACTATAATTTTATATTAGAATTTTTACGGAAATACAATCAGAACTGGAATCAGAACACGAATCTGAATATTCAATTTGAACTACAATTTTGAATCGATTTGGATATAACTTATAATCTTGTTCAGATTCTGAATCCAGATAAATATCTGAGCTAGAAACTGACTAACAGTATAAACATTTTTTAATAAAACCTAAACTTGAAGTGGCATCTCGGAATCCGAACTGGAATTTAAACTGTAATCTAGATTAGACTTGTACTGAAATAAGATTCTCAGTAAAAGTTATAATTGAATTTGAACTGGAATTTAATTAAGATATTAAAGTAGGATCTAAATTGTTATCCAAACTGGAATCCAAACTTGAAAATGAACTAGAATCGAAACTAAAGTTTGACGTAAAATCGTTATCAGATTTTGAATTAAAGTCTTAATATAATTTGAATTTGCATTTAAACTGAAATCTGAACCGAAAATTGAACTAGAATCCCAGCAGGAATCAGAAATCGAAACTGAAGTAGAATTTGAGTTTGAATTCAAGAAATAATCTGAACCGCAATCTGAATTTGAATCTGATTAAGAAGAATCGAAATTAGAATTTAAATACGAACCTGAATTAAAATCTGAACCGGCAACAGAATAAGAATTTTACCCAGAATCTGAACTTAAATTTGAACTTGAATTTTATTTGGAATCTTATTCAGAAGTTGAAAATCTGTACTGAGCCAAAATGTGAAATGGAATCTACACTATTATCTGAATTGGAGTCTGAATCAGATCTAAACTACAATCTAAACAAAATCTTAAGTAGAATTAAACTAGAACTGAACTGGAACTGAACTAGAAATTAACTTGAACTGATCTAAAACTGAACTAGAACTGAACTAGAACTAAACTAGAACTAAAATAGAATTAAAATAGAAGTGAACTAGAACTGGTCTAGAATTGAACTAGAACTTTTCTAGAACTGAACTAGAAATATTATTTAAAATAAATTATATGTGGCGTATGATTAATATTAATTAAAAATTAATTTATTTAATTCCCTATAGTTTCTTAACTATTTATGATGGAAATAATCTTTCAATTGGAGTTGATAAAACAGACTCTAACTTTTCTAACATCCTTTTAACATTTATTAAAGTTAAATTTCAAAAAGCAAAAAATTAGTTCAATTACTTAATTATATTTTTTTTGTTGAAAGTTTTCTGTACTTATAATTATATCCTTCTATGTTCCGTTTTTTTTTTGTGGTATTCTCATAAATGTTAACTACATTTACAAACATGTTACAATTTCCTCTGCAACAAAATGGTGCAAAATATTTATGTTTATATTCCACTTTCTAACAATTTGACACCCTCCCTCTTGAAAATATATAAAATAAAGTATTTGAAACACCCTTCCCTAATGACAACTTAAGAGTCTTTCAACGTGTGTGGTAGTGAGGGTTGAGAGGAGAGGAAATTTGGTTTCTATTTATGATCCTTTACAAATTTATAAATTATATTTTTCCTTTTCTATTAATTATTGTATTTATAGTTTTTCCTTAGAAGTCTTATTGGAGCTACAAAATAGTCTTAGTGGTCTTTAAGAGAAGTGGTTACTTTTTTGGTGAGTGTAAAGTCAAGAGGAGATCTCGTATATATCGTTAGCTTTTTTGAGTTATAAAACGTTAATTGTACCAAATATTTTCCAACAAATGTTTTAGAATTATTGTCGTTGGTAAGAGGGTACTTGAAGGGTGTATGTGAGAATTTGTGTATATGTGTGGGAGTGTTTGTAAGTGTTACACAAGAGTGTGTGGTTATTATTTATCTTTGTGTTGTTGTTTTGTGTAGGTGCGTGTGTATGTGTGTAAACATTTAATGTACCAACATATTTTTGCTCATTATTCAATATAACACGAATGTAATTTTCGTTTATATGTGTTTGTAAATTTGATTCCCCCTTTTTTTTGAAATAAGGACCTACAAAATATCAGAATACAAAAAGTGAAAAAAAAAACTTAAACACAAAACAAACAGTTGTCCATGTTTTTACATATACAGACAGACATTAACATTTGCATACACACACATAAAAACATACATTTACAATTAACAATGTATAAACAATTGGTATTTTGTAAATTAGAATTTGTAGTTGTAGTAAATGTATGTGTGAATTCTCTTGTGTTGGCATATACATGTGTTAGAACATTGTTGCCTCTATGTGTGTAAGAGTAAATATATATATGTATGTTTATATTTTATTTTATATTTTGTTTTACGAATTGCAAGGCATTTTTTTAAATTTGTTATGTGTGACAACCATTTTGCTTTTACAAATAAACACATACCAAAAATGTTCTCATTACATACATACAAACAAACATACACATGTACATTCACACATATACACAATTATTCACATATAGTTTGCAATGTCCCTTCTGTCATACGCATAATTTAGTTGCATACAAATATATTTACTCTTATACATTCACATACATTTTAAAAAATATTCCATGTGTGTGTGTGTATAGAGACAAAACGAATTGCCAAGGATTTTTGCTTAATTTTTATTGCTGTTATTTTTGTCTTTTTAATTAAATAATGATGCCAACTGCAATAAATAATAAAAATTATTAAGAAAATATTTTAAATGAATTAAAAAATGTAAATAAATTAAAATTTTTATTTAATGAAATTATAAATTCCTATTTTTAATTTAAATTTATCACTATTTCTCTAAACTCTGTGATAAATTTTTGTTGGGAAGCATATTTTTGCATGTGTCTTCTTTCAACTGTAGTTTGTTGGAAAAAAAACTTCACTACTTCAAAAGTTATAAAGTTTTGAAATTTCTATTAAAATAATTAATATCAATCATACGCACTATGAGACCAGAGTTGAATGAAAAACAAAAATAAGTTGAGTTTGAAGAAAATTTGTCTGCAAACGAATTTCGAAAAATGTTTTAAAAAAGAAAATATTCAAGAAATATTTTATAAACAAGAAAGTGAAACTTTTAGAACAGTTTTCCAAAAAAAAAAAAATAAAATTTGTAAAGAAAAATGTTAAGAATTTTCCCTAAAATGAACATCTGGAAAAATTTTCCTATAAGACAAAAATTTTAAGAAACTTTTCTTTAAGACGAAAGTTTTTAGAAAATTTTCTACAAAACGAAAATTTTGAGAATTTTTCCATTATACGAAAATTTTGTAAAATTTTCTATAAGACGAATTTTTTTTTTTAAATTTAATGAAAAGTTTCTATAAGAAGAAAATTTTGAAAAATTTTCTTTGAGATAAAAATTATGCAAAAATTTTCTTTAAGATAAAAATTTTTCAAAAATTTTCCATGGGAAGAAAAGTTTGCAAAAATTTTCTATGAGAAGAAAATTTTGCAAAAATTTTCTGTAAGAAGAAAATTTTGCAAAAATTTTCTGTAAGAAGAAAATTTTGCAAAAATTTTCTGTGAGAAGAAAATTTTCAAAAATTTTCTATGAGAAGAAAATTTTCAAAAATTTTCTATGAGAAGAAAATTTTCAAAAATTTTCTATGAGAAGAAAATTTTCAAAAATTTTCTATGAGAAGAAAATTTTCAAAAATTTTCTATGAGAAGAAAATTTTCAAAAATTTTCTATGAGAAGAAAATTTTCAAAAATTTCTATGAGAAGAAAATTTTGCAAAAATTTTCTATATAAAGAAAATTTTGCAAAAATTTTCTATATGAAGAAAATTTTGCAAAAATTTTCTATATGAAGAAAATTTTGCAAAAATTTTCTATATGAAGAAAATTTTGCAAAAATTTTTTATATGAAGAAAATTTTGCAAAAATTTTCTATATGAAGAAAATTTTGCAAAAATTTTCTATATGAAGAAAATTTTGCAAACATTTTCTATATGAAGAAAATTTTGCAAAAACTTTGAAAAATTTTCTATAAAAAGGATTTTGCAAAATTTTTCTATAGAGAAAAAAAGATTTTTTTATAAGAAAGAAAAGAGATTTTGCAAAAATTTTCTTTAAGTGGAAAATTTTGTGAATTTTTTTCTATAAAAAGAAAATTTTAAGAAATTTTCTCTCTTTGAGACAATTTATTGCAAATTTTCTCTTAAGATAGAGTTATTGGAAGTTTTTTTTTTCTCTTAAGTAATAATTTATTGTAAATATTCTATTAACATTTTTTTTCACTTAAGAGATATTTCGTTACTAATTTTCTCTTAAGAGAGATTTTTATGCAAATTTTCTTGTAAATTTTATCTTGAGAGAGAATTTATTATAATTTTAAAATTAAAATTCTCTTTTTGGAGATTTTATTTTGATCTTATTTGAAGAATGTATTTCAAGTTTCTTTAGGTAAAAAATTATTCTAAAATTTCTCTTAAAGGGATAATTTATTTGAAGTTTTCTCTAAGGAGAGAATTCAGACTTTCTCTTAAGGGAGATTTCTTGTAAAATTTCTCATTGGAGAGATGTTATGACAAAAATTCTTACAAAATTTTATTGAAAATTTTCTCTTAAGATTGAATATTTTCCTTTTAAAATTTCCTTTAAAATTGAAATTTTCCTTCTTAACGAAAATGTTTAAAAATTCTATCTAGAAATATTGGGAAAGAAAATTTCCTTCAATAAGGATTAATTTGAGAAAATTTTCTCAAAGAAGTAAATTTTTTACAAATTTCCTTTAAAAATTCAATTTTTGGGAAAATTGTGAACATTTTCGTTAAAATTTTCTTTAATAAGGAAATTTATGCGTTGGTGCTTTTAAGCCTTTTTTCCCCAACTAATTTGCGCTTTAATTGCACATCGTATTCACCTTCAATAGAACACATTTATTATTAAATATTTATGTTTGTTTTTATGTGTGTATGAGTTTGTTGTGTAGTACGTTTGTGTATATTTGTGGGTGTATTTGTATCTTTATGTTTGTTTGTGTTTAAGCGCATAAAATAATTAAATTTCCAATTAGACTCACATGTGAAAATTATTATTGCCAAAAATATAAATAAAAACAAAAACAACAACAACAGCAATAAGACAAACTTTTTGTTGTTATTATTTCATGTAGTTGTTGTTCTCATTTAAAATGTGTTGAACACAATTTTAGCGTTTTTGTTAAATATCCTTGTTGCTGCTGTTGGTGTTTTCATGTTGTTGCTGTTGCTGCTGTTTGTTGAATTTTTATTTTGGGGGTTTTGTAAATGATATTTGTTTTCTTCTTCTGCTTCTATTTTTTTGGGGTTTGTATTATTATTGTTGTTTTATTGCTTGTTGTCATTTAATGTTATTATTGTTGTCGTTGTTGTAGATTTTGCGTTTTTGTGGTTGTCATCAACAACAAACAAATAAACCAACGAATGAACAAGTAACAGCAACTACAATGACAACTAAAATAATAACATCGACATTAAGCTTTACATTCGAATGTATCTGTTGAGGAGAGAAGAGAATTTAGGCAGAGAAGGACATATTCATATGTTCATACATTTATTTGATATTAAAAGCAAAAAGCAACATTCAATTAAAATTATATTCAACATCTTTCACATAACATTTGTATAGGTAAAGTTGTAGTAGTGAGTATAATACCCATACACATGTGTATGAACAGGATTTAATATAAATGAACATTTTGTAAACAAAATACTCCTGCTTATAAATATAGTTTTTATAACAAAAAAAAAAACTTTTGCCATATTGTCATCTTAATTTATATGAAAATATCTCTTCCTCTCTAAAAGCCAACAAAATCTGAAGAATTTTCTGTAACAAATGGAAGTTTAACAATTAATTTTGTTACTACAGAAACAACAATTGTAATATTAGCAACAGCAATAATGGGAAAAATTGCAATAAAAACAAAAGCAATAATAATAGGAATTTCCGTTTTGGTAATCAACACAAATTTTGGTTTTATTGGCTTTAATATCGTATTAAGATATTAATAACCTAAAGGTTTTATTTAAGCACAAATACAAATTGAAGAAAAAAATTTAATTTTGAAAGAAATTTTGAGAAAAATTAAAAAATTCTAAATGTTAATTTTTTCATATTTCGCAAAGATCATTATTTTTCTGAATATTTTATGGGATTTTAAAGTAGTGATTAGGTTTATATAAATCTCTAAAATATTGTTAATCTGTTGCATTTTGTTCTAAATCAATATCTCTTTTAGTTTTAGAGATACATCTTTTTAAAATATTTCCCTCATAATTAATATCAATCATACGTACTGTAGTTTCCCTTAAGAAAAAATTTGAAATGAGAATAACTTTTAAACCAAGAAAGTAATTTTTAGCAAATTTGCTACACTCATTCAAGAGAAAATAAACTTTCTGAATTAAAATATTTCAAAATTGTAGCTACAATAACTTTCGAGTTATATGAGCTTAAAATTAAAAAGAAATATTTTTATTAAACTTAGTAAAATTATTAAAAATTATAAAAATTTCTTAAAATCTCATTATTTTTAAATAAATTTAATGTTTTAAATATAAAACTTTCCACTCTTTCAATTCACTTTTTTTTTGCCAAATGACCAAAAAAAAAAAAAAATCGTTCCCTGAAAATTGTGTTTAAATGTTCATTAACTTTTGTTTTACGATAATTTGTCCTCTTTAAAATTTATTTCAATGTCTTTTAAAGTTAATTAATTTATAAAATTTTATTTCAACACTTTCCAAAAGGTTAAAAATTTATATTTTCATTCATATACTGAACCAGACATTTATGTCTATTTTGTCATCCCTTCCTTCACTCTGCCTTCCTTCTCTCTGTTTGTGTCTCTTCTCTTGTCGCCCATTAAATTTTTGTTTCTATTTATTTTGGCCATTTGCACAGAACCATTGTTTAACCCATTTTATATTATTAAAATTTATATTTTCTCTAATTTTTAGTTTAATTTGTTGTGGTTTTCCTCTCTTCAATTCTCAATTCACTCTCATCTGCTGGCTCCAAACAAATAGAAACAATTTAAACGTCATTCTTTTCTAAATAAATAGACAAAATTTTATATTTTCCAACATTTAATTGTTATTGAAATTAAAATTATAGACATAATAAGCTTCATAAGCAACATCATTATCATGATAAAGTGATTGTGCCAAAAACAACTAAAATTAGAGAACTAAATTACAAAACAAATAATAAACCGAAACTTGTTTAAATAACAATAATGAAGAAGAAATTTTTTAATTTTATTAACCAAAATTCATAAAGCAGAAAATTAAATTAATGTGATCAAAATTTGTTTGTCACTTTTTATGAAAAAGTGACCTCCACAAATTTCTATAGAAAATTTTGTAATTTTAGTTAAAAAGTGTTCTAGACAATTTCTTATGAAAAATTTGGCCACTTTTGTGAATCAGACTCGTAGATAATTTTTTTATAGAAAATTTTTTTATAGTAAAAGTGAAAAAATTTGTCTCTTTATTGAAGAGAGCAACATTTTCTATAGAAAATTGTTCTCTTTATTGATGAGAGCAACATTTTCTTTAGAAAATTTTTCTCTTTATTGAAGAGAGCAACATTTACTTTGTCTCTTTATTGAAGACAGCAACATTTTCTATAGAAAATTTGTCTCTTTATTGAAGACAGCAACATTTTCTATAGAAAATTTGTCTCTTTATTGAAGAGAGCAATATTTTCTATAGAAAATTTGTCTCTTTATTGAAGAGAGCAATATTTTCTATAGAAAATTTGTCTCTTTATTGAAGAGAGCAATATTTTCAATAGAAAATTTGTCTCTTTATTGAAGAGAGCAATATTTTCAATAGAAAATTTGTCTCTTTATTGAAGAGAGCAATATTTTCAATAGAAAATTTGTCTCTTTATTGAAGAGAGCAATATTTTCTATAGAAAATTTGTCTCTTTATTGAAGAGAGCAATATTTTCTATAGAAAATTTGTCTCTTTATTGAAGAGAGCAATATTTTCTATAGAAAATTTGTCTCTTTATTGAAGAGAGCAATATTTTCCATAGAAAATTTGTCTCTTTATTGAAGAGAGCAATATTTTCTATAGAAAATTTGTCTCTTTATTGAAGAGAGCAATATTTTCTATAGAAAATTTGTCTCTTTATTGAAGAGAGCAATATTTTCTATAGAAAATTTGTCTCTTTATTGAAGAGAGCAATATTTTCTATAGAAAATTTGTCTCTTTATTGAAGAGAGCAATATTTTCTATAGAAAATTTGTCTCTTTATTGAAGAGAGCAATATTTTCAATAGAAAATTTGTCTCTTTATTGAAGAGAGCAATATTTTCTATAGAAAATTTGTCTCTTTATTGAAGAGAGCAATATTTTCAATAGAAAATTTGTCTCTTTATTGAAGAGAGCAATATTTTCAATAGAAAATTTGTCTCTTTATTGAAGAGAGCAATATTTTCAATAGAAAATTTGTCTCTTTATTGAAGAGAGCAATATTTTCTATAGAAAATTTGTCTCTTTATTGAAGAGAGCAATATTTTCTATAGAAAATTTGTCTCTTTATTGAAGAGAGCAATATTTTCTATAGAAAATTTGTCTCTTTATTGAAGAGAGCAATATTTTCTATAGAAAATTTGTCTCTTTATTGAAGAGAGCAATATTTTCTATAGAAAATTTGTCTCCTTATTGAAGAGAGCAATATTTTCTATAGAAAATTTGTCTCCTTATTGAAGAGAGCAATATTTTCTATAGAAAATTTGTCTCCTTATTGAAGAGAGCAACATTTTCTATAGAAAATTTGTCTCTTTATTAAAGAGAGCAACATTTTCTATAGAAAATTTGTCTCTTTATTAAAGAGAGCAACATTTTCTATAGAAAATTTGTCTCTTTATTAAAGAGAGCAACATTTTCTATAGAAAATTTGTCTCTTTATTAAAGAGAGCAACATTTTCTATAGAAAATTTGTCTCTTTATTAAAGAGAGCAACATTTTCTATAGAAAATTTGTCTCTTTATTAAAGAGAGCAACATTTTCTATAGAAAATTTGTCTCTTTATTAAAGAGAGCAACATTTTCTATAGAAAATTTGTCTCTTTATTAAAGAGAGCAACATTTTCTATAGAAAATTTGTCTCTTTATTAAAGAGAGCAACATTTTCTATAGAAAATTTGTCTCTTTATTAAAGAGAGCAACATTTTCTATAGAAAATTTGTCTCTTTATTAAAGAGAGCAACATTTTCTATAGAAAATTTGTCTCTTTATTAAAGAGAGCAACATTTTCTATAGAAAATTTGTCTCTTTATTAAAGAGAGCAACATTTTCTATAGAAAATTTGTCAATGTATTGAAGAGAGCAACATTTTCTATAGAAAATTTGTCTCTTTATTAAAGAGAGCAACATTTTCTATAGAAAATTTGTCTCTTTATTAAAGAGAGCAACATTTTCTATAGAAAATTTGTCTCTTTATTAAAGAGAGCAACATTTTCTATAGAAAATTTGTCTCTTTATTAAAGAGAGCAACATTTTCTATAGAAAATTTGTCTCTTTATTAAAGAGAGCAACATTTTCTATAGAAAATTTGTCTCTTTATTAAAGAGAGCAACATTTTCTATAGAAAATTTGTCTCTGTATTGAAGAGAGCAACATTTTCTATAGAAAATTTGTCTCTGTATTGAAGAGAGCAACATTTTCTATAGAAAATTTGTCTCTGTATTGAAGAGAGCAACATTTTCTATAGAAAATTTGTCTCTGTATTGAAGAGAGCAACATTTTCTATAGAAAATTTGTCTCTGTATTGAAGAGAGCAACATTTTCTATAGAAAATTTGTCTCTGTATTGAAGAGAGCAACATTTTCTATAGAAAATTTGTCTCTGTATTGAAGAGAGCAACATTTTCTATAGAAAATTTGTCTCTGTATTGAAGAGAGCAACATTTTCTATAGAAAATTTGTCTCTGTATTGAAGAGAGCAACATTTTCTATAGAAAATTTGTCTCTGTATTGAAGAGAGCAACATTTTCTATAGAAAATTTGTCTCTTTATTAAAGAGAGCAACATTTTCTATAGAAAATTTGTCTCTTTATTAAAGAGAGCAACATTTTCTATAGAAAATTTGTCTCTTTATTAAAGAGAGCAACATTTTCTATAGAAAATTTGTCTCTTTATTAAAGAGAGCAACATTTTCTATAGAAAATTTGTCTCTTTATTAAAGAGAGCAACATTTTCTATAGAAAATTTGTCTCTTTATTAAAGAGAGCAACATTTTCTATAGAAAATTTGTCTCTTTATTAAAGAGAGCAACATTTTCTATAGAAAATTTGTCTCTTTATTAACGAGAGCAACATTTTCTATAGAAAATTTGTCTCTTTATTAAAGAGAGCAACATTTTCTATAGAAAATTTGTCTCTTTATTAACGAGAGCAACATTTTCTATAGAAAATTTGTCTCTTTATTAAAGAGAGCAACATTTTCTATAGAAAATTTGTCTCTTTATTAAAGAGAGCAACATTTTCTATAGAAAATTTGTCTCTTTATTAAAGAGAGCAACATTTTCTATAGAAAATTTGTCTCTTTATTAAAGAGAGCAACATTTTCTATAGAAAATTTGTCTCTTTATTAAAGAGAGCAACATTTTCTATAGAAAATTTGTCTCTTTATTAAAGAGAGCAACATTTTCTATAGAAAATTTGTCTCTTTATTAAAGAGAGCAACATTTTCTATAGAAAATTTGTCTCTTTATTAAAGAGAGCAACATTTTCTATAGAAAATTTGTCTCTTTATTAAAGAGAGCAACATTTTCTATAGAAAATTTGTCTCTTTATTAAAGAGAGCAACATTTTCTATAGAAAATTTGTCTCTTTATTAAAGAGAGCAACATTTTCTATAGAAAATTTGTCTCTTTATTAAAGAGAGCAACATTTTCTATAGAAAATTTGTCTCTTTATTAAAGAGAGCAACATTTTCTATAGAAAATTTGTCTCTTTATTAAAGAGAGCAACATTTTCTATAGAAAATTTGTCTCTTTATTAAAGAGAGCAACATTTTCTATAGAAAATTTGTCTCTTTATTAAAGAGAGCAACATTTTCTATAGAAAATTTGTCTCTTTATTAAAGAGAGCAACATTTTCTATAGAAAATTTGTCTCTTTATTAAAGAGAGCAACATTTTCTATAGAAAATTTGTCTCTTTATTAAAGAGAGCAACATTTTCTATAGAAAATTTGTCTCTTTATTAAAGAGAGCAACATTTTCTATAGAAAATTTGTCTCTTTATTAAAGAGAGCAACATTTTCTATAGAAAATTTGTCTCTTTATTAAAGAGAGCAACATTTTCTATAGAAAATTTGTCTCTTTATTAAAGAGAGCAACATTTTCTATAGAAAATTTGTCTCTTTATTAAAGAGAGCAACATTTTCTATAGAAAATTTGTCTCTTTATTAAAGAGAGCAACATTTTCTATAGAAAATTTGTCTCTTTATTAAAGAGAGCAACATTTTCTATAGAAAATTTGTCTCTTTATTAAAGAGAGCAACATTTTCTATAGAAAATTTGTCTCTTTATTAAAGAGAGCAACATTTTCTGTAGAAAATTTGTCTCTTTATTTAATGTGTATCATTTTTTTTAAGGTTCAAGAGTATGAACTTTAAGGATTATTTGTATTTTATCTTTTTCTTGTTGTTGATTTTTTTAAGTCGTTTATTATTTTCTCACTTATTTAAATATGTAAATTGAATGAGATTAATGTAATTATTTTCTTGTGGTTTTATTTAAAAGTGATTTCAGCAATGTGCTGCATAAGTATTTATATGAATTTTGTGGTTCCTTATATGTAGGTTTAGGTATGTGTGTTTATAGATAAGTGTCTGTGTGTGTATTTTTATATTCAAGGGTATAAGCGTTTAGATTTCTATGTAATTATATTCAAGTGTTTATAAAACTATGAATATTTATCACTTGGCAAAAAATATACTAAATGAAAAAAACAAAAACAAAATTTCCTAGAAACCGCAAAATAATCTTAATTTAAAGCTAATTTAGTCAAAACTCTTATACATACATATGCAGATTTTCACACAAACACATACACACATAAATAAACAAATATATTGTAATAATGCAACGACTTTAGTGAAGTTTTACTAGAATTAAATTATGTGGTTGAAATACAAAAAATTTGAATAAAAAATAAAATAAAATAAAAATATAATTTTAAATACTCTGGATTCTCTACGAGTTTTATAATATGAAAATATCAAGGAAATGTGAAATTTTTTATGGAAAATAGTTGATGTCGTTTTTGTTTTCCTTTTGCACTGCTAAACTGTTTTTCATTGAGTGTTTAACAGGCTGTAAGTGAATACTTGACATAAACACACTAAAGTGCAATCACATGCACACACTTCACTCTCTTTCTCCCTCAACGAACATTAACATACACTGACATATTTGATTATTAAAATATCATACATTCATACACACACCTATACACATTTACATAAAAAATCCCTGCATTTACATTAACAAATATAATATAATGCTGTTAAAAATCATAGCATAGTTTTAGGTTGTTTTTCAGCTGAAAATTTTATAAAATTAAAATTTTCAAATTATTTTTGCAAAAAGAAAAAAAAGAAAACAAACTTTAGTCTAAACTTACATATGCTGGTTAGAAAGAGATAGAAAAAGGAGTAAGACACCTGAATTTAGTTAGAAAACTAAACAACACTCTTGGCACGCATAATTTTGCCTCAAGTGACGTTTAGCTCACATCTTTAAAACGACAAGAATTGTTAAATATTTTGTTGGTTTTGTAGTTTTTTGTTATTGTTGTTGCCACTGATGATGGCGTTGTTGTCTTTAATGTTTTTTGTTCAAATGCAAAAAAAAAAAAGAACACAAAATAAAAGGTAACAATAACATTAAAGCTGAAAACTCCCCATCACGTTCAAAACTAACAAACAATTGCAACCATGACATGAACAAAAAATAATAGAATATTTTAAAAAGGGTAAGAGAAATAAAAATATTCGGAATAAAAGTCAAAGCGACAATTTTTTATTAAAAAAGTCATCTTTTTATGAATTTAAATAAATTTTGTTTAGAAAATATAGCGAAAAACTTTCTAAACAAAATTGTGTTCTCTTTTAGAAAGTGACAATTTTTGTATAAAAAAAAATTGTTTCCACTTTTATAGAATGATACATTTTTCTATAGAAATTGTTCTCTCTTTTTATAGAGCGTCAATTTTTCTGTAGAAAATTTTGCACTGTTTTTTAGAGCGTCAATTTTTCTATAGAAAATTTTGCACTGTTTTATAGAGCGTCAATTTATCTATAGAAAATTTGTTCTGTTTTATAGAGCGTCAATTTTTCTATAGAAAATTGTGCTCTGTTTTCAAAAGTGAAATGTTTTCAATAGAAAATTGTGCTTCCTTATTAGAATGAATTTTTTTTTTTTGAATAAAAAACCGCGATCTCTTTAAGGAAGCGATAATTCTTTTAAAGAAAATTGTGATCATTTTGATCATTGATCATTTTTCTAAAGAAAATTGTGAGATGTATTAAGGGTGACATTTTTTCTATAGAAAACTGCAATAATATTTTATAGAAAAAGAAGATGGTTTTTGTAATAAAGCGATATTGTTAATTTAAAACTTGTGTTTTCTTTATTACAGCGATGGATTTTATATGGAAATTTTTGCTCTCTTTAATAGAGTGACAGTTTTCTAAGAAAATTATGATCTCTTTTATAGAGATAAAATTTTTCTATAGAAAATCTTTTAAAAAATGATACAATTTTTCTACAGAAAAGTTTTTCTTTTGAATAGAGAAATTCTTTTCCATGTAGTAATTTTCTATGTCAAAAGGATAATTATCTCTTTTTATATTATTAAGAATGATTTTCTCTCTTACCTCATATTTGTAGAACAAAAGGCACAGTGCACACACACATACATATTTTCCCAACAATAAATGGTTTATTTACAAACACTTTGGAAAAAGTTTTTGCCTTTAAATGAGTATGCATTTATGTGTATGTGTAAGGGTGTGATTGTGTTTTGTTACTAAAAATAATGCATTTTTGCACAACAACAACTACAACAACAAGTAAAATAAAACCTATTGGCTTTTTTTCGAGAAAATTTATTTTTTTTTTACCTTTTTTCTTGGTGTGAGCTTAAAACGTATTAATAAAGAAAATATGAAAAAGGAAATAAAAAACGAACAGAGGAAGGGTAAGGAGGAAGAAAAGACTGTAACTGTTATATGGTGATGTTTGTATTGTATGTGTTTGAGTGTGTGTATAGTTTGTTAAGTGTGTGAATGTGTTTAATTTATCACTTAAAGCCATGTGTTTTGTATATCTTTTTTGTTCTTGTTGTTGTTGTTGTTTTCATATAATTCTTCCTCTTCTTTTGGCTTTATATCATCATCAGCATCGTTACACTCCTACTTTAGTATTTCTTTGAAACCTCCTCCTTATTCTTGTAACATGTTTGTAAGCTGAGAATATATGTGTTTATATATATTTGTGTGTATCTGTGTGTATGTGTGAGTATGTTTGTATCTGTAAAGTACTTTTAAATGCTGTTTATCTTCATATGACAATTTAACTTTATCTTTTGCTTGATGCCTTTTACTTGTTGGTTTGTTGATTGTATTTTCTATGTTTGCTACATTTTGTATACAACAACAACAAATATAATAATAACAACACAACAAACGCTAACAACATATATGCAGGCAGTCAAACCATAAGACATTTAGACATGCGGAAGAATGAATGAAAATACGTTTTGAGAAGTTTTCATTTTAAAAAGGATGGTCTGACATTTCAACAGCAACAGCAACAGCTTTAAATTGACATAAAAGGGAAATTTGTTTCTTACACTTCTACTGGTTGCTCAAGGACTACAAAATTCAGTTTAAAATAATATACATGAGAATCATTCTAAGGGAGATAGAATTAAGTGGTCAGAGAAGGGAAATTGTCATTATTTAAAGGAAGGAAAAAGAACTATAGTTCATTTCCTAATTGAAGTACATTTTAGTTCATAAAAATTATTATATTTGATCCTATTGAATCGACTGTAGTCTGGTTTAAATATTTGTCTATAGTTTGACCTGTAAAATTTTCTATGGTTTCATCGATAGATACGTCAATTAGCTGCTCTGCAGGCGACCCCGTAGTATGGTTTGCAGACTAAACTATAGTCTGTTCTAAAGACTTGACTCACCTATAGCATGTTCCGCAGGCTGGTCTATAAAATCGCCTTATACCCGTCTATATTCCAGGCTTTAGAAGAGCCTATAATCCAGACTATAGACGAGTCTACTTTCCAGATTAAATCAGACTAAAGATGAGTCTATAGTCCAGCATCTAGATCAGTCTATAGTTCAGATTATGGATGAATATATAATCTAGACTAAGGACGAGTCTATAATTTGAATCAGAATTATCTATAGCAAATATGTGACTTTAATAAAGAGAGCAACACAGAGAGAGTGCAGAGAAATTTTCTCTTTATTATAAAGATAATCATTTTCTGTAAATATTTTTTCTCTTTATTAAGGAGAGCAATATTTTGTCTCTTTATTAAAGAGAGCACTATTTCCTATAGAAAAGTTTTATTTTTATTAAAAATAGCACAATAAAAAAGTTTTACATTTGTTTATGAGCACAATTTTCTATGGAAACTCTGTCCCTTTGTCGTTTCTATTGAGAATTGCTTCTTTATTTAAGAGAGCAGAATTTTCTATTGAGCATTTGTTTTACTATTAAAGACAGCAATACATTCTATAGAAATTTTGTTTCTTATTCACTTTTAGTCTGTTTAGTAAATAGACCAACGTTTCCTATTTTAAATTTGTCTCTTTTTGTAAAATAGAGCAACATTTGCGATGGCAAATATGTCTATTTATTTAAGAAAGCAAATTTTTTTCTTGAAAATAATTCTACTAAAGAGAGTAAAATTTTATTTATTTTTGTCAAGTTGAGTCTTCATTAAAGAGAAAAATATTTTCTACAGAAACTGGGACTCTTTTTTATAAAAACAAATTTACATTCTTTAGAAGGAACTAAATTTTCTGTAAAAAACTATATATATTGTTAAAGGGAATCCTTTTTTTTTGTAGAAATATTTTCTCTTTGTTATAAAGAGTACAATTTTCTTTGCCTTTTAGACCTTTTCATTTTAACCGTCTGTATTTTTTACTTCTTTCTTTTTTCCTCATTTTTAAAAGGAAAGAAAGAAACCACCTCTTTTTCCAATCTATTTATACAACTTAATTTATTCTTCCTACTACTTGTGCATCCTTTAGTACTTTTTCTCTTTATTTTTTATTTTTTCATTCTCTTGAAAATCATCGCCACTATCTGCACTCGTCTTTAACAGCTTTCTCCACTTATAAGTTGTATGTATGTGTGCGTGTGTGTGAGTATTTATAACTTTGAGTTTCCAGGAAGAACTTATGGAGGCAAAAAAAAAAAAAACTACAAGACAAGACAACATGTCATTTGTATTGTATGCGTTCCTTGTATAAGTGTGTGTGTGTGTACACATACAAATAAACAAATTTATGTATGTTGTTGAGTTAAGTACTTAGAAAATAGCGTATAAAGGAGAAAAAGGGAAAGCGGAAAATGCAAAATAACAGCAGCATCAACAACTGCAACAACTACAACAACATTAACGTCGAACAAAATGGAAAATGTTTTAATTCATGCGGGAATTATTTAAATTTTCCCTCAACTTTAATGGTGTTAATAGTTTGCAATCAAGTACGCGTTGTCTGACTGAATATGTTGCAAGCGAAAATAACAAATAACAACAACAGCAACAATATCAACAGTATTATAATATACAACAATAACAATTTCTAGGAATACAAGTTACAAAACAATGAGAAGAGAGAATAACAAAACAAAAAAAAAAAAAAAAGTAGAAGGAACGCAACATCATGCATCATGATGCATTTAAGCAAGAAAACCATTCATTTTAACGTTGTGTTACTGCCACTTTACACACATTAAATGTATGTGTGTGTGAGTGAATACACATAAACACAACAATGTGTGTATGTTGGTGTGTAATGTATTCACATTGTAAACTTTATTGTTGAAAATCTTTTAGTAAGTGTATGCAAACGAATTCGCTATAAACAAAATAAATGTAAGAAACAAGGCAGACTGAAAAGTATTTTAAATATTATCTCTATAGAAAATTTTGTACGACTCTTTGTCAAAACGGTGCTTACCTTTTCTGTTGAAAATTTTGTCACTTTTCTATATAGAAAATTTTGTCACTTTTCTATATAGAAAATTTTGTCACTTTTCTATATAGAAAATTATGTCACTTTTCTATATAGAAAATTTTGTCACTTTTCTATATAGAAAATTTTGTCACTTTTCTATATAGAAAACTTTGTCACTTTTCTATATAGAAAACTTTGTCACTTTTCTATATAGAAAACTTTGTCACTTTTCTATATAGAAAACTTTGTCACTTTTCTATATAGAAAACTTTGTCACTTTTCTATATAGAAAACTTTGTCACTTTTCTATATAGAAAATTTTGTCACTTTTCTATATAGAAAATTTTGTCACTTTTCTATATAGAAAATTTTGTCACTTTTCTATATAGAAAATTTTGTCACTTTTCTATATAGAAAATTTTGTCACTTTTCTATATAGAAAATTTTGTCACTTTTCTATATAGAAAATTTTGTCACTTTTCTATATAGAAAATTTTGTCACTTTTCTATATAGAAAATTTTGTCACTTTTCTATATAGAAAATTTTGTCACTTTTCTATATAGAAAATTTTGTCACTTTTCTATATAGAAAATTTTGTCACTTTTCTATATAGAAAATTTTGTCACTTTTCTATATAGAAAATTTTGTCACTTTTCTATATAGAAAATTTTGTCACTTTTCTATATAGAAAATTTTGTCACTTTTCTATATAGAAAATTTTGTCACTTTTCTATATAGAAAATTTTGTCACTTTTCTATATAGAAAATTTTGTCACTTTTCTATATAGAAAATTTTGTCACTTTTCTATATAGAAAATTTTGTCACTTTTCTATATAGAAAATTTTGTCACTTTTCTATATAGAAAATTTTGTCACTTTTCTATATAGAAAATTTTGTCACTTTTCTATATAGAAAATTTTGTCACTTCTTTATATAGAAAATTTTGTCACTTCTTTATATAGAAAATTTTGTCACTTTTCTATATAGAAAATTTTATCAATTTGATTAAGATCCTTTTGTGTTTGTATCCGTGTGAATGTTTTATGTCCTTATCTTTTTTCTTTATTTTATTTTTCTCCATTTTTTTCTGAATTCTGTATAAATGAATAAATGACTGTCTGTCTGTCCGTCCATTTATCATTCATTTTGTTTGAATAATGTGAAAAACGTATAAGTGAATGACTGCATGAATGTTTTTCATTTGATATGTTAATATGTGTTTAATACAAAACTGACATCTCTGTCACACAAAAAGAAAAAACTTCCAACTTAGAAAACACAAATGAAGCTTTAAGATGTATTTGTACCGCTAAAGGGGTTACAAGCTGCTAAATATTTTTACTGGTATTAGAAAGAGCAAGAAGAAGAAGCAGAAGGCGGTGGTTGAACAAGTGTCACTTCTATTTGCTTATCCTTCAGCCTTAGAAAATGTTGTTTTTGTACTGTTGCTGCCGAAGATGTTGTCAATAATGTAAATGTTGTTAATGTAGCTGTTTTTAAATTTGCCTTTAGTGTATTTTGTCTTGTTGCACAAGTACACATACATACACACTTTTAGATGTTGAAATGTATGAGATGTTCTTACAATATTGTTCCCTAAAGTGATACACTGCTTTCAGTTGTTGATTCTTTTAAAGTTGTTTTCTTGTTGTTGGAGAGAGGGGAATTTGCAGCTGTATTTGTATGTTAATATTGATGTGAGAGAAAACATATTAAAATACCCTCATTTATCTCTATATATTCTCTTCTTCTATTGATGTGTATTAATAGTAACGTCAATTGCAATTTAACACAAATTTTATTGAAATTTATTGGTTGAGAGAAAAAGTAATTTTCTTAATATTAAATTCTTGATCTTTTTTTTTTAATTTAATAATCTTTTTCTCTTTTGTTTGCAGGTAAGTCACTCTGCCTCTCAAATTCTTCAGTAAGTATTTTTCCTCCCAAATAACTTTTTCCCCCACCCAATTATAACAAGACTATTATTACCTTTAATGTATCTTCGAATCGTATTCTGATAGATAAAAATTATCATTGTTATTGTGTGCTGAAGAGTATAAGAAGAGAATATTTATAGAAATCATCTTCAATCCATTAACATTAAATACTTAACAATATATTTATTGTTTCCGATAATTTCTTTAGGTGATTTTCTAGCTCACAATGGCTCTGAAAGGCTAACAAGGAGGAGGGGAAGAAATGAAAAATTATTATTATTATTATTATTGGGAATTACATTTACAAGCTTTAACACACTCAAACCCATAAAGTAAAAGGAATTTCTGTTGAATATTGTGTATGTATTTAACTTTTGCCATCTTTTACTAATTGTATATTAAAATTGTCTTAAATATACCCACACATATCTACAAAAACTAATACAAAAGTCAATTGGTTGAAGGGAAAGTGCAAAAGAATATGAAGAGTCACGCATGACAACATATGCTAAAATTTTTTTCCTAAGAGGATAAAGGAATGAGAGAGAAAAATTTGCAAGGAAAAATCCTAAAATCCTCAAAACAATGAAGTCACAATCCTGGTTTTCAATAAAAGATAATCTTCACACTGTATATACTTTAGTCCTCAGGCTATTAGGCCAAGACCGCATACCATAAGGTCTAAATTCCTCAGATTTTAGAAGCTATAGGCCTCGGACTGTAGTTACTAAATTCCTAAGGCTTTAGGTACAATAGAACTTACAGTTTAGATTGTCTAGTCTTTTTACAGTAGACTGGTTAAAAAGAAAATAACCTTCATACAGTAGAAAGTAGAGTCCTCGGACTATATTGACTTAAGTCCGTAGAAGAATAATGTCTCCAGATTGTACAGAAAACTATTATTGTCTTCACTTTATGAGAAAATGGTTTCAGATTTAAGAGTCTTTAGTCCTCAGACCACAGCCACTATAGAAGCCATAAGTACAATCTCCATAAACTTCGTACTAAAGAAACTAAAGTTTTCTTCTTCAATAGTCCGAATACTATAGAAAATTTCTCGCTTTCTTAGAGAGAGCACAATTTTCTATAGAAAATTTCTCGCTTTCTTAGAGAGAGCACAATTTTCTATAGAAAATTTCTCGCTTTCTTAGAGAGAGCACAATTTTCTATAGAAAATTTCTCGCTTTCTTAGAGAGAGCACAATTTTCTATAGAAAATTTCTCGCTTTCTTAGAGAGAGCACAATTTTCTATAGAAAATTTCTCGCTTTCTTAGAGAGAGCACAATTTTCTATAGAAAATTTCTCGCTTTCTTAGAGAGAGCACAATTTTCTATAGAAAATTTCTCGCTTTCTTAGAGAGAGCACAATTTTCTATAGAAAATTTCTCGCTTTCTTAGAGAGAGCACAATTTTCTATAGAAAATTTCTCGCTTTCTTAGAGAGAGCACAATTTTCTATAGAAAATTTCTCGCTTTCTTAGAGAGAGAGAGCACAATTTTCTATAGGAAATTTCTCGCTTTCTTAGAGAGAGAGCACAATTTTCTATAGAAAATTTCTCGCTTTCTTAGAGAGAGAGCACAATTTTCTATAGAAAATTTCTCGCTTTCTTAGAGAGAGAGCACAATTTTCTATAGAAAATTTCTCGCTTTCTTAGAGAGAGAGCACAATTTTCTATAGAAAATTTCTCGCTTTCTTAGAGAGAGAGCACAATTTTCTATAGAAAATTTCTCGCTTTCTTAGAGAGAGAGCACAATTTTCTATAGAAAATTTCTCGCTTTCTTAGAGAGAGAGCGCAATTTTCTATAGAAAATTTCTCGCTTTCTTAGAGAGAGAGCACAATTTTCTATAGAAAATTTCTCGCTTTCTTAGAGAGAGCACAATTTTCTATAGAAATTTTCTCGCTTTCTTAGAGAGAGAGCACAATTTTCTATAGAAATTTTCTCGCTTTCTTAGAGAGAGCACAATTATAGAAAATTTCTCGCTTTCTTAGAGAGAGCACAATTTTCTATAGAAATTTTCTCGCTTTCTTAGAGAGAGAGAGCACAATTTTCTATAGAAAATTTCTCGCTTTCTTAGAGAGAGCACAATTTTCTATAGAAATTTCCTCGCTTCCTTAGAGGGAGCACAATTTTCTATAGAAAATTTCTCGCTTTCTTAGAGAGATCACTATTTTCTATGGAAAACAGCTGGCTTTCTTAAAGAGAACATAAGAAAAAATTTTCATTTGTGTTTTGTTTTTCACTGTAAACTTATTTTGGATATTTATTTCACTCGAATATTAAATTAAATTTCATAAGAAAAATCTTGCGTTTTCAATAAATATTTAACTAAGAAAATCCTCAACAATAACTTCTATAAATCTTTAATTATGTGAGTGTGTGTATGTGTGTGTGAGAATAGTTTGCATGTGTGGTTGTTTTCTTGGTATTATCAATATAAAACTCTTAAACAGATGATTACAATATTTTGCTACTAATTTTATTTCTTCACTCCCTCCATCTTTATTAAGTGATAAATGTGTGTGCTGTGTTATAAGTGTATGAGTGTGTGTATATGTGTGAACAAAATTCAATATTGTTCTGTTTTTGCTCGTTTTTTCTTGGGGTTTTTAATATAACTTGTGTTAATATTTGTATGTTTAAAGCGTTTCCCTAAGCATGTGTGAGTGTGTGTCCTAGTGTGTGATAGTGTCGAAGTGCGTGTGAGTGTGTTTAAATTTATTAATCTAAGCATAAATAAATCGAACTACTTAATTTATTATAACTAGTAATTATTGACAACAACCAATTTTCTAAATCCCTCTCACTCTCCCACTCTCCTCTCTCTCTCTCCTCTCTTTTTAATTTAGTAAATATTTATGAATTCATGCGTGAATGTTTTTTGTTTTTGTTTCCTTTTTTTGGTAAATCATTTTGTTAGTGTGTCTGAGTGTGTATATGTGTTTGGTAATTTAACTATTAAATATTTTATATATTATGATGATTATTTTCCATATCACTTAGTTTATGGTAAATATTAATTTTATAACTTAATCATCATTATCCCCATCATCATCGTTATCATTATAATTGTTAATATTAAAACGATTTGGAGTTTTTTTTTTGGAGGGAATTGGAAAATCCAAATGTATGAATTTGTGGCAAATATTTGTGATTTTCTGTTTTTTCTGTTTTTCTAAATCGAAAATTATTTATTTACTAAAATGAAAATTTTAATGAAAATTATTATAAACGTTTTAGTGTTTGATTAAATTATTATTTAAAAATAAAATGAAAATGAAAATTTATTATTAGTCATGTGTCAATAAAAAGGGGAAATAAAGAGTTATTAAATATTTTAATACACTCGGCTATATGTATTATGGAAAAAATATTTTATTAACATTTTTTTTTTTAATTTTAATTGAACTAGAATTTGAACTAAAATCTGAATTAGAAACTGAACTTAAATTCAATAAGATTTGAACTTAAACTGAACTGGAACTGAACTAGAACTCAATTAGATCTGAACTAGAACTGAACTGGAACTGAACTATAGTTGAATTAGAGCTGAACTGAAAACTGAACTAGAACATGAACTAGAATTTGAACTAGAACCTGAATTAGAACCTAAAGATAGAATTAAGAGAAATTAATTAATAAAGTTTAATTTTTTATTTTTTTGGAACAATAGAAAATCTCTCAGTTGGATATTTTTAGAGCTTTTAAGTTATATTTAATAATTTTAATTTCTTAACAAACAGTGGTTTATTTAAACTTTCCCTACATAATTTTTTAATATTCAATTTTCATATCCTTTTCCTTTTAAACACTTCCATTTTATTTCTAAAGTTTCTTAACAAAATGCCAACGATCCTAATTAAAACATTCATAAATTTATTTCATCATCTCAAGTGCTTTCTGTCTGTCTCTCTCTCTCTTCTACCATTTCAATTTCATGTGAGTATGAGTGATATTAATTGTCATTTAGCAAATATTTATTGCTCATACGTCGTCTTGTTTGCTTTTTTATGGTTTTTGTCTTTTTTAAATGAGATTTTTTTTAATATTTTTTCTCATTTGATTCTCTGTGTTTGAATGGTTGGTTGGTTGGTGGAGTATTTGTTTTCAAACAAATATATGAAAGTTTGTAGGTGAATGTATGTGAGTATGTGTGAGTATGGATTTTAACTACTAAAGTTTTCTTTTGTATGTTGGTAAACAATTAAAACATATATGAGTGTATGTATGTGCGTGTAAATATTTTGCAAAAATATTTAGGTCGTTATACAACAATCATACAAGTAATTGACATTTAAAGCATTTTCTTACAAAACATATTTTATATATATGTATTGAAGTATACGACTAGTGGTGTCTGTGTGTATGTGTGTTTGGGAATATAAGAAGTTTTATAATATAAACTTAAGAACTTTATAAACCTTTTTTTCCTCATTTCTTGTTGTTGTCTTGAGCTGGTAACAAGACCAGTAAAACGTCGACAACATCATCATTAAGTGTAAGAAAATTCCTAATAAAATTCCATTATAAAACTAAAACACAAACAACAACACACACATACAAACTTATATATATATACACTTTTATTACATAAAAATGATTGTTAGGGAAAGTAGAGAATATTAAGACATTAAAACATGTTTACTTATGTGTGTGTTTGTGTGTGTGTTTGTCTATTTCTTCATGTGTTTGTGTTAGTTTTATAAAACCATATTAAAACATAAAAATTCTTGTTTTCTAGTTTTCTTAAGATATTTTAACTAAAGCACATACACTCTCTCACACACATACAGACATATGCATTAAACCTTAATAATTTTTAAGTATGTTGACATTCTTTAGATTATCTTAAGAGTTGAGTTAAGAAGAAGAAGTAAAAAAAGTTATAACAAAATTTATTTTTACATACTTTAAGCTTCAAGGTATAAATAACATAAAAAAACACACACAATAATATATTCAGAAAATATTTTCTCTTATCCCAAATAATTTAATATATTTTTAGTCTCTTTATTTTACTACGAAACAATTCGGTCAAGGGATACAAATGTCTAGTAAATTATTTTCATTTTATTTTAATAAAAAGTCTTTATTGAATATTTAAAATATTGAATTTCTCAAATTTTTAGAAAAAAAAGAGAGACTAATAATAATATTTGTATTATTATTGATTAAAAACTGTTGCTGCTTTATTTTTTGTCAAGGGGACTTTCGGGGCATAAAAAAAAACATAAATAACATTTTTTTTATGAATTTGATATTTGTGAATGAATTTGCTCAAGGGCCCTAAAATCAAATATTTGTAAAATATAAAATATTTCAGTCAGAGATTTAAAGCCGAAAAGTTGGAAATAAATTAGAAAAATGCTATAAAATAACATATGAAATTTATATTTAGAAAAATTCTCGAAAATGTAATTTTTGAGGAAATTAACTAAAATTGAATTTACCTTGAAAATATTTCAGCACTTATTGACTGCTGGTTCAGATTTCAGTTCAGGTTCTGGTTATGGTTTAGTTTAGATTCTAGTTCAGGTTCCATTTCAAGTCAGATCTTAGTTCAGATTTTATTTGAGTTTCTAGTCCAGCTTTTAGTTTAGCTCCAGTTCAAGTTCTAGTTCATGTTCTGGTTCTGGTTCTGGTTCTGGTACTGGGTCAGGTTTTAATTCAGTTCTTCTTCAGTTTTAATTGAGTTTTAATTAAGTTCTAGTGATTTTTGTTCAGGTTAAATTTCGGATTTTATTTCAACAATAAATTCAGGTTCTCATTTAAGTTATAGTTCAGGTTCTAAATCAAGTTTTAGCTCAAGTTCTTGTTCAGGATCTAATTCATATTCTGGTTTATATTTCAAATAAGGTTCTAGTTAATGTTGTAGTAGTAAAGTCCTACTTCAGATTCTAGATTTTATTTTAGTTCAGTTCAAAAAAAATCTTGTAGGAAATTTCCTTTTATTGGAAAATTTTGTAACAAATTAATTTTTATCTTAAATTAATTCATCTGGTATTTAATTTATGTTGTTTTCCCTTGAATACATTTTCATTTATAATTACTATTTATTTTTCTTATTTTCAACTTATTTAACTTGTGTCACCAACACTCTCAGTGATATTAAAAGTAAATACACATACACACACATGCATGTGTTAATTATATTGTTTATGTGTTTTTTTTTTTTGTGTATTATTATAACAACTATTTATAGATGAAAATTCAACTGAAAATTATAAAGAGTTGGCAATGAATCAAATGCAAAAACAACAACAGCAACTGAAGAATAATAACAACAACTTATTTTTAAAAATCACCGCTATAAAGATGAAGAATAAAACGAGATTCTTGAATTGCATACGAATGCATTACTTTTATTTTCGTTGAAAGAATAATACAACATAAATGAACAACAATAAAAACAAATGCATATAAGTGTTTATGTATTTGTTGGTGATGTTGCATGAGCCTGTGAGGAAGAAGAGAGGAAGAAAAGAGTGAGATGTTAGTGGATGGTGAATCCAAGTATAAGTACTCATAACAGTTGCTTAAAGTGTTAAGAATGAGTAAAATGACTAAATGAATGGTGAATAAACGACATAAACAATGAGTCTATGTATGAGTACATGAGTGTAAAGGAGAGTGTCTGTGTGTGAGAGAGAATGTTTATACAAAAAATAAATGTTTGAGTTTTAAATATAAAATATTTTTAATTGTTGTTCTTTTATTTTTGGCCATTTGCTTCTTTCAACATAATTTTCTTTAGTTTCTTTAACGGAGGGTTGGAGAAATTGTGCTGTGTTTTTTTTACCATCCTCCCATCTCTATTATTACCAGCATTTTATGATTATTATTGTAGTTGTAAGACCATCTACATTCTCATCTACATCGTCGTCATCATCAACGCCTGTTGTTATGCTTGTTTGAATGAAATAATGACTGGCAGTTTTTTTTCATTCATTCGTCCTTCACTTTGTTATTGTTTAAGTTCTCCCTCTGTAGTTTTTTTTGTGTCTCCTTAATGGCAACTGCTGCTCATTGCTGACTGTTGTTGCGGTTGTTGGTTTAAGTTTTTGTAAGCTAAAAGACAAAAGATTATGAAAACAGAGCAACATTTTTTTGTTGCTGCTACTTATTGTGTTGTTGTTGTTGTTGTTGTGTTTTATTTTAACTATTTTAAAAACAGCTGCAATAGAGGGTGTTTTAATTAAAATTCTTTGTTGCCGATTATTTTATTTTTTGGCGCTGTTGTGAGCTCAATTTAGCTTCAAAGACAAAAAGAACATAAAATTATAGAGACAATGGAAACATCAAATAAACTAAAATATTAATTTACATAAAAAATAACTGGAAAAAATAGAAAGACAAAATTTTTTAAATAAATTTTTAACAAAAATAATGGAAAATTATACAAAATATTCTTTTGCAAGAATTAAAAAAAAATCTAAAAAAATTTAATGCATTTCAGGGAAATTTTCTAAAAAATTACATATCAAGGAAATTTGAAAAAAACATTCAGGGGAAATGTTCTAAAAAAAATTCATATCAGGGGAAATTTTACGAAAAAAACTATTTCAGCGGATTTTTTTTTTTAAATTTTCATTTCAGAGGAAATATTCTAGAAAATGTTATATAAAGTTCCTTTTCAGGAAATTTTCTAAAAGAATTTATTTCAGGGAAAATTTTCTGAAAAAAATCATTTCAGGGAAAAATTTCTGTTTCGAGGAAAATCTCTCAAAATTATTTTCCCTTTTGGAGAAATTTTCTTAAAAATTCCACTTTAGAGAAAATTTTCCCCAAAATTTCTCTTTAGAAGCAATTTAAAAAAAAATCCTCTTGAGAGGAAATTTTCTAAACAATTTAATTTTGGAGGAAAATTTTCTGAAAAAAATTATTTTAGATGAAAATTTCTAAAAATTTCTCTTTAGAGAAAAAAAAAGAATTTTAGACAGAAATTATTGAATATTTTAAAGAAAAACAATATTGAAAAAATTTATAGAATGTTTTCTACAAAAAATTTTGAAAATGTTTCGTAACAAAATCTAGAAAATTCTTTATAATGATTTTTTATAGAAAAAAATTCCTTTTTACATAAATTTTCTAAAAAATTCCTTTTTATAAAATTTTCTTGACAAAATATTCTTTATTATTATCTTTTATCCCAATTTTATGTGCCAATGTTCTCAATAACAATTAGTCAATCAAAAAACCATAAATTCATCCCAGTGACACACATACTTACTTAAGCAAAATACTTTCAGACACACGCACACACACTCTCAGACAAGAAAAAATGAAACGTTTAAAGTTTTCAAATAAAAACTCAAATAAAATATGAAAGTTTTTTTTTTTGTTAACAGAATTCTATACACAAGTGTGAGTACTTTTTTCTCATAAAGTATTTATAACGGGAATTTATATAGAAGAGAGTATAAAAAATGCTTTTATTACAGTTATTGGTAAAATTTGTTGTTTTTTTTTTGTTGGTTTCAAAAAAAGTTATGTTTTGTTTACAAACATATTTTCTTATTGCTTAAAACATATACACTTGAGAATGTTTGCATGTGTATGTGCTTGTGGGTAAATAGAATTAAAGAGTGTTGAGTTTGTTTTTTTTTATGGCACAAATATATTAAATGGAAAATTTATATGAATTTAAAAAAAAATTATTACATTTGAAAAAAAAAAAAATAAATAAATAAAAATAAAAAGAAACAATTCGGCTATGACGAATCCTCAATACCCTCCACCACAAATGCGTATGAAGTAACTATGTTATGTTTCGTACATACACAATGGCACATACATTCACATTTTTCTTGAATGTAGCGCAGGAACAGGGGTCAAAAAATTAGTTATATTTTTGGTTATAACATTTTTTACTGAACTGAAATAAAACAATAACATATTAATGTTATTGTTTTATTTCATTCTTTATCGTCGTTTTGTAATTGATCTTTTAACGAAAGTTTTCTGTTTGACTTATATATCGGTCTATATATATATTTATTTTTATATATATATTTTCATGCATTGAACCGAGTTTGCAACTTTTAACTTCTCAGAACTACAACAGACACTCAGCCAAATTTCAATGGGCTCGTTTAATTATTATGGTTGTGAGCGTGCCGACAACAGCTCGATAGACTAAATCGACTCACATTTTAGTTTGATGCAAGATTGAGATGATTCCTTCTTAGCGTTATAAACTGAATGACAAAGTTAATATACCTTCTTGAGGTGGTGGAGGGTATAAACAATTTTAAAGTAGGGAAAGAGCACGAAATAAAGAAAAAAAACTGTATAAATAATAAATTATTGAGTAGATATATTTATTTATATATAAATATAAAATATTCGCTCTTAATATTGAACTCACACATATACATATAAAGAGACACATATGCATTTTTTATATACATAAGTATAAAGAAGAGGGAAAAAATATATATGAATAAAAATGTTATAAATAATAAATAAAATACAATAAAAAATATTTAGTAGTGGAAATACAGGAGTAATAAAATGTTGTAGTAGTAGTAGTAGTTATAGTAGATGACTTTATGTGAGTGTATGTGTTTGCTACATAAATGTAGTTGTTTTTATAGTTAAGTGGATATAAAAAATATACTATTTTAACATTGAGTAGTTTGTTTTTATTATGGTTTTCACACACACACACACACACACACACACACACACACACACACACACAAAGCATATTTTTTATAAAATATTTTTTTTATTCTTTAATAAAAATAAAAATATATTTTAAAAAACTAATAAATGAAAATTAAGCAGAAAACTCCCATAATACAATTATATTATTGTTTTAATAAAAATTATATTTAAAATAAACTTTTATTTGGGTTTCAAAATACTGAGAGAAAAATGTTGCTCTTGTAATTTTGTCAAGCCAAATATTATGAAATTTAATTAGATTATTTATTAAAGTCCTGAGAATTTTGTTGTTTAGAAGCAAAAAGATATAAAGGTAAACAGAATTTAGTGTTTTTACCCGATTTTTGAATCTATTATAAGATGTTCTAATATCACACATTTGTATCACTTTTGCATACTGATACCAAGATCCGATTTTTTACTTCCCTAAAATATATCACAATCGAACTTGTATCGCTTTTTATGCTTTTTCAATAATGTCCGTCTTTCCGTCCATCCTAGAAAGAAATTTTTCAATTCATCACTATTATTTTTACTTAAGTACCTTTATCCTCACTATCAAGTGCTTATTTTATCAAACATTTGATCCAATGTTTTATATGAGCATAAAGAAGAGGTCTATTTTTTCTTGGCATGTAGCAATAGAATCAGTATTACTTTTCTTTCCGATTTAACAGTGTCCATCCTTCCGTCTATCCTATGCAACCATTATTATTTTTCATTATTAACATTTTTATTAAAGTATCTTAATTTTACCCTACTGAAGTTGGATATCTTAAGCGTTTGTGCTAATGTTTAAACTAGATGGAAAGAAACTTCTCTTTCCCACTATAAAATATATCAATTAAAATTTGTATCCTTCGGTCTATTCTGTTATATTGATTTGAAAATAATTAATTTTTACTAAAGTGTCTTTAACATTATTGTCAAAATTAGCCACTTAATCATATATTTGTGCTTATTTTCCATATTTGCGAAAGAAAAAAGATCCTTTCCAACTAAAGGGTATATAAATTGATCCTTAACACTTTCTACAGACGACTATCTAATGTCCGTCCTTCCGTCTATCCTAGGAGATATTTTTATCTAATCATAGTCAAAACAATAAAATTTTATTAAAGTGCTTTTACCCTTACTGTCACACAAAATTATTTCGTCTCTTATATGTGGTTATGTGTTATACAAACAAAGAATAGACAATTCCCTACTTAGCGATAAATCAGATCCGTAACGATTTACAAGCGTTCGTCCAACCGTCTATCGAAGGAGGTATTTTCAATTCATTATTGCAGACAGAAGGACGGACACTGTAAAATCAGTTTTGAGTTGATAATTTTGTGAAATTTCATTTTTGTTAGCGGCTCTAACCAAACATAATTCATAGGTTTTTGCCATAGAGCTTAAACTAACATAGTAACCTGTATTCTATATAAAAATGTATTATAACTTTTTTATAAGGAAAACATAATCAATATACAAATGGAAGGATGGATGGACATTATATCATTATTCTGAGATAAAGAATTAGACCAACAATTAAAGCAGGACTTTGACAAATGACTCTGGTATTATTGAAGGTCTATAAAGTGCTCAATATATTGTAGGCTCTTTAGCTGTCTCGTTTTGTTTTAAATATTTGACACTTTTGTTTAAGTGATTTTTTCCGCACATTTTTATTTCATGACATTTTTCTTTAAATATAATTTTAAACGATTTATTTTGCTCATCCACATTTTGAAATTTTATTTATTTTTTAAGGATTGACAAGCAGCTGTCAAGTTCGTGGCAATAATTGTTAAATGTTTTTCTGTATGAACAAAAAGAGAAAAGAAAAATTAACACAATTTTTTAAAACCTTTAAAATTCCTAACAAAACAGTTATTGAAACTGAAAAATAAACCTTGATTTTAAAAACAATAACAACATAATATTGAATAAAAAATAATGGACAAAAACAACAACAACAACAACAACAACAATAAATGAAAACAGAAAACAAAAGTTATTGTTGACAGCAAATAACCAAAATATTAATATTAAACAAAATATTGACAAAAGCTTAAAACAAAAACAACAATAACAAAAATGGGGAAACTAAAACAAAACTAAAAATTTTTTCCTCAATATTTTTAAAATATTTAAACATTTTTTACTCTTAAATATAAAAACTAACACGTAAACATAAATAAAATATACACACACAAATACTTTCATACAGACAGAAACAAAAGATAAATAAAAAAACAAAAATAAATAAATAAAAATTATAACAACAAAAAAGGAAAAAAAGAACTTTTAAAAACAAAATAAAATATCTTTCACCAATACACCGACATATTTCTATACAAATAATAACAAAAGTGTCAACAATAACAAAATCACCGTAAATGTTTCACAATAAACTCCGGGAGAGAGTTAGAGAGTAAACGTAAATCTGTTCAAGTGAAAAAAACAAAAGCATAATTTTGGGGATATTTATTAAAATTCAAAAGGAAAACTAAATAAAATTAAGCAACAGAAACATATACACATTCACACATATACATACAGTGTATATAAAAGTATTTCTTATAAGTGACACAGGAAGACTTAATAAGTTATATTTTTGGCTATAACTTATTTTCTATTGAACCGATTTGGGAAATGTTTAGATCGTTAAGGAAGTACGTATAATTGAATATATTGGCAAAATTTCAGTCCAATTTATTGATTTGAAATTGACAATTTTAAGAAACCTTTTTGCTTGAACATTGATGAGGCCTCAGAAAGAAAGTTAAGAACCCTCTTCACCACTTGCGATGGTGGTAGAGGGCATAAAAAATTAAATAAAATTTAATTAATTTAATTTTTTATTAAAATAAATCTATTTTATTAAAATTAAAATATTTTTTTTTAATCCAAAAATAAAGCTCTAAATTTAAAAACTAATATTCGATTTTTAAAATAATCTTAACAGGGATTAAAAGAGTGTATTATAAATTTTAGTTTTGTGTTAAAAACATATAAACATTTTGACTAAAAATTTAATAGCTGTCACTATTTGTTGTTAATTTAAATGAAAAAAATGTTTAGTTTATAAAATAACAATATTTTTTCATCTAACAGATTTATAGTTTTCTATAAAAAGTATTAAAATTGATGTCACATTTATTTTAAAGTGGTTTTCACTTCCATTAGTGTAACAAAGTGAAAAATAGTTTATGACTTAATATAAAGTTATTAACACTTTACAATAAATGGAAAAATAAATAAAGACAGCTATTAACTTAAAAAATTTAATTTAGACAAATTTAACAATATCTGTGTATTAGTTATGGAGTCTGTCCTTCCGTCTGTCTTGGCTTAAAGTTAGTAAAGTGATAAAAAATTCTTTTTAGTCAGACAGAAAGACGAACATTATTTTTAGGGGTCTCAAAATTAACTTGAGTCTGTAGTACCAAATTTCATATTTAAAAGTTAGATATATTAGCACAAATAGAGAGAAATTATTTTTTATGCTAAATTTATTAGAATTATTTCAAAGGGAAACTTATTTCATATTCATAAGTTCTCACAACTATTAACAACCAGACGGAAGGACAAACATCCTAAAAAAGAACTTCGGAATAATTTTGAAAAATTTTTATTGCAAATGTTTGGTCTAAGTAAAATAACCAAATATCTTTTAATAATACTTTTCTTTAATTTAATTAAAATATTTTCAAAATTTTACCATGTGTTTTGTTTTAAAAGTCTATTTTAAATAACAGTCAGGCGGAAGGACAGACATTATAAAATTACTTGTTCGCATAAATTCTAAACAGTTGTTACATATTTTGAAAGTGATTTTATTTAGCTATTTATTGGTGTAAGTAAAAGTGCTAAATCTATAATAATTATTTTTATTAAATGTTAAAAAGGGCCGAAAACTTTATTTATATTTAACTCGTAAGAAGACAAACAGAGGGATGGACGTTATTAAAATAAAATTGAAGATCACTATTAGTCTTCTCGTGAGATTTTTGTATCTGTGTGTTATATGCATTAGATTCAGTTCAAATTAATTATTATTTATACTGAATTTCTATTAATTTATTCAACATTGAAATTTGAACTATATTCTTAAGTCATTACAAATATTAATAGCCAGACAGAAGGACATACATGTTAGACTAGATAAAATAAATTTAAACCATGTTTTACGAATATTTACCCTGTACGTTATTTATAAAAAAACAACTCATTTAATTCATTTTATAAATTTACTTTATTTTAATTCAATAAAAATCTCTTCAAATTATTTGCGTTATTCTAAAAGAACTGCCAGACAGAAGGACGGACGCCATAAAATTTACTTCATGTATTTAATTTTTACATTTGAACCATTATAGATATCTTAATGATATTTCATATGGATAGAGCTGAGTTATTTTTGAGTTGATTTTGAGGAGTACGATTGCTTATATAATCGTAGTAGGTAACTCTCCAATGTTGTTCACCTTTTTTTAAAAAATCGCCAAAAATACATTTTTTAATTGAAACATAAGAAATTTTGTATACAGATAGTGCTTGTAAATTTAAGTTTAGATGTGTATGTTATCCTATATACTTTCAGAAATATTGAAGTCCATAATAAATTTTCAACCCAGTTTTACTTTTGTATTTTTAAAGTCCTTTTAAATTTTTTGAAAAAAAAAAATATTAAAAGTTTTGTTAATTTCTCGAATTGTAAAGCAAGAATCGTGCATAAGTTATACTTCATGTATAATAGTATATGTATGTTTTTGGTTTCTTCCAGATGTCTCTTATATTCACAGGAAAATCTCTAGATTTTTACGGCTCAGCTCTCACCATTTAAAAAGTCATTAAGGTAGTTAGCACTTTAAATGAAATTCTCTTATTTTCAAACAATTGATTTGGATACACTGTTCAGCGGATTATCACAGCTTTGCAAAGCTATAAAGAATATTGCAGAAGCTTTCACAATATCTATATTTTATTCAAAATTTCGTTATCTAATTTATTTATAACAGTCACATATAAAAGGAAACAGACGGAAGAACGGACATTGTTATTCAAACTTTATAACTCTGTAAAAATTGATTAGTACATCAGGTTGTAGAATAGTGCCCCTCATAATAAGCAGTTAAAAAATAATCCCCGTAGCTAAATAATTACTTGCAAGAAATGTAAAACTGTGACCCATAATTTGTCTTTTATGTGTTAAATAAAATAGCCGAAAGACGGAATGAAGGACACGTAAAATAAGTGTAAGATGTTACATTTATGCATTTAGTAGATATTTTAATAGCGGCCTAATATAGCTTTTTACAGTTGTAAACTTTAGTGGTAAAACTTATTGAATTTCTGCATTAGACTCTTAATTGTGTTATGCACTGTATTTATAACAAGCAAATATTTAAGAAGACAGACGGATAGACGGACATAGTTCTATTAGTTTGATAACTCTTATAGCGTTAGTAGGTATATAAGTTTAATGAATGAAGCCACTCTTAATTAATAGTTATAAAAGTATCTCTATATCTTAATATTTGTTTGAACACGACATAAAATTATGATTCCTATTTTGTTTTTAAAATATAAATAAAAAACAGTCAGACAGATGGACGGACTTCATTATATGGTGAAAATAATATTCTGGATAATGATTGATACTAGTATATTTTTCCTAGTGGCATAACTTTTAAATAAAGTTATCATATTGTTTCCCTGGCTCTAAATTGTTAATTCAGGATTACACTTTTCCTTAAGCTTCCTTAGTATTTTTCCTTCCTGAAACCTTTAAAAATTTTTAATAATTTTTTTTAATATAAAATATTAACTCTTGTTAATATTATATACATTATTTAACTATTAAAGATCTGTATAAAAAGTATTCCCATTTTATACTTCACTTAAGCCTGATTATCCTGCCATCTTTTATAAAAGAAATTACTTTTGTCTATTTCCCTGCTCTTCAAAGGAATAAAAAAATTATCTATTCCGTATTAAAGCATAAGAAAATTGCTAACAATTTCTAGTTTAAAATAGAAAAAAAGGAAGAGAAAATAATGAAAAAATATGAATAAATATGCTTTTCCCAAGTTACAGTTATATTTTATGTTTTAGTCAATTTTGGTATTTATTATATGCGTTGCACAGTTTATCATTTATTAAAGAGCCTCGAGTGGCAAAAGGCAGCTTTTTGCCGTTACGCTTGTTACCTTCTACAAGTGTTAAGGGCAACACAATATAAAATACAATATACACCAATACACATACACTGCTTTATATATAGCTACACACAGACATTTACAAAACATGTTCATGTATATCTCTACAATAGCAAATATCAAACAACTAACAACAATAAAAACCAGTAAAATAATATAATGTTGGTTGTCAGGGTTCTGGTTAAGGTTGTTTGTATGTGTGTGTGTGTGTGTTTCTATGAATGTATTGGTATGTAAGTAAAAATGTGTAGGTATGTGTTTATGATTTTAACAAACCAACAAGCGTGAATTTCATTTAGTTTGAAAGTGTATGAATATTTTGTTGTCTTTTTATATTTATGACATTTATGAAAATATGCACTTTTTATGGCCACTTTTTTCGTTTTTGATATTTTTTTCTGGAGAAGGTCATAAGGGAGAGTATTTTAGGTGTTTTTTTTTTTCACTTTTCAATTTCAATTTTTTTTTGTTGCCGGACTTGAAAAGCATAAAATTAAAATTACTTGTTTTTAGAAAAAAATAATAATTTGAATACTTTTGTGAGGGGAAGAGGGAGAAATATTAAAGAGATTTTATTACTAAATTTTTCAGAGAAAAAAATTGAAAAAGAAAAATATTGAAATTTAATTTTTATCTATTGGAACTTTTGGATATTTTAAATATTTTCAAGAGATTTATTAAATTTTTAAATAAATATACGTATGATTAATATTTGGCAATGAATATCAATCATACGCTTCATTGTATTTAAGTCTGTTCCCTTTTCTCAGAAAATTGTTATATTAATAAAAAGAATACTTATTGTTCTTCAAACTTACTCCTTTTTGCCTTTGCCTTTAGGGACTCAAAAGATTATAATAAAAAAATCTGTTGGTGTTAAATAGTTGTTCATATTTTGGTCTATAATTTTGGGTTGTTTTATATGATTTTTGCTACAACTTTAAAGTAGTGTATAGATAAATTCTATGATACAAATCCTACCATAAATCCATACATAAATCTTTCAATTATATTCTATTGATATGAAATTCCTGGTATCGACACAAATGTCTCTGTGGTTTAAAACAATTTCCCTAATGTGATTTTTTTTTTATAAATGATCTAAAAAATACTATCCGAATCATTATTATAAAGACCGTCTTTCTTTGTTTCTTTCTTTGGAATGATTTGTGATACAAAAAAATCAAGTGTCCTTTTCAAGATAAATCTCTTATTTCTTGAGAACTTAAATCAAAATCTTATTTTATGTTATTTTAACACTGTCTGTCCTTCCATCTGGTCAAGCTTTGTCTCTATATAAAACAGGTCATTTGTTGGTTTTATGTATTTTGGGAATGTATACAGGTGTTTATACAAAGATTAATTCAAGTCGTCCTTTGTTTTTCAATAAAGCTAAAATTTTGTTTAAAGACTTAAATTCTAGATGACAATATACATTTTCAACGATTTAAAAATATCTGTCCTTCTGTCTGGCAAATGGCAAAAATTGATTTATGAAATATTTTGGAAATTTCTTATGTTTTGTTCAAATTTGTTAAATGTTATAAATTCTAATTGTAAACAGAAATAACTGAGTCATTGGTCCATTAGTTGGTATATAAAGAAAATTTTCATGATGTCCAGTAATATTTTTATTGTTTCCGTTCTTCTGTCTGGCTGTATGAAAAGAATTTTATTTTTGTTAAATTTTTCATTGTCTGGTCTTGTATACCTTTATTTAAAATACAAGAAAAATTAACATTTTTTAAACCAAAGATCTGATGTTTATTACGGATGGAGATTTGAGTTTTCTTAAAAATATCGAAATTAAAACAAAATCTTGAACTATGATTATTAAGCACTGTCCGTCCTTCCGTCTGGCTTACTGGCTACAGGAATGTTTATGTTTTAATTTAATATTCTGGTATTGCTTTCGCAAATATTTTGTTGGTGTTTCGAGAATTAAATGGTAAACATGTTTATATGCAACAGAAAGTACAGAAATATGTTTATTTTAAATTTAACGAATCTTTAAAAAAGCTTTATCTCATTCAATGTAATGATGTCCGTCCTTCCGTCTGGTTTGTTCTAAATTTGATAAAAGTTGTGATCTAAAATATTTTGATTTTAAGAAACTATTTTGAAGAGGTATTGAAGGTAGAGTCCATGTTATATTTCAGAATCTAATTAGTTGTCTTTCATGCGAACTTTCTTAAGTATATTAAAATAAAATAGAAATATTGTGTTATGTTTATTTTGCGATACACATCCTTCCGTTTTTCTTACCTGATGTCGGAATATTTATTTTGTAATTTAATATTCTGGTATTACCTTAGAAGATATCTTTTTGGGTGTTTTGGACATTAAATGGTAAAACTATTTACTGGTGCAGAAAGTAGAAAAATAGTTTAATTTCAGGTTTAAACAATTATTTAAAAGTGTTTCTTCCTTTCTATGTAATAATGTCCGTCCTTCTGTCTGGCTTATTATTAATTTTAGAAGAACAGTGATTTGTTATTTAGCTTAAAAATGCGTTAAAAGTGTCCGTCCTTGCAACCGTCGAAATATATTTATGATTCAAACTTCTAGCTTCCTCTTTGTTCTTTCTTCATATTGTCTTCGTCCCATTTTTTCTAATTCTGTGATTTATGTCAATGTGAAACAACTTTTTAAAGGAACCAACTCCCAATGATTGATTTCAATTCACTTTTTGTATTCTTTAAATACAATTATTTATTTTGAATTATTAAATATTCTCTTATCCTTTTAGCCAATACACAAAGCGAAATACATATATAATCTGTAGTAAATCCACTTAATAATCTGTCTCTTTATTTCCTGCTTATTTTTATTTTCCTCTATCTTTCTCTTCTCCATACTCTGCTTTTGACAGCTCTATAAAGGAAACAGTATGTTTTTTTAATGAGGCACCCTGTTGAGAGCACAGAATATTAAATGAGACTGGTGAGGGAGGAACATAAGTTATACGTTACGGCCCACTACATTTGACTAGTGGATGACATTTAAAAGTATTTCGTTTTTTATGAAAAAAAAAAACGTTTTTTGCCATTTTATTTTTTACGGTTTTCACATTTTTTTGTTCGTTTGTTTGTTTATTTATTGTTGTTGTTGTTGTCATTGTAGTGGCAGTTCAGTGTATATATGACAAGGTCAAAATATATGTTGATTATTTTTCATTGTTGTTGTTGGTATTGCTTTTAATCTGAAACCTAGACACAATTACTTTTGTAATGGTTGTTAACTGTTTATGAATGAAAAATTGTTATTGAGCTAAAAAGAAAAAAAAATACATAAAAATAAAATAAAAAAACGTTAAAGAGAGGCACAGAGAAAGAGTGAGTGGGTGTGATTGCGAATTGTTGTTTGTTATTGCAACATTTGCTTGGCAGTCAGCAGGCAGTTGCATACAACTTGTTGTTAATTTTTATTTCATTTTATTACAAATTCATGGTATCAGTGGTGCATGGGATTTTAACGTGTTGTGGTATTTGCAAATTGAATTTCCAATTTATTTTTTATTTCACATCCGCCGCTCTCTTCCCTGCCACTCTTGTTGCTGCTGCTGTTCTGTTTTTCGTTCCTTATCTCACGCTTTTCAAAATTTAACATTGTCTTTTGTTGTTGTCTTTTTTATGTGTTTTTTTTTGTTGCCAGTAGTTTTTGAATGACAGTTACTTGTACAATGTGCAAATTGCATTTTTTTGCATTTAGTGTTTTTTTTCATTTTCCATTTTCAGCATTTCTTTTGAAACCCTGTAAGTGTCGTTATCAAGGTTTTGTTTACTGTTGCCATTCTTTTCCTCTTACAACTCATCTCGCTCTCTCTTCTCTCTGTACCCCCACTTTCTTTCAAATCCCCCTGGGGGGTTTATAAGGCTCAGGTTTTCAATAGAATTTCGCTTTTGTTTCTTTCACTATGCACTATGGCTCTTGTTTTTATTTCCTCATATAAATTTTGTTTTTTGTTTTTCTCTTGTTTGTTGTCTTATATTCAGTTTTTATCATCAACGAAAATACCGTTAACATTATTGACAACAGCTAAAACAGAACACCAAACAAAAAACAACACACCAAATATAAAAAATGCCTGGCTAAAATTCAGGGAAACGGAAGTGTCTCTCATTGGCATTTATTGTATCAAAAGCAATCATCATATCGCCAGCATGTTGTTTGTATATTGTCATCAATAGACAATCATGTCATAGACAATTTCTAAAAAAAAAAACTGAAACATATTTTCTCTTTTTCATTTCCTTTTTCTTTTTTGTAGTTGTTTTTAGAGCGTTTTTAAGAGAAATTGCAATTTAATTCTGTACTTCAAAAGATTTTTGTTTTTTGGTGATTCCTTTTCTTGGGAATTTCTTTAGAATTATACTCTTTTAAGTTATGAACTGAGAGTCACTAGAAATTCGTTACAAACAATTACTTACAGATCAAAAGAAATTTTGACAAAAAGGGAAGAAAAAATTTAATTGAAATCAGAACCTTAATCTGAACTTATATCTGAAGTGGAATATGAAACAGGGAAATTTGAAATACAATGTGAACTAAAGTCCAAACCAAATTTTGAACTAGAGCTGGACTAACAACTAAACTGAAATCTAATCTGGAATCCTAATTAGAATCCCAACTAGAATATGAATCTGAGTCTGAATAGAATGAACTAGAACTGAACAAAAACCTTAAAATCTAAATCTTTAAAAAAAATAAAAATTTTCCTTAACTCATCCGTTTTTAATCCATTAATAAAGAAAAGTATTTCAAAATGCAATCCATATCTGAAACAACAACCACTCAAACTTTATTTTATAATCATAAAAATCTCGTAACGAAGAACTTATAGTTTTTCTATAGCATTTATAGTTGTTGTTGTTTCAAAAAATAACAAGTGAAACAATTGAAATAAAAAAAAAAGTCAGCATAAAATTGCTGTAATACAACTCAAGTGACAAATTTGATTAAATTTCACACAAAACAACCGAAGCACAACAATTTCTCTGCCGCAAAAATATACGAAATCCGAAAATAACAACAATTGCTGCAACATCAACAGCAGCAATAAAACAAAAATAAAAAATATTTTTGTTTCAACCAGAAAAAAGGAGAAATAATTGTTTATCAACTTTTGTGAAAAAATGAAAAAAAGGAGAATAAAAACTAAAATATTTTTAAGTTTTTTTATGTTCAGTTTTCCACTTAAAATTTCATTAACATTTCTGTTGTTACAGTTTTTATTAATACCCTACACCAACTTAGGTGATTGGGATATTATACGTTTGTGCAGAAGTTTGTATCGGACGGAAAAAAATCAAAATCACTCAGAATCAGAGTCGATAAAACGATGTCAATCAGTCCGCCCGTCTCGCTGGCTGTACATGTAAACTTTGTGAACAATATGCAGTTCAAAATTTTAAAGACATCTTGATGAAACATATCATAATTTTAGTCCATAGACGACGCATATTCAAATTGGTGATCACCTTTCCCCCATATAAATGTTCCTTTCGGAATGGGATTTTAATGTCACAAAAGTCCTTAATTTAAAGCGAACGAAATGTGGCACAAATAATTGTTGTAATACTCAAAAATGATTATACGAGGATCGGTTCATTACTTCTCATCGGTCCCATTCGACCCCTTTTAAAAATGTCATTTTGAAGGGATTAAGTCTCCTTAATTGGTATTTTAATAAATATTGTTCAACTTGGGATAAAAATAATCAAAACTTGATGTACGAAATTTTGCGATGGTCGGCTCATAACTTCCTCTAGCTCCCGTATAATCAGCCCATACCCCAGAAAAAATCCATTTCAAATTTAAGCAAAAATTAGAAAATAAATTTATACGAGGGTCCAACAATGGGCTTTAGGGTTTCCAATAGTCGGCCTTGATCGATTATAACTTCTTATTTGTTTTTTTTTTTTTGTTATTTTTGTTTTATTAAAAAACTGTTAGAAGGTTTCGAGAGTTTAGTTTTGCTAAAGTTTTTTTTTTTTTTTTTTTTTGGTTAAACGGAAGTTGTAGTTAAAAGTTGGCTATATGACTTTTTATTGGAGAGATTTGTCATGGAATGCCAGATATGTGATATAAAAAATTTTAAAGCAGAATATCAAATTTCCATAAAATTATTGAAAAAATTTTAAACTAATTAAACTCTTTTTAAAGTTAATTTTCGTTTTTCATTCTTATTAAACATTTTCTTCTTTCATTTTCATTTTTTTTGACTGATATTCAGTTACATAAAACTCTTTTTACCATAAACAGAGTAAAATGTTACATTTTAACAGCATGAAATGCTTTTTCGTTGTCGCTGCTGTACATTGCCACAGCAGCATTTATAATTATTTATAAATTTTTACAATATTTTTTTTGTTTTTGTTAAATAATAAAATCATATTATTACACATTGGATCGCAGCATAATTACGCAACATAATTATAAAGTTTTGATTTTGTTGTTTTTATTATTTTTGTTGCTGGTTACAGCAGCAACTACACAAAAATAACAATAACATGAACACAAATTCAGTAGTCATTTTATTGTTGTAATTGTTAAGTTTTTGTAGTCATGTTCATTTTTCAACGTGTTGTTTACTCATTTATTATTTTATAGTTCTTTGTTACAATTGTAATTGTGAAAAAAAGACCAGCGAACATTTCAGTTCTGATTCTCAGCTGCAGTTCTTCTAGTTTAGTTCTATTTCAGCTCTAGTCCAGTTCTAGTTGACTTCAACTTTAGTTTTTAGTGTAGATTCTAGTTCAGGATTTAGTTAATATTCTTGTTCAAATTCTATCTCGGACTCTACAACAGATTCTCGTTCAGCTCTGGGTCAGTTATAGTTCAGATTCTACTTCAATATCTAGTTCACATTGTTTTTTAGATTCTTCATCGGATTCTATTTCAGATACTGGTGTGTATTCCTGTTGCAATTCTAGTTTAGGTTCTAATTCTTTTTTCGCGGCAATTCTAACTCAATTTTTAGGTTTGAATAAAGTTCAGCTCTCTGTTTGGGTAAGTTTATATTAAAGTCCTATTTTTAGTTCATATCTCAGTTCAGTTCCTACTGATGTTTCTCATTCTGTTTTTAGTTAAGTTTTTAGTCCAAATTCTGATTCAATTCAAGTTCAAAGAAATTGTTTTAACAGTTATTAATGTGTTTGCTGTATAATTGTCTGCTTATATATTTAATGGTAGTGGTCACTAACACTCATTCATTTATTTATTTACTCAACTTCCAAAAAAAAAAAAAAGATGGAATCTGAAAAACTACAACACAACTTAAACATCAGAGTTGAGTTGGGAATGAATGACCAACAAAAACAAATGAGAGTAAAAAAATAGTAAAAAAAATCCAAACTATAAAACAACAACAGAAATTTTTATAATAAAAAAAAACTTTAATTTTTTTATAAAAAAAGTTCTTTTCTTATTTCTCTCATTTTTTTAAAGTTAAAGTTTATTGTTGAAAATTTCCGTAATTATTTTGTTAAATATGAAAAAAAAGATCTAAAGTTTTTTCTACTGCGATTTATTTATATTAAAAAAAAGTTATTGAATCAAAGAGGACTTTAATAAGTAACAACAATAACAACAGCAAAACAATTTCTGTACAAAAAAAGACTGAAGTAATAATGAAGAGAATAAAAGGAAAAAAAGAAACAAATTATAAGAAAACAATGAAGGGAAAAGGAGAAAAATGTTTAATATTTATTTCTGTTTTTTTCATTCTCTCTGTTTTTGTGTGAATTTATTAATTAATGTTAATTAAAAATAATTTTCATGTTTAGCTAAAGAATTATCAGGATTATTTATTTTATTGAATTTAATATGAATTCGGCTGTGCCGATTTCTAAATACCCTACACCACTCTATTGCAGACAATTTTTTAGTTGTCTAAATTTCGATGGATTTCATTCATGTCTTATTTCGAAAATTGGGAGGTTTGTCAAACTGGTTTCATATAATAAAGACTTAAAAGTTTAGAAAATGGATCAACCTTATTGTTCGAAGAATCTGTGGTCCTATATTCGTCAAATTACTTACATATATTTAAGATTGAGCAATTATTGTACCGAATTTCAATAGAATTTTTTCAAGTTTAAAAGTCTTATAAGTTTAAAGTTTTTTTTCCGAGAATGAGATTTAAGTGCAAGCTTTAGCAAAATATGGACCTAGAAAGTACCACATATTCAAGACAGTGAGAAAAATAATCGTAACGATTTTATACTAAATTGGTTCATATTTATATAATAGTTTTACAGGCTCAATAATATTATCCGGGAAGGGGCCTCATGTGGGAGCTATATTTAAATATAGAGCGAGAAGAGGCGGTATATGGAATCTAGGTCAAATAATGACTCCAGCATAATTTTCCATGGGTTAACTATTTTATCAAAATGAGTACTTAGGAAAAGTTTCAGTAAATTATCTTCAAACTGTGATCCACATGACAAAGATTTTAACTTCTAATGATCCGATTTTGATTATTTTTTTAAACAATGATGAACAACATATAACTGTTTATTGTAGTAACATTTTTGGTTAAGACCAAATACTTTTTGTTGAAAAAATCTTTTTCGGAATTTTGAGGTTGTCTCAAATATCGGTCTATAACTTCTTTGCTGGTGGATCGACATGATTTTGATATATATACTTTATAGGGTTTGAAATGATTCCTTCTAAGTGTTACACACGAAATGACAAAGTTAATATACCTTCATCAACACTTGTGGTGGTGCAGGGTACAAAAATAGATAAGAGTGTGTTTTTTTTTCTCAGAGAGAAAATCAATTAAGAGAAATAAAAACTAATGAGGAAGAAAATAATAATTGTAATAAATAAATAATTAATAAAAGAAAATAAGAAAATTGAAAAAGGGAGTGATTTTTATAAGAGGAGGGTGAATAAAGTTCCTTTTCTTATGTGACAGCAGTTTTGAATGTGTTTTGAAACTATAATAAAGGAATAATTCGAAAAATCACATTAATTTTTAACTTTTAAAAAAAATTCCTTTTCGAAAAGATTTTTTTTCAAACTTAAAATTCTTTTTAAAATTCCCTCAACAGCTGCTTTATATTTTCCGTTTTAAAAAACGAACCAAATAAAAGGAAAACTTTTTATCACTTTTTGAATTTTAATAGTTTTATTTATAAAAATAGTTTTTACCCGGTGCGCTTTGCTGCACTAAAATTCTCCTCAGTAAACTGATTCAATTCGTTCGAACTGTTCCTTGGGAAAGCAATTGGAATGAAATCTTAATACACTTACTTCAATTTTATTTCAGATATATGAGAGGCACCGATCCCCCTGGCCTACATTTTGTTCAGTAAAGCAGTATCTGATATTGCTTTGTATAGGGGGTACCGATCTCCCTGGTCCTACCCAACCTACGTTTTTTCCAGTGAAACAGTTTCTTGAGGAAGTAGTTTTTACTCTCGCTGCTTTAGTTTTTAAGATATTCGAAAGAGAATATTTGCTTTCTATGAGGGAAACTTCTCCCTCTGGTCCTATCCGTCCTACTTTTTTTGTTTCTTGTAAAGTAGAAGTTGAGGAAAGCTGTTGGGACCAAATTTTAAAATTCGCTATTATAGTTCTTTAGATATTTACTTTGCATGGGGGTTACCGACTCCCCAGATCCTATCCGTCCTATATTTTGTTCAGTTAAACAGTTCCTTGAGAAAGTTATTTACACCAAATAAGAGAACCCTCGTTGTTATAGTTCTTTAGGCATTAAGTAATCAATATTTGTTTTGTATGAGGGATACCTTTCCCTCTGGTCCTATCCGCCCTACATTTTCTTCAGTAAAACAGTACTGGGAGAAAGTAATTGGGTACTGTCACTGTTATAGTATAGTGATACCCCTGGTCCTATCCGCTTTATGCTTTGTCCAGTTAAACAGTTCCTTTAGAAAGTAGGTGGTACCAAATTTGAGAACTCTCACTGTTTAAGTTCTTTAAATATTCGATAATCAATATTCTCTTTGTATATGGGTATCCTTCGTCCTGGTCCTATCGGAATTTTTTATAGTTTGTGTTACATTTGGGTAAATTTGAATCATTCTGTGAAAAATTTCATGAAAACTGATCCAGCCGTTTTGGAGTCCATACGTTTCATACATACGTATACACATCCTATTATATATATAGATTTCTCTCACTCTCTTTTTCCATTTCCTTTCAAAAATAAAAATCAATCTTTATTTATGTTCAAAACTCTCTAGAAAAATTTAAGTAAATCTTTGATTACATTTCAATATATTTTATTCAGTTTTTCCTGTATAAAAAAAAAATGAATCTTCTTTATTCTTTTCCATTTAATCTTTAGTTTTCAGTCATTCATTTATTCTTTTGGCTAAGCTCTTTCTCCCTCTCTCTCTCTCTCTTCCCCTTCTCCATGTGCTTAGTTGCTTATAGAATTTATATTTAATCTCAAAAGTATGCTGCATTAAAACACTCTCTAAAGACTTTTAACTAACACTTTTTGTTGTTATCTGTGTGTGTGTTTTTTTTTTTTTATTTCTTGGTCATTGCAACAAACAAACACTCGGGTCTGGTCTACATTTTGGGCAAAAACAACAAGAAAAAAATCTTTTAAAGAAAAACAGACTTTTGCATTAGTTTTTTGGAACTAAACAATATTCTCTGTTGAGAACATTGATGATGTTGGTTTTTTATTTTGTTATTTTGGAGAAAAGTTTAAAATTCCTTTTTCCTTATTCTCAGATGTTTTCTATTGTTTAGAAGTTTTTGCTTTCTTTTTTTCTTAAGGATACAAAAAACAAAAAAACAAAGGAAATTCAATTTTAAGAAATAAAAGGGAAAATTCTTGCATACGACGTTCAACTTCTGGGGGGAAGGACAAATAATTTATGCTGAAGAGAATTTTCAAAAAAACATTCTGACCGAGAAGTTAAAATAAAATCTGAAGTGGAATCTTAACATTATTCCAAACTGCAATCTTTAATTAAATTTGTGCTGAAATCTAAACAGAAATTCGAATTAAAATCTAAACCAGAATTTACGCGAAAAATTTAGCTCTAATCTGAACTTAAATATCCATTAGAATCTGAAGTGGAATATAAATATGAACTCAAATCTCCAATAGAAATTAAGAAACTGCACTGGCATTTGAACTAGAATATGAATCAAAATCTTAAACAGAACCTGATTTAGGTTACCAAATTAAATCTGAATTCTGTTCTGAAGTTTGAATTTGAACTAGAACTTGAATAAGAGTCAAAACTAGAATCTGGATTGCAAACTTAAGTATAATTAATCACAGGATCTTAATTTGAAGCACAATTTAAACTACAATCGATAATTTAATAAAAACACAAATCTGAACTTAAATCTGAACTAGAATTGAACAAGAACTGAAATAAGACTGAACCGAACTAGAACCGAACTAGAACTGAAGAAAAACTGAACTATGACTGGACTAATAAATGAATCTGTCTAAATATCTTTTTGTAATTTTTTAATTAAATTAATTTGGCTTCCAAGATAAAATTATTTCTTTCTTCCCCAAAAAAAATTGTCATATGTTGTTTGGTCTCATTATTAACTTTTGTAAACCCTGCATTTTGTTGTTGTTTTTTGTAAATTTTTTAATTCAATAAATTCTTTTTTATTTCTCATCGCATTAAAGATATTCCAAGGGATCTCATAATATTTGTGGTGGCGTTAAAGTTTCTAAAGTGCAAACATTTTGTTTTGTAATTTTTGCTCTTTTTTTCTTATTTCGTTTTTTTTTTTGCTGCTTATTTAGCTTAACTTAGTAAATAGTACTTTTAGCTGACTAACAGCTAAAGAAACAAAAAAACACCAACAATTGTAATCTACTCTTTTTACCAAAATAACAAAAAAAAAACACCTTTAAGCAAGTGTAACAGTCCGTCTGTCCGACCATCCATCAGTAGCTGGAAAAAACCCATCCATCCCTCCCAGCAGACCCCAACAAAAACATCTTCTAACACTTTGGTAACACTTCAGTCAATGTTGTTCATGTTTGACTGAACGGGTGAGTGAGTGACTGGGGACTGGTGGACTTAGTGACTGACTGACTTTGCTGCCTGAACTGGTAAAAGTGCTAAACAAGTTGTTGATTGTTGCTGTTGGATTTTTTCTTTCTTTCGTTTCGTTTGTTCTTTCTTATTTTTTGTTGTTTTTTATTTCTTATATATTTTTTCTTGTTGTTGTTTCTTTGTTTAAATAGAAGTTTATAAAAAATACATGAGTTTTTTTTTCTTATTGTTGTTATTTTTATTGTATATTTTTTTTCATTTTGTTAAGTATTTTTTTAAAGTTTATATTCTTGTTTTTTTATTTTATAATTTTTAAGAAAAAAAACAAAGTTTTTTTCAAGTTTGAAAATTGTTTTAAGAATAAGAGAAGTAGATGTTTACACTAACAAAGGAATTCATAGAATTTTTAATAAACAATAAAAGTTGTACTAAAACGCTTTTAGTGTAGGAATTTTTAGTTTAACTAAAAATAGATTATGATTTTTTTGCTTAAAGAGCTAAAATATGTACTAAATATGACTTTTATAAAGTACCATAATAATACTTATAAAATAATAATTTGGTACTTTTTTGAATACAAAATACAAAAAGTTTTAAAATCTGCTGAAGTATCTCTCTTGACTTTTAAAGCCTAAGAAAAATATAGTGGTACTTTTTCAATAATATTACATACGTATTTTTTTAAAGTACCAAAATGTTTGAAATGTATTATTTACAAACAACAAAAGTATTATATTTCTTTCAAAAAAGAAATTAGTTTCTATTCAAACTTAGAAAGAGACTAAATAATTAAAAGTGTACTTTTATAAGTTATACAAATTTTGGTACTTTTTGTCATAAATAGTCAAAAGTTCAAAAAAAAAAAAAACTATATTAATAAAATGCAGTACTTTTTAATAAAAGTAGACTTTGATACAGATAAAAAGCAAAAATATCGTATTTTGCAACAAAATGTACTTTTTTATTACAACTTAGTGGTTTCTTACAAAAAGTACTTAAAGTTCTCAATGAAAAGAAATTGGAATTAAAAAATGAAATATTTTCTATTTTTAAAACATAAACTTTATTAAAAAAACCTTCAGTATTTTTGGAAAAGCGCAAAGGGACAAATAGGGAGATAAATTGTTCTACCCCTTCATATTTCTTGCAAAAGTACTAAATAATCGATTTTAGTTTTTAGAAAGGCATTAATTTCAAAATAAAACTTATTCTTGCACTTAATAAAAAATAGTATCTGAAAAAATTGAAGTACGAAAAAAGTACAATAGAAGGTACTCTTGTTGTACTTTCTGCCGAAAGTATTAAAATGTAACAACAATAAAATATTTTCAGTTGTGAGTAAAATTGTTTAAGTTTCACATCTCAAAAGTACCATAATTTTAAGATACTAAAATTTTCCTAAAATAACGACAATTTTTTTTAATAAAAAGATATCAGTACTTTTTTTCATTAGGCAGAGAGTGTAGTTGATGGTACTTTTTCTCTTTCATCTTTACTTCAAAAAGTTGTGCATATTTTGGCCAAAAGTATTCAACAACTCAAACCTGAAACAACAAACATTCGAAAAGTCATTTTTGTCAAATAACAACAATAATAGAACTTTTTATTAAAAAATTTTCAGAACCTTAAAAAAAATCAATAGGCAATGTAGTTTTTTCTTAATATAATAAAGTTTGCACTTCTTTCAAAAGTACCAAAGTTTTTGAAGTCTTAAGCTAAAAGTACTTTATTTTGAACAGAAATTGGAAGAGAGTGAATTAGTAAGTACATATATTCTTTATGACCATTAATTCGGTACTTTCTGTCGAAAAGTACCAAAGTGTTTAAAAATTAATAATTTTTAATCTGAGAACAAAAGTACTTTTTAATTAATATAGAGTCTCAGTGAGCAGGACAGAGAGATAGAGAGTATATTCTCTGTTTTAGTATTTAACAACTTTTGTCTAGTGTAACCCGTTTCTTTAAACCTGATTCCAATTGTTTCTATTATTCTTTACTATATTTTTTCCTTCTTTTTGTTTCATTTTGTGTTTTTATTATTTTGCCTTTTTTATTTTGTTTTGTTTTTTTCTCTTTTTCTTCTGCTTTCTTGAAGTTTTTTGTTAAGTTCTTTAGTTTTAGTTTTTGGCCAGTTTGTTTAGCTTAAAACTCAAGTTGAGCCAACTTGGCCAAAACTACAACAACAACAAAAAGTTTGTTGTTATTTTTGTTAGTGGTAAATTGTTGGGGTTTTCAAAAAGTTGGTAAAAGAACGAAATGTATGTAATTGTGTGTGTGTGTATGTAAGTGTGTTGTATAAAACTAAACATGCGTTTATATATTTAAATTTTGATTTTATTTTCTTTTTTGTAGATTCACGTTTGGTTTCTTACTCTTTTTTACCGCAAATTGTTGATGTTCCAATATTGAATTCTTTTTTTGTTTTTTGTACTTTTTGTCTACTTTTTGTTCCTCTGGAGACTTTTATTCTTTATTTCTTTTTTTAATATTAAATTTTTATTTCAACTTTTTTTTAAGTTTTTATATAACAAATAAAAATGCTATTTTCGGTTAAGCCGAATTTTCTATACCCTCCACCACAAATATGTTTGAAGTTGCACTTCACACTCACACATACACTTACAAACATAACTCTGGAACCTGTAAAGAGTTATAAAATTAGTTACATTTTACTTATTTATATTTTGACTATAATTTTTTTTGTTCTTAAGCGATTTCAAAAATTTTTGAAACGATAACGATTGATTAATATTATTGTAAAATTTTTTTCTTATTTGTCAATAAATAGTTGACAATTTTACGAAAGTTCTTAGCTAGAATTCAGAGGTTGCCTCAGATATCGATCTATACGTTTTAATATACTGAACCGATTTTTCTAGTTGAAAATCTCTCAGGACTATAACAAATACTTGAGTCAAATTTCATTAATCTCTGTGAATTATTGTGGATGTGAGCGTGACAACAACAGACTGTCAAAGTTAAACCGACTCAGATTTTGATTTGATGCAAAAATATATATTTGAGATGATTTCTTCTTAGCGTTACATACGAAATGACAAAGTTAGCACACCCTCTTCGCCACTTGTGGTGGTGGTGGGTATAAAAATCTAGTCAATGTCTTTTTAGTTGAACTTCCGTAGTTGAGAGAGAGAAAAAAGCGATATTTATTATTTTCAATTTTTGTGTGTTGCGTTTAGTTGTGTGTGTTACGTTTTTTGTCTATTTTTTCCACTTTTTTGAGAATTTTATTCTTAAGTGAAAGAGTTTTATCAAAAACTGATTTTGTTTGTTAAACTTCTTTTATTCGGTATTTTTTTCTAGAGTCTAAAGTTTCAAATACCCCAGATTTGGCGTATTTTTTACTTTATACGATTTTTTCGTTGCTTGTTTTGTCTATTTTATGAGCTTAAGACGTCAGCTGTTTACCCTCCACAATAAATAAAAAAATTATATGAAAATAACACAAAACAAGATGTTTCCAGGAGCCAAACTAAAAAAAAGACTGTTAGCATATTTAAATCAACAATTTGTAAGGATCAGTAAAGGACAAAGAAATCGTTAAATTATTTAAAAAGTTTAAAAACAAGTTAAAATGTCAAAAATCATGTCAGTGAATTTTTAAGAAAAATGTAAGTCTCATGAAAAATGAATAGAAATAAGAAAATCATATTTAAAAAAATCATAATAATAATGCGAAATGGACGTAAATACAAAAACAAAATTAATTAAAATCAATTTGATCGATGTATTAAAACTTAAAGGTTGCAGCTGATATCGGTATATAACTCGTTATACATTGGACAAAATATATTGATTTTATACAGCAAAGTGGTGCGGATTATAGTAGATACTGTGGTTGAGTAGCTACAGATTTCAAAAAGCTCTCGGAAAGACAAAAAATATTTCTTGAGTGAAAATGTAAATTTGGTGAAATTTAACCTTTTTAATGAAAACTTCAAATTTTCAAATTTTAGTTAAAAATTTAATTTTTGGTGAAAAATTGAATTTTTAGTAAAAAATTTAATTTTTAGTGAAAAATTGAATTTATAGTGAAAAATTGAATTTTGGTGAAAAATTGAATTTTAGTGAAAATTTAATTTTTAGTGAAAAATTGAATTTTTAGTGAAAAATTTAATTTTTAGTGAAAAATTTAATTTTTAGTGAAAATTTAATTTTTAGTGAAAAATTGAATTTTTAGTGAAAAATTGAATTTTTAGTGAAAAATTTAATTTTTAGTGAAAATTGAATTTTTAGTAAAAATTTAATTTTTAGTGAAAAATTGAATTTTTAGTGAAAAATTGAATTTTTAGTGAAAATTGAACTTTGGTGAAAAATTGAACTTTTGGTGAAAAATTGAATTTTAGTGAAAAATTGAATTTTTAGTGAAAAATTAAATTTTTGGTGAGAAATTGAATTTTTAGTGAAAAATTAAATTTTTGGTGGAAAATTGAATTTTTAGTGAAAAATTAAATTTTTGGTTAAAAATTGAATTTTTAGTGAAGAATTGAATTTTTAGTGAAAAATTGAATTTTTAGTGAAAATTGAATTTTTAGTGAAAAATTGAATTTTTAGTGAAAAATTGAATTTTAGTGAAAAATTGAATTTTTGGTGAAAAATTGAATTTTTAGTGAAAAATTGAATTTTTGGTGAAAATTGAATTTTTAGTAAAAAATTGAACTTTTAGTGAAAAATTGAATTTTTGGTGAAAATTGAATTTTTGGTGAAAAATTGAATTTATAGTGAAAAATTGAATTTTTAGTGAAAAATTAAATTTTGGTGAAAAATTGAATTTTTAGTGAAAAATTGAATTTTTAATGAAAAATTGAATTTTTAGTGAAAAATTGAATTTTTAGTGAAAAATTGAATTTTTAGTGAAAAATTGAACTTCCTGGTGAAAAATTGAATTTTGGTGAAAAATTTTGGTGAAAAATTGAATTTTTGGTGAAAAAATTGAATTTTTGGTGAAAAATTGAATTTTTGGTGAAAAATTGAATTTTTAGTGAAAAATTGAATTTTTAGTTGAAAAATTGAATTTTTAATGAAAATTGAATTTTATGAATTGAATTTTAGTGAAAAATTGAATTTTATGAAAAATTGAATTTTAGTGAAAAATTGAATTTTTAGTGAAAAATTGAATTTTTTAGTGAAAAATTGAATTTTAGTGAAAATTGAATTTTTAGTGAAAAATTGAATTTTTAGTGAAAATTGAATTTTTAGTGAAAAATTGAATTTTTAGTGAAAAATTGAATTTTAGTGAAAAATTGAATTTTTTAGTGAAAAATTTTGAATTTTTAGTGAAAATTGAAATTTTTAGTGAAAAATTGAATTTTTAGTGAAAAATGAATTTTTAGTGAAAAATTGAATTTTTAGTGAAAATTGAATTTTTAGTGAAAATTGAATTTTTAGTGAAAAATTGAATTTTTAGTGAAAAATTGAATTTTTAGTGAAAAATTGAATTTTTAGTGAAAAATTGAATTTTTAGTGAAAAATTGAATTTTTAGTGAAAATTGAATTTTTAGTGAAAAATTGAATTTTTAGTGAAAAATTGAATTTTTAGTGAAAATTGAATTTTAGTGAAAAAATTGAATTTTTAGTGAAAAATTGAATTTTTAGTGAAAAATTGAATTTTTGGTGAAAAAATTGAATTTTTGGTGAAAAATTGAATTTTTGGTGAAAAATTGAATTTTTAGTGAAAAATTGAATTTTTGGTGAAATTGAATTTTGTGAAAATGAATTTTAGTGAAAAATTGAATTTTTAGTGAAAATTGAATTTTTAGTGAAAAATTGAATTTTTGGTGAAAAATTGAATTTTTAGTGAAAAATTGAATTTTTAGTGAAAAATTGAATTTTTAGTGAAAAATTGAATTTTTAGTGAAAAATTGAATTTTTAGTGAAAATTGAATTTTTAGTGAAAAATTGAATTTTTAGTGAAAAATTGAATTTTTAGTGAAAAAATTGAATTTTTAGTGAAAATTGAATTTTAGTGAAAATTGAATTTTAGTGAAAAATTGAATTTTTAGTGAAAAATTGAATTTTTAGTGAAAAATTGAATTTTTAGTGAAAAATTGAATTTTTAGTGAAAAATTGAATTTTAGTGAAAAATTGAATTTTTAGTGAAAAATTGAATTTTTAGTGAAAAATTGAATTTTTAGTGAAAAATTGAATTTTTAGTGAAAAATTGAATTTTTTAGGTGAAAAATTGAATTTTTAGTGAAAAATTGAATTTTAGTGAAAATTGAATTTTGGTGAAAAATTGAATTTTTAGTGAAAAATTGAATTTTTAGTGAAAAATTGAATTTTTAGTGAAAAATTGAATTTTAGTGAAAATTGAATTTTAGTGAAAAATTGAATTTTAGTGAAAAATTGAATTTTGGTGAAAAATTGAATTTTTAGTGAAAATTGAATTTTTAGTGAAAAATTGAATTTTTAGTGAAAAATTGAATTTTTAGTGAAAAATTGAATTTTAGTGAAAATTGAATTTTTAGTGAAAAATTGAATTTTTAGTGAAAAATTGAATTTTAGTGAAAAATTGAATTTTTAGTGAAAAAATTGAATTTTAGTGAAAAATTGAATTTTTAGTGAAAATTGAATTTTTAGTGAAAATTGAATTTTTAGTGAAAAATTGAATTTTTAGTGAAAAATTGAATTTTTAGTGAAAAAATTTGAATTTTTAGTGAAAAATTAAATTTTTGGTGAAAAATTGAATTTTTAGTGAAAAATTGAATTTTTAATGAAAAATTGAATTTTTAGTGAAAAATTGAATTTTTAGTGAAAAATTGAACTTTTGGTGAAAAATTGAATTTTTTAGTGAAAAATTGGAAATTTTTGGTGAAAAATTGAATTTTTAGTGAAAAATTGAATTTTTAGTGAAAAATTGAATTTTTAGTGAAAAATTGAATTTTTAGTGAAAAATTGAATTTTTAGTGAAAAATTGAATTTTTTAGTGAAAATTGAATTTTTAGTGAAAAATTGAATTTTAGTGAAAATTGAATTTAGTGAAAATGAATTTTAGTGAAAATTGAATTTTAGTGAAAAATTGAATTTTTAGTGGAAAAATTGAATTTTTAGTGAAAAATTGAATTTTTAGTGAAAAATTGAATTTTTTAGTGAAAAATTGAATTTTTAGTGAAAAATGATTTTAGTGAAAATTGAATTTTTAGTGAAAAATTGAATTTTTAGTGAAAAATTGAATTTTTAGTGAAAAATTGAATTTTTAAGTGAAAAATTGAATTTTTAGTGAAAAATTGAATTTTTGGTGAAAAATTGAATTTTTAGTGAAAAATTGAATTTTTAGTGAAAAATTGAATTTTTAGTGAAAAATTGAATTTTTAGTGAAAAATTGAATTTTTAGTGAAAAATTGAATTTTTAGTGAAAAATTGAATTTTTAGTGAAAAATTGAATTTTTAGTGAAAAATTGAATTTTTAGTGAAAAATTGAATTTTTAGTGAAAAATTGAATTTTTAGTGAAAAATTGAATTTTTAGTGAAAAATTGAATTTTTAGTGAAAAATTGAATTTTTAGTGAAAAATTGAATTTTTAGTGAAAAATTGAATTTTTAGTGAAAAATTGAATTTTTATGAAAAATTGAATTTTAGTGAAAAATTGAATTTTTGGTGAAAAATTGAATTTTTAGTGAAAAATTGAATTTTTAGTGAAAAATTGAATTTTTAGTGAAAAATTGAATTTTAGTGAAAAATGAATTTTAGTGAAAAATTGAATTTTTAGTGAAAAATTGAATTTTTAGTGAAAAATTGAATTTTTAATGAAAAATTGAATTTTTAGTGAAAAATTGAATTTTTAATGAAAAATTGAATTTTTAGTGAAAAATTGAATTTTAGTGAAAAAATTGAATTTTTAGTGAAAAATTGAATTTTTAGTTGAAAAATTGAATTTTTAGTGAAAAATTGAATTTTAGTGAAAAATTGAATTTTTAGTGAAAAATTGAATTTTTAGTGAAAAATTGAATTTTAGTGAAAAATTTAATTTTTAGTGAAAAAATTTAATTTTTAGTGAAAAATTGAATTTTTAGTGAAAAATTGAATTTTTAGTGAAAAATTGAATTTTTAGTGAAAAATTGAATTTTTAGTGAAAAATTGAATTTTTAGTGAAAAATTGAATTTTTAGTGAAAAATTGAATTTTTAGTGAAAAATTGAATTTTTAGTGAAAAATTGAATTTTAGTGAAAAATTTGAATTTTTAGTGAAAAATTGAATTTTTAGTGAAAATGAATTTTTAGTGAAAAATTGAATTTTAATTTTATTTAATTGAATTTCTTGTGAAAAATTTTCCAAACGCTTCCTGGACACAGGTTTCAGTTCTGAAGGAGTATTATTTTTCTTATGGAATAGAAATATAACCCAATTTTTTATAGTTTTCGGGTAATGATAAATTGGCTTTGATCATTGGTAAATAATTAGTTTTGTGAAAAAATAAAGAAAAGACATGAGAGTTTCATGTCATGCTACGCCTTTATATTTACATATTTTGACGCTCTTATTTTCACACAATTTGGGTGCAGCATAAGTTTAGTAACTTTACTATAAAATTACATTAACTATTTTTTTATCGGGGTTAAGTAAAAATATAAATTTTGTGTATAAAAAATTGAATTTTGTGTTCTTTTGTTAAAGGTTTTTGGCTGAGATAAATGTAATAATGATCATTCTCTCTTCTTTCTGGTAAAATTTCTACCTTTTCATCTGTAGTTGATTTTATTGCGAGATTTATTTTTTCTTTTTATTAACAAAATTGAAAGAACCATAAAAGTTTATATTATTAGTTTTTTGTTGTATTTAACTTTAATTTTATTTTCAAATTTGTGTCTTTTTTTAAGCTCATTAGCTTGATATCGCCTTTTAGCAGTTTTATGGTTAATAAAGAAAATCGTTTTTGTGAAGAAAGCAACAAATTTTTATTTATTTTTATAATTTACTTTATTTAAATTCCCTCCTTTAAACAACAAATAAATAATTCTATAATGGAAAAAAAAAACTCTAAAAAAAGTTGCTAACAGAAAAAAGGATACAAAAATGAGTTACTTAATTTGCATAAATTATAAATCACATGACGTATGAGTAACAAAATAATATAAAACAACTGATGTGTTATTGCTTATACGTTCATATGTAAATTAAACTCTCTCTCCTATTCTTTCAGCTGAGATGTTTTTTATACTCACCACCATCACAAGTGGTGAAGAGGGTAAATTAACTTTGCCGTTCCATGTGTAACGCTTAAAAGGAATCATCTCAGATACATATATTCATGCAACAAATCAAGATCTGAATCGTTTGAGCCATGTCCGTCTGTTTGTGATTGGTACGCTTAAATCCACAATAATTCGCAGAGCACAATGAAATTTGGCCTGAGTATTTGTTAGAGTCCTGTAAAGTTTCCTATTTTGAACCACCAAAATCGGTTTAGTTAACATTACTATATAGACTGATATTTGACGCAACCTCTAAATAGAAGCGAAGGACTTTAGTAAAATAATCAATTATAAATCGACAAATTAGAACACAATTTTGCTGCAATATCAAGAAATATGTGCCTCATTGTTACTTCCAAAAACTATCTAAATCGGTTCAGTTGAAAAAATTAATTATTAAAAGTTCTTTGTCGTATAAAGAGAATTCTATCAAATAATGTATGCTTTCGTGAGTGTGTATGTGCACATAGTGCACATAATGCACATGTACAAAACATAATGTATTTACTTCTAAAGCATTTGTGATGGAGGGTATTGAAGATTCGGTATAGCCGAATATAGCTTTCTTACTTGTTTTATTGTTTGTTGCCAGAGAGTTAAAGTTTTTAATTTTGTTTCCTCTTTTTTTTTAATAAAAAACAAATAAAAAATGGCAGAAGTTTTGTTTGTTGATATTTTAAAATTAACTTTAATGTTTATTTAATATTATTCTACCCTAAAGCTTTAGTATTTTTTTCTCTTCAATACCCCCTCTCTCACCCTCTCTCTCTCTCTGGGTGTTAGGCTCCCTTAAAGCTAAAATCTTTCAGGGGGCCAACTAATGCAATAATAAAACACTGTTAAGCCATTTTTAGAAAAAAAAAATATAAAATAAATAAAAACACAACAAAACAATAACAAAAATGTTAAATGGATTTTTAATATTATATTCTCTATATATGTATATTAATGTATCTGTGTGTGTATTGTTTTGTATGTTATATAAAACGTAAATGTATGCAAATTTATATAAATATTTGTAAAAATCGTTCTTTTTTCTCTCTCTTCTTTTTTGCACTTGTTCGACATGGATTTAAAAGTTAAGCCTCAACCGAAATCATTTGTTATTACTTTTTTTCCTCCCAACCCCACTGCCTTTCTCTCTTCTTCCTGGGAATATATTTTTCTATACAAAAAAAAAAAATACTAAACTGTTAGAGCGCAAAAAATTTACATAAACCCTCAATAAAAATAAAATAAGGATTTAGTATTTTGAATTTAACAGTAAATCTCATTCAAACTCATACACACACATATATACACAAACACACTCATACATGTTTACGAACATTAGATATAATAAAAATAATATAATTTTTTTTTTTTTTTTTTGGTTTTGAAATTTGCATTGTATTTATTTAAAAATAAACCAAGTGCTGAGATTAGTTTAGAGCATAATTTAAAATAATGTTAATACAATAAAACACAAATTATTTGCAATGAATTTAAGATTTTGCAAAAAAAAAAAAAAATAAAAAATAAAAAAAAATAAATAAATAAAAAAATATATAATAATAAATAAATTTAAATAAATTTGATAAAGAACAAAATGCAAAAAATATATTAATGAATTTTTAATAGGTTTTTAAATTATTAATTCAGTTTTAGATTAGTTCTAGTTTAGTTTTTTTTCCAGTTGCAGATCAGTTCTAGTTCAGTTCGTTTTTAGCTCTATTTTTGTTATAGATCAGTTCTAGTTCAATGTTAGTTCAGTTCTAATTCAGTTCTAGTACACTTTAAGTTTAGCTTTTGTTCAGTTCTGGTTCGATTTTAATTCAGTTCTAGTTCATTTCTAGTTCAATTCTAGTTCAGTTCTAGTTCAATTCTAGTTCAATTCTAGTTCAGTTCTGGTTCAGTTCTAAATTAGTTCTAGTTCAATTCCAGTTCAGTTCTAGTTCAGTTCTGGATCAGTTCTGGTTCAGTTCAGTTCAGTTCTAGATCTGGTTCATTCTGGTTCAGATTCTTTAGTTCTAGTTAGATTCATTGTCAGTTAAGATGTCTGATCAGTTCTGATCAAAAGTTCTAGTTCCAGTTCTAGGTTAATTCAGTTCAGATATTCTTCTCAGATATTGTAAAGATGCTAGAATTCTAGTTTGTTATAATTCAATTCTCGTTCTGGTTTAGATTTAGATTTTCAGATTCCTGTTCAGATTATACACATATTCTCTCTCTTTCAGTTTCTTGTTTAAATCTAGTTAGTTTCTGGCACAAATACTACTATAACCTGTTTTTCTTTTAAAACTTTATTTAATTTTTCTAGATTTTCTAAAATGTAATTAATTAATTTCATTGGAAAAGAATTAACCCTTCTTTCCATTTAATTATTCCCAAGAGCATTTTTCCAAAATTCCCTTTTGTTACCACATTAAATCATGTAATTTTATATTTTATTTTTTAAATTAGATTTAAACTCATTAGTAACGCATTAATAATAATTTCAAATACTTTAATGAATTTAAAATTTGTTATATTAAAAACTTTTTCTGTTACTTAAGAATTTTCCCTCGCTCATTCCCCCCGCAAATGATTACGAAAAAAACCATAGACAGGATTACACTGGTTTTAATAATAAGAATTATTACAACTTTATATTAAAATACAAGTGGGAATGTCTTATTCGGCTATGCCGAATCTTCAATACCCTCCACCACAAATGCTGGTGAAGTAAATACGTTATGTTTCGCACATACACAAACATGTGGAAAATATATAAAAGTTTTTCTTAAATATAACACTGGAACACTTAATGTGTTATAAAATGATTATAACGGTTTTTCTACTGACCCGATTTCGATAATTTTTGGAATGGTAATGAAGTAGCAAAAGTTCATTTTAATTTGTTGATTTAGATATCGGTCTAAATCTTTAGAGAAACTGTAACGATTTTACCGGTTTTATAGGAAACCAAATTTCGTTCTGTCCGTTATTTTGGATGTGAGCGTGCTACCAACAGACAGGCAGGCAGACAGACGGAATGACAAAGTGAATATACTTGTGGTGGTGAAGGGTATAAAAATAACAAAAAGTAGCAAAACAAACTTCCCCTTTGTTTTTGGTAAAAAAAAAAACAAACTACGAGAAGAGAAAGAAATGAAACAATTTTAATCATTCGAGAATACTTTTAGTTGTTTCTTGCGTTTTGCTGGGAAAAGAAGTAAAATAATATTTTGGCTGTTTTTAATATAACAAATGATGAAATAACCTTAAAATGCCAAATGTTTGACAGGCAGCAGTTTTTAATGCCGCAATTTTTCTTTTTTATTTTTAATAAAAATTTTTATTTCTGGGTTTTTGAAATGAAGAATAAGTTCGTTGCGTGTTTTTTTTTCTTTGTTTTCTATGGAAATTATTACCACTAACAGATGTCTTTAAGGGGTTTTCTTTGTTTTTGTTTCTTTGGTGATCTGCTGTTTGATGCTTGTTTTTTGTGTTAGCAGACACAATTTGCCTTCAAGCAAAACACAAACACTCATCTCTTAAAAACTACAAATACAAATAAAATACAAATACTTGTTCACTTATTGTGTACAATTATTTCAAATATCATGTCTCAGCTTAACTCCCTTCCTTTCCCCTTCCCACCAGCTCTTGTTAGAGACGTACTCTTAAGTCAGAAGAGTACTCCCATCATCATAATAAGTTAAATATGAAAGTGCTGGTATTTGTAGAAATTAAATTAATATTAAAACCAACAGTTTTGAATCAAAAATAGGAGATAAATAACTCATTGCTTTATTATATGGTCTACTTTACTGTCTCTTCGTATTAAGAAAAATATACAATAAACATGTTTTAATCATAAATTTTTCTCTTCTCTTTTCTAACTCTAAAACAGATTTTACCGCCTCATTATCTAAACTAGAGCTTTCAAAACTACAGGGCTTTTTCTAAAAGCCTGTTATTATTATTTCTCTATTTTTAACTCTTGCCAACAATAACAACAGAAAACAATGATTATAATCATCATAATATTCCATAATGTTAATGATAATTATAGTGTTTGTATGTTCTGAGATGATTTTAATAAATAATTATTATTTAACATTATTTCAATTTAAAATAACAAACAATTTAAACATTTATTTTAAATAAACACAAAATGATAAAGAAAATATAAAAATAAATAGAAAATCGATAATTTTCTTTTAACATAAATTTTAATAGAGAAATTTCTCTTTAGAGAAAATTTTCTTTTAAGGGAGAATTCATCGAAGAATTTATTGGAAAATTTTTTTAACAGAAAAATTATTAAAAACGTTCGCTTTTGAGAGAATTTATGGAAATGTTTGTTCTTTCTTATTTCCATTAATTCTATAATTGAATTTTTTCTCTAAATAATTATTTAGAGTTTTGCTAAAAATAAAGTTCATTTTGTCATTGTAAACTTTTTTATGGATTTTATATTCAAGTCTAAAACAATAAAACAAAAAAAAATAAAAATAAAAATAAAAATAAATAAATAATAATTCCTGGACAAAAAAAGTGTCAGAAAATCTATACAAAATTTCTATTCAAACAGTTGAATTATAAACTCTATTAAAAAGCTAAAAAATATACAAATTTATATATGTGTGTGAGTGAGTAAGTGTTAGTATTTTATCTGTTAGTGATACTCATACACAATTGTTGCTGACAGAAAATTAATTGCACTTAATCTGGTTTTATTTATATACAAATATAGACACTTCAAAATAAATACACACAGATACTTACACTAATACACACACACACACACACATACATGCAGAGAAAACATACAAACACTTTGAAAATAAATTTTATATCTTTTTTGCCAGGATACAAATAAAGTTTTATAAAATACTTATTTAAACACTTACAAACACAGACACATATAAAATAACTCTGTATTTATTAAAGACAAAAATACCGACTGACAAAATTATTCTGTCAGAGTTTCAGTTTTAAATGAAAAGACATTTTTATAAATTCATGCTCTCACACTCTCCCCCCTTTTGAAATGTTGAGTTGTACTATCCGTTTGTTTGTTTGGGTGTGTGTGTGTTTGTTTTCGTCTTTCTGTTTGCTTGTGTATTTGTGAGTGTTGAAAAGTATTTAATGGTTTTTTGATTTATGTATTTTGTTGTCAATGTTGTTGTTGCTGCTCCAACTCAAGCCGCTGCGGCTGCTGTCCATTTGTTTGCAATTGTTTGCATATTATTCGATTTAAACGTTTATCGTAATTTGGTTCCCTTGAAAAATGGAGGAATTGTTTTCAAAAAATATAAAAAAGACTAAAATTAATACTTCAGCAACAAAATATTTTATTTATTATTAAACGCCCCAGAGAAGACACAAATATTCATTGCAACAAATGCTACCATTAAAGTTATCATTTATACCAGCAAACACATGTATATACTCACTTTAACAATTACTTCCGTTTCCCTTTATTTTAAAAATGTTTGTAAACATTTTAACTGTTTTTCAAAAAAAATGCTCGTGCAAAAATGAATATAAAAATACTTTTTATTTTTAATTATAACCAACCAAAAATACTTTTTCATCTGTTGCCAAATATTTATTTAATAGGCAGACAAAAGGACAGGCAAAGGACAGTGGAGGAACCAAAGAAGCTCTCTTCAATCGAAATTTTTAATAAATTTAAAACATTCAGACAAAATCTATAAATTTGTGATAAAAACTAAAATTATCCCTTTGAGAAAAAATGTTAATAAATTCTTTCTTAAAAGAAAATTTTCAATAAGTTCTCTCTTAAGAGAAAGATTTCAATAAATTCTGTCTTTAGAGAAAGTTTGCCAAAAAAATTTACTAATAGAAAATTTGCAATAAATCATCTCTTTATTCTCTTTTATAGGAATTTTATATAAATTCGCTCGTTAGAGAAAAATTTCGATAAATTTCATATTTGAAGAAAAATTTCGATAAATCTTATATTTAAAAAAAATTGTTGATAAACCTTATATTTAAAGAACATTTTCGATAACTCTCATATTTAAAGAACATTTTCGATAACTCTCATATTTAAAAAAAAAATTTCGATAAATCTCATATTTAAAAAAATTTTCGATAAATCTCATATTTAAAAAAAATTTTCGATAAATCTCATAATTAAAGAACATTTTCGATAAATCTCATATTTAGAAAAAATTTGCGATAAATCTCATATTTAGAGAAAATTTGCGATAAATCTCATATTTTAAAAAAATTTCGATAAATCTCATATTTAAAGAAAATTTTCGATAAATCTCATATTTAAAAAAATTTCGATAAATCTCATATTTAAAAAAATTTTCGATAAATCTCATATTTAAAGAAAATTTTCGATAAATCTCATATTTGAAGAAATTTTTCAATGAATCTCATATTTGAAGAACATTTTCGATAAATCTCATATTTAAAGAAAATTTTCAATGAATCTCATATTTAAAGAACATTTTCGATAAATCTCATATTTAAAAAAAATCGATACATCTCATATTTAGAGAAAATTTGCGATAAATCTCATATTTAAAAAAAATTTGCGATAAATCTCATATTTAAAGAAAATTTTCGATAAATCTCATATTTAAAAAAATTTCGATAAATCTGATATTTAAAAAAATTTTCGATAAATCTCATATTTAGAAAAAATTTGCGATAAATCTCATATTTAGAGAAAATTTGCGATAAATCTCATATTTAAAGAACATTTTCGATAAATCTCATATTTAGAAAAAATTTGCGATAAATCTCATATTTAGAGAAAATTTGCGATAAATCTCATATTTAAAAAAAATTTCGATAAATCTCATATTTAAAGAAAATTTTCGATTAATATCATATATATCATAAGAACATTTTCGATTAATATCATATTTAAAGAAAATTTTCGATAAATCTTATATTTAAAGAAAATTTTCGATAAATCTCATATTTAGAGAACATTTTCGATAAATCTCATATTTAGCGAAAATTTGCGATAAATCTCACATTTACAGAAAATAAATCGCACAAAGAAGAAAACTGCTTTGTTGCCACTGTTCTTATACCGTTCATGGGCTGTAATATGTATTTGTGTCGGTAAATATATATAAGGATTTATGATATACATATCAATACATTTGGATTAATTTATTTTATAAACTCTTAATAATAACTTCCGTTTCCTTATTTAATGAAAATGAGCAAAAAATAAAAGAAAAATCAAAAATTAAATTCCATAAGTGTGAATTTTATTTTATTAATAATAATTTTAAACAGTTATTATTTAAGTCAAAATCACACCCTACAACCGCTTTTAAATGACAACATGTTTTGTCACTTAAAATGACAACACTCTCTTTTAACCCTTAACCCAACTGTAGGGTATAATTTTATCTCTCTCGTTGTCTCTTGTCCTTTTAACTGTTTAACAAGAGTATTTACTTTAAATTAATTAATATATTAATGTACCAACACATGTTAAATTCCATGCAAATACACATACATTCATACTCATACATTAACACATACACGACAATATACATCACCATTAATAAATTATGTGTTAATCTTTTTAAAAAATGGCTTATAAAAGTATTTATGTCCCATATGTGAGTTTAAATATTTTTATGAAATTCTGTCAAAAGCCTTTAGGATCCAATAACAACAACAATAAGAGCAAAATAAAATATTTATTAATTAATATATATATAATCCTGGAAAAAGGACACAGGCAGGACTCTGGCGCGTGTTAAATACTTTTATTTTTAATGTTAAGTTAAGGCATTAAGAAATTATTAAAAATAAAATTAATTCTCTGTTTTATTAATACATATTTTTTATTTGTCTTTAATTACAGGCTCTTGTGACGAATGTCATAATGTTAAAATTGCTGCTGGTATTAACAACATCAACATGTTTACTATCAACAGTTAATTCCGGTACACCCATTGGTAAGTGTAGCACCAGATAGTAGAAGTGAGCATAAAAAGAGAATCCAAAAAAAGAGGCAACAGCTGCATTTGACATAAAGAGATGAATTTGTGAAAGAGATTTTTAGTCGTAAATATGAAAATAAGGATAATAATTTTTAATACTATAATTAGGTAAAGGATAAAATTATTGTCCTGCGAAATTATTACAAATCATTCTAAAGAGAAAATTAATCAAATGAAATTTGTTTGAAGTACGTCAGTGTTTACCATTTTTAGTTCATTTCTAATTCAGATGCACTTTTAAGCTTTTAGCTTAGACCCAAGTTCATATTCTAGTGAGTTTTAGTTCAGTTTAAGTTTTCAGTTTCAAGTTTAGATCCCAGTCCAGATTCTAATTTTGATGCCAGTTCAGATTTTGGTTAAAATTCTACCACAGATTCTTGTTCATAATCAGTTCTTATACAGATTCTAGATCAGTTATCGATAGTTTTTAATTCAAATTAAGTTCTAGTATCTAGATCAGACTGTAATTAAAATTTTAGTTCAGATTCAAGTTCGAATTCTAGTTAAGATTCTCATTTAAATTCTATTACAGAGTTTTTCAGATTCTATTTCAGATGACATCTGAACATCTTCATATTTTGGTTCAAATTTGTTCAATAACAATACGGTACAAGTTCCTTCTTATAGACTTTTAATATTTATCACTTTATTCTCCTTTTCTTAGGAACTGGTGGTCCCTCAATTATATATGAAGGCAAGGATGCCTTATTAACCTGTGTTGTGTCTGAGAATCGTAGTAACAATACTGTGATATGGAAAAAATTAGATGAAATTCTTACCGCTGGTAAGGTGAGAGTGACCAGTGATCTACGTATAAGTGTTTTGCATGATGAAAGTAAGTTCAGAATCTCATCTGGAAACTCATCAAATAAATTTAAAGTGACTTTTTTATACTCATTAAGGTCCCAAAGGTAGAATAGAAACAGGAGGAGAAGTCTGGGTATTGTTAATTAAGAAACTTAAGCCCTCAGATTCGGGCAGCTATATATGTGAATTGAATTCAGAGCCTGTGCTACGTAGTATACATATATTAACAGGTAAGTCAATACTCAATAGAATTTCATTACTCAAACAATCGTATCTCTATGAGTTTTATGTTTATTTTTCTCTTTTTTTTCATTACGTCTTTTATTTTTTTCTTTTTCACGTTTAGTTAAGCCTTTACCTTCCAAAAATAATAGTAACAACAACAATAGCACGTACAATAGTGACAACAATAGTAATAGAGATTCTGCGGCCAGCGAATCTAGTGATGTATTTTTAGTGCCTCCCCCTTTGGATGCCACCGATAATCGTTCATTTTGGCGTACTGGTTCGGTGGCACCACAAATCACACACGATTTCACTGAATGCTGTGAACGTGCCAACGTCAGCCAAGGTTGTATGGGTTTTTGTAATGTCCATAATATCCTGGATGGCACGACAGGCATTGAGCCAGAGGCTTGTGAAAAAGATTTTCCACAAATCGTTCGTTGTATGGCCGATGGCCGCAATCATGTGCCGTGTTGTGTTGAGAAACAAATACCTGATTTGTGTCAGGACATGTGTCGTGGGGAGTATACACCATTTACCGATATGTTGCGTACGCGTGTCTCCTGTGTCCATCATACGTTGAGTGGTTTGCAGTGTATATTACAGGGAGTGCAACAGATACCCAGTAGTCCATTAAATGTGGCTGCCGATGAGGTGAGCGAAACGCGTGTAGTCATTAGTTGGTCACCGCCTGAAAAGTTGGCCCACTTAGTCAAACATTACAATGTCAATTTAACAGCTTTGCATTCGTTCGATGAAGACACTGATGATGATGGTGATACTGATGCTGATGGGGTGGAGGATGTTGGCACGATTAGAAAAGAAGAAGAAAACGTTATTATAAGTTTGGTATCAGGAAATGATACGTCAATAACTATTAATGACTTGAAACCATTAACAATGTATGCAATTATTATTACGGCAGTTAATGATTATGGCAGCAGTTTACCCAGTGAACGTTTACGTATATTTACACATACCAGTGCCTTGGCAACGGAGGAGAAATCAGGACCGTCTAATAAAATGGATGTGCCAGATTTGCCAGATATACGTTCTTGTTGTGAAACTAATGGCATGACACATCGTATGTGTTTGGATAAAATGTGTGATCCTCAGAAGACCGATTTAGCTACATTACCAGATTTTATGGTTTGTGCTCCCTGGTCGAATATTACATTCAATTGTTTAGCTAATAATATTGATCATACGCCGTGTTGTCGAGCCAGAGGTATACCCACCGTATGTTATCCCCTGTGTTCGGGGAAAGTGTCCACATTGGATTTTAATTTGTTTAAGTAGGTTTATTTTTTTTTTTGGAGTGGGAGTGAAGAGAAAAATTGAATCTCTTGTTTTTGAAACTTTTCTTTCAGATGCCTGCGTTTTATGTCTGAATTCAGTAGTTGTTTGTTCCAGGGTTATGGAGTTTTAGCAGATCCTCCATCAAAACTGCATACAGTGGCCAAAACAGATTCTTTTGTGATTTTGGATTGGAACAAGCCCAAGAGATTGGCAGACACTATTAGTACGTTCCATGTAAAGTTCCGCCGTTTGGGAGTTGGGGATGATTATTTGACGGTGGAAAAGGTAAGTGCTAAGCTGCTTTTAATCAGAATGGACTACGGTTTGCATACGAAATGAGCTAGAGATCAACAAGCACCTGAACTATAAATTGGACTAGAACTTACGATAGAACTTCAACTAGAACCTGAACTAGAACTGGATTAAAACTGAACTTGAACTGAACGTGAACTTAACTAGAACAACTAGAACTGAATCAAAACTGAACTAGAACTGAACTAAAACTGAACTAGAACTGAATTTGAATTGAACTAGAACTAAACTTAAACTCGAAATGAACTAGAACTGAACAAGAACTGAACTAGAACTGAACCAGAACTCAACTTGAACTGAACTAAAACTGAACTAAAACTGAACTAGAACTGAACTAAAACTAGAAATGAACTAAAACTAGAAATGAACTAGAACTGAATAAGAACTGAACAAGAACTGAATTAGAACTGAACTAGAACTTAACTTGAACTGAAATTGAATTGGACTAGAACTGAACTGAACTTGAACTGAAATTGAATTGGACTAGAACTGAACATGAATTGAACTAGAACTGAACTAAAACTAGAAATGAACTAAAACTAGAAATGAACTAGAACTGAATAAGAACTGAACAAGAACTGAATTAGAACTGAACTAGAACTTAACTTGAACTGAAATTGAATTGGACTAGAACTGAACTGAACTTGAACTGAAATTGAATTGGACTAGAACTGAAATTTAATTGGACTAGAACTGAACATGAATTGAACTAGAACTGAACTGAACTTGAACTGAACTAGAACTGAACTGAACTAAAACTGAACGAGAACTTTAATTTATTTAATTTGTAGTTAAAATTTTATTTGAATAAATTTTGTTGATCATTTTTAATTTTTCACTTGAGATTTCCTTTTTCCTGTTTTTTTATCATTCATATTCATTTTCTAAAACTCTCTCAACCATAATTCAAATTTTTATCACGATGTTTTATTTCCTTATGTTGCCTGCCTTCCGACTTCCTTTATTTATAACCCTAATTTAAACATACTTAATAATAAACTACTAAACTACATTTTAACATTTATTTTTCTTGTTTCTTATATTTTTTTCTCTATGCAACTCCCTGGTCTTTGGACTCTCCCACAATTTTTTGTTGAACATTTTTTTTTTTTTTGGAAAATTTATAACTTTTGTGTCGGCTATGAACACCAAATACTTGTTGTTGTTATTGCTGGGAATGTGAATAATGAAAAAATTTAACTTGAATGTGAAAAAACAACTAGAAAAATCCACCACTTATATTGGAAGGCTTAGAGCCAGAAGTCTACTATGAATTTTATGTGGTTTCGATAAATGCATACGGTAAAAGTGAACCCTCTCCAAGACTTATAATACGCACCCAACCCGCTGAACTAGAGGATGTATATGAAAGAAAATATAATATGAGTACATGTTGCCAAGCATCCGGACTGTTGCCACAATGTGCACCATTGTGCACATACAACATACGTTTATCGGACATTGAAAAACTAGGACCAGCGTGTCGAGCACAAATGTGTAAGTATTTATTTATTTTTGTGTGTGTGTTGTTATTGCTGATGTTGATAAAGGAAAAGTGGCTAGAATACAAACTCCCCTTTAGATGAAGTTAGAGTTTGAAGTGAGAGTATGTGTGTGTGTGTGTGTGTGTGAATGTTTGTTAACATTTTTTAAGTTGTACGCAATATACAACTCAAAGAGAGGGAATAAAAGCAAAAAAAATTGAAACGTAATGAAAAAATAAAAGACATTAAATAAGATTTATATGCAACACGATATGCATGAGAATTAAGTTGCATATGTGAGTAGAGTTTAAAAATGTTGCAACAACACAAGAAGATGAACAACAACAAAAAAAATAAACGTTCTCTTACTACAAAAACTAACTAAAAAAAACCACTACGGAACTTTAATATAGAATGTTTGGTAGCCTGTGTTGTGGGTGAAAGTTGCTGCTACAGCTGCCTGCTGAAGTTGCAACATTCTTGCTGGATATCAATAAAAATAATTACAATTTTTTTGTTGTTGTTGCTGCTAGCACTTAAATTTATTTATGGCATTTTTTGTTTTCTCTCCCACTTTTTTTGACTTTAAAACTAAATATTAAATTTTTTGTGATAATTTTTTTCTCTCCATCTTTTGGTTTAGCTGTTATTGCCCGATGTGCAGCCGGTGGCAGAGATCATACTCCCTGTTGTGTCCGTAGAGGTGTAACATCGGCCTGTATGTCTTTGTGTCGTGGTGTTTTGCCAGTTCATCATACCACCTCATTATCAACTGGTACCACCTCCAACTCTACCACAGATTGTTTATCGTATGCTGGCAATATTTTACAATGTTTCGAAGAAGGTGAGTTAGAGAGAGAGATAGAGAGTGGGAGAAAGAGTGTGAGGGTTTAAAGGAATTTAATTTAATTTGTTACTAATGATGGGTTAAGGAGTAGAGCAGAGCAGAGCATTATGGAGCAGTATAGAGTTGACATGTTGGACATGTGACATAAACAAATTGTAATAAATTAAAAAAGAGTATAAAATCTTAATTTAAAGATAACAGAAAAAACAGATTGAATTTTGGGGGTAAAAATTAGAAAACGACAGAACTAAAGCAATAATTTGATAAAAGATCAAATATGTATGGAACTAATTGTAATCGAACTTTAAGAATAATCCAACTTATATCTGTCTCTAATTAGTTTATTTAAAGATCAGAATCTGTTCCTATTGTTATTCAGGTTATAGTTCATTTTCTAGTTCAGATTCAGGTTCCAATTCTTGTTCAGATTCTGGTTAAAATTATTAGTTAGTTGAGGTTTTACTTCAGGTTTTAGTTTGGATTTTAGTTCGGAACCTAGTTAAGAGTCAAGTTCAGATTCTATATAAGTTTCTACATCCGACTCTAATTCAGAATATACAACAGATTTAAGATTAGAGTCTGGTTCATATTCTAGTTCAAATTCTAGATCCCAGATCCGATTCAGATCCAAATTGTAGTTAAGAATCTCGTTTGGATTCGAATTACGACTTTTAATTAAGCTTCTAATTAAGTTTGTAGTTCAGATATTTGGTTAGATGCTTCTCTAAGTTTAAACTTAGATTCCGGCTTAAATTCGTGTTCAGATATGAGACCGTATTCTTGTTCAGGTGGAAGTTCAGAATCTTATTCAATTTGCAGTTCAAATTTTGTTAGTTAAAATTATAGTTGAAATTCATATTAAGATTTCTGTTTAGATTTTAGTTCAGAATAACGTTCAGACTGTAGTTGTGATAATAAATTTGATTCTAGTTCTAATTCAAATACATATTTCTTATGATGGTTTTATCATATTTTTTTGAACACCTTATTATTATAATACTCTCCTCTCTTAATCAACAGGCACTGGTAGTATACCCGGTCCAGCAGAAGATCTACACGCCACAATGGTTACAAATAATTCAATAAGTTTAGTTTGGTCACAACCAGATATCGAAAGCAATAATAATTTAACCGAATCACCAACAACATCGACAACAGCAACAGTTGATAAAACAACAACAACATTAACAGCTGAAACATCATCAGCATCATCATCGTCATCATTATCAGCATCTGGACAAGCCACAACAAATGCTGATATTGATTTTATTGTACAATATGGTAAAGTCAATAACATGACCATGTATGAGACTGTAGCCAAGTTAGAGAATGTAAGTATTCACCACAACAACAACAACAACAACAACAACAACAAAATTCTATTTTCAATTCATTCAACATATTCTCCCACACATATATTCACTCACACATACATGTATGCAAATCTTCTTAAACGTAGATGTAAATATGAATATTGTAAATATTCATATATGAAACATACTTCAGCAAATGTTCATATTCATATTGTACAATTATAAAAGCCTACTTACAGGAGTATTGTATTGTTGTGTATGTGTAGTGTAGTGTAGTGTATTACATATAAGTGTATGTATTTAATATTTTATTGTATGTTTGAAATCTATTGTAAACTTAAATTGTTTACTAAATATTTTATGCATTTTACAAATATAATATTGAGAATCTTACACATACATATGTATATTCAATAAACACACACATACTAACATCTATTTGAATGTGTGTGTGTTTGCTTAGATTTCATTTAGTTATAAAACTGTCTGTGTAACCATCCGTCTATCTATGTGTCCATCTATTTGTCTGTCTGTCAATTTGGTCTATTGGTTTTTATTATGTCTGCATGATGTTGATTGTATATGTTTGTATGTGTGTGTGTGTGTGTGTGTGTGTGTAATTTTATGAATTTGTATGAGAGTGTGTGTTTGTGCTTAAGCATATTTGAGTTTGAACAATTGACCAGTCATTTAAGTGTCTAAAGTACTTTTTATTATATTTTGTATTTGGAACGCGTATTACATTTATTTGAAACAGAAGCGTCGCTCTTTCAAGACTTTTACATTCAATAGTGAGTAGAGATTTTATTTCAGTTCGAGATCAGTTCTAACTCAATCCTACTTCAGTTCTAGTTCAATACTATTTCAGTTCCAGTTAAGTTCTAGTTCAGTTCTAGTTCTAGTTCAGTCCAAGTTCAGTTTCTAGTTCAGTTCTAATTAAATTCTATTTTAGTTTTAATTCAGTTCCAGTTCAGTTCTAATTCAGTTCTACTTCTATTCAAGTTCAGTTTTAGTTCAATTCTAGTTCAGTTCTAGTTTAGTTTTTGTTCAGTTCTGCTTCTGTTCTGTTGTAGTTTGATTTTCTGTTTGATTTTCATTTCAGGGGTTTTTATTCCCTTGTTTGCTGGACGCTCCTTCTGTTGTCCTTTTTGATATACAATTTTTGTCTTACAATATTTATTCATAAAATTGGTTCTTTCAGTTATTTTGTGATGCTGCGACTGTTTTCGTTGGTGTTATTTTTGTTACAATTTCTGTTTATTTTTATTTTTATTGTTTTTGTTTGTTCATTTTGACGTTTTTTTCATTTTTCATTAAATGACACAAAATATCCATTAACGTTTTCAATTTTTGAAGCTGCAGTATTGTAGACGAAAAGCAACAACAAACAAAATATAATATTAGCATTTGTAGACAACTTCATCATTATCAGCATGTCTAAACAATAATTAGGGTGTTCCACAAAGAAATGAATAATTGTTAAGAGAAAAGGAAGATATTTTCAAATGGTTGATCTATTTCGAGCTTAAAATTCTGATGACTTTCTGAAGGGACTTTCTGTTTAATGGGAAAATTGAGTTACAATTTTTCCTTTTTATGGTTCACCCTATTATAATATTTTGCATACAGCCAAGAGGACTTAAAGCACTATGTCCATTATTTGTTTATTTATTTCTTCAATTTTTTTTCTCTATTTCAGAATAAAGAAAACTTATATTTTGTTTGGTGGAATGGAGAGTATGAAAAGTTTCTTTTGCTGTACAATTTTATGATCAGTTTTTGTTTAATATTCAATGAAAGAAGCAAAAAAAAATTGAAGAAAATATTAAAACTTTCGTTGACTGTAATGAAAAGTCAATGTAACTGTTTGTGATACTTTCTGTCTTGTGTGTACTTATTTTCCACATTTTTCCAGTTTATGTTTTCCTTAGAACTAGACATCATCAGAGTTCAGTAAAATGTTTCATTGGGGAAAAATATTTGCACATGAAATGAGAACAAAACAGAAACAGAAGAAAAAAAATAGAAAAAGAAAAAGTTCAAATTTATGTTCTTATCATTCATAAATTAAACTTTAAACAGATGAAAGTTTTTGAAATTTCAACTTGTGTTATTTGTTTTTTGCATAATTTTCAACAAAATAAGTGCAATTTATAATATTTTCTCATTCCCCGAAATGAATATTTAATATGGGCAGCACTTAGAGAAATTTATTAAAAAAAAACGAAGATAGTAAAATACTTAATCTAAAATGAGTTTTCAAATTCTCAATCTCTTCACTAACATCCTCTTGAGTATTTTTTTTTTTTTTTTTTAATTTTTAACTCAATAATTTTTCTCAGTGTATTTTATTCTCTTAAGTCAATTTGTTTTCTTTAGTAATTGCCTCTATTAGATAAAAAACTTTTCTCTTTATTCCTCTCAAACTACAATTTCTCTTTACATAAATTCCTTTTAAAATTATTTCTCTTTTCATACCCTTCACCATCACAAGTAGGTATATTAACATGGTTATTTCCTATGTAACGCTCAGACCTCACATTGTATATATTTGTTTCAATCAAGTCAAAATCTGAATAGATGATGTTAAGTCTGTCTATTCGACTGTTGTTGGCACTCTCACATCCACAATAATTTACAGCTCAATGAAATTTGGTCTGAGTATTTGTTATAGTCCTGAGAAGTTTCCTATTTAAAACCAGCAAAATTGGTAGAGTTTATTAAATGATATAGACCGATAGTAGAGGCGTCCTCTATATTCAAAGCAGAACTTTCATAAAATTAAAATCGTTTGTGAGTGTTTATGTAGGAAACACAACGTATTTATTTCACATGTATTTGTGGTGGAGGGTATTGAAGATTCGTCATAGCCGTAACTATCATTCTTACTTGTTTCAAATAAAATCATTTAAAATTTTATTTAATTAATTTTCTGTTTAAAAATCAATTAATTTTTAAAATAATTTTTGTTTAAATTGAAATTAAAGTGGATTTTGAATTTCTATGAAATTCGCATTTTTTTGTGATTTTCAGCCAAAATTGAATTTGTATGCAAAAATATGAGAACAAAATTCTAACGAATTTTTTTAATTCATTTTTCTCTCTTTATGCTGAGTGCTAGAGAGCTGGAAAAATAAACCAAAATGTCAATCATCAATTTGAAGTTTAAAATAACCTTGACAACTATTTTGGTAGCTGGAAATCTTTTATATTTTGGAATAAAAAAGTATGATGACGAAACAAAAAATACTTGAAAAACAATTGCGAAAGTAACATGAATTGGGGAATAAATGAGTGAATAAACAAATAAGTACTGTATGTTACAAATTAGTGAAGAGGAGAATATGACATTAATGAGAAGAGAAATATCAGAAATAAAAAAAACTAAACTTAAACAAAACTAGAGGAGAATAAGAACAGAATTAGAAACTGAATTTAAACTGAACTAGAATCTGAACTAGATTCTGTACTGGAATCTAAACTCGTGTATTAACTAGAGTACAAACAAGAACCTGAACTTGAATCTGAGCTAAAACCTGAGCTAGACAATGAACTAGAAATTGATCGAGAATCTGAATTGCAATCTGAAATTGAAACTGAACTAGAATCTTTATTAGATCATAATTAGAACTAAACTTGAACAGAATTCGAACTAGAGAAAAATCTGTACTGTAATCTTAAGTGAATTATGAACTAAAATCTGGAATGGAATCGGAACTTGAGTTTGAATTATTGTAATATGAATTAGAGTCAAAATTGGAAACAGATCTTCAATCTGAAATATAATCTGAACTAGAATCAGAACTGAAATAATTATTAGAACTAAACTAGAACAGAGTTTGAATTTGAACTAATCTGAACTTGAATTTGAACTTGAATTTGAACTTGAATTTGAACTTGAATTTGAACTTGAATCTGAACCAGAATCAAAACTATGACGGAATTAGAACTAAACTAGAATAGGAACTAGAACCTAAAATAGAATCTGTAATGGAATCTGAACTGAAGTATGAACTTCAATCTGAGCTACAATCGTAGCTAGAATCTAAACTAGAAGATCTGAATCTGAATTTCAACTGTATTAGAACTGAACTATAAACTGGATTGGGATTTGAACTAGTATCTGAACTGGAGTCTGGATTACAATCTGTACTAGAATTTAACGAAAGTTTAAACTTAAAACTTAAACTGGATCTCATCTATACACCTAACAAAAATCTGAACTAGAATCGGAGCTAGAATTTGAATTAGAATAGGAATATTGACAGGAATCTGAATTTGAACATAACTAGAACTGAGGTGTAATAACTGGATCTAAACTAGAGTCTGGTATAGAATCTGCGCAGGAGTCTTAATTCAAGTCTAATTTATAACCTGACCTAGAACTTGAACTGAAATTGGAACTAGATTCTCAGCTAGACCATGAACTAGAACTTGGTCTAGAACCTAAACTGGAACCTGAACTAGAAACTGTACAAGAATTTGATTAGAACTAGACAGAGATAGAATTTAGAATCTGAATTAGAACTGGAGCTGAATTAGAATCCAGCTGGAATTGTGCTTGAATCAAGTGATTATTCTTTGTATCCATCTTTATTAACATTGAAAAACAAAATATATATAAAAATAAACCACATCATATTTACCAAACAATTATCGTTCGTAATTTAACCACAGATTTATTAAAGTACAGTCGAGGGGAGGAGGGAGAATTAAATGATAATTTTGAAATTTACGATATTTTAATGTCAACATTATCATTATTATTGCATGAGCTTCAGTCAAACCTTCATAAATATGTAATACATCAATTTTATGAAATCTTACATACTTACAACGAGTGTGTTAAGAAGATTAAATTATATTAAGTGGAGATTTATATTTGTCTGTGTGTGTTTTTATAAAATAAATCTATAACGAGCTGAGATTGAAAAAGAAAACACAATAGGCAATGTAGACTTGAAGACAACACTACAGATAATACAGGTTTTGTAGGTTGAAATAAAATTATTAAAAAATATTTAACACTTTATTTATAAAAAAAATTGTTGTAATTATGGTTATTGGCCATAGGAATTAACAAGAATATCATGCTGGAGCCAACCAATTAAATCCGATGGAGAAAATATTAAACTGTAAAAACACTTGTAATCTGCAGCGTTAATTTTGTGTTTGACAATTCAAAATAAAAAAGAAGATTGAAATACAAATAACAACAAAAACATGCTAAATCTGCTATTAGTTGTAACCAGTTTTATGCAAGTATCCGTCGTCATCAAAAGAGGTTGAGGTTGTCTATATTGCAACAATAGAAAAAAAACAATAACAACTACTATAACATGTGCAACGATTACATCAAGTGTAATACAACTAGTACTTGCAATAACAAACAAACAAAAACAAAAACACAAAAAACAAAAACTAAACTATCAACATTATCAACACTGACATTATCGTCAGGTTTTTAGTCAGCAAAAAACAAAAAAAAAATGTTGCTGCTGCACATCTTCATCTTCATTGCCATCAATGTCAACTGTTGCAGTCATTTATTCATTCAGACATTCAGATACTAGATTACACAAACACGCATACACTCACTTACATTTAGCGGAGAAAAAAATAGAAACGAAACCTAAACCAACAAACCTTTAGCTGTATAGCACAGTGGGTAGGAATCTGAAAATTTTTTTAATAAATCAATAAAATAGTAATAATTAAGTGGATGCAAATTAAAACTGTATTTTAAAATAGGCGGGGTCTTTGCTTAAAAGAGAGATTCCATAACGGGGCTCTGAACGAATGCATACCTTAAGCTCTACAGCACAGTGGGTCGGAATCTGAAATACATAAAAATGCAAAGTCTAAATGGATACAATTAAAATTAAGGGGAATTCATATCATGACTACTACTACCTACAATTCAACCTTATGTCCATTCGAGCTTAACTTATAGATTTTTTTTCCAAAATTTTTCTTATTCTGCCCCATTGTGTGCTAATACAGTAGGTAAGAGATTGACAAAATGACTGAATGCTTTAGTCAACCATCTAACCCAACCAACGTACCCAAAGTCAGTTAGTCCATTCAGTTTAGTTCAGTCATCTATTCAGCCAACCAACTAACCAACCAAACAAATAGTCAGGCAGTCATCTAGCTAACCAGCCAGACAGTCAGTCGTCAGTATTTGAAACATGGATGAGGTTGATGATGATAATACAACAAGACAATAACAATGTTTTCATGTAAAAACTAACAAGAAAAAAATACAACAACAAAACACCTAGAAAAGATAACAACAACTGCAACAACAAAAAATTAAGCACTAACTAAAAAAACAATAGATAAACTATACGAAAAATAGCGAGAGAACAATAACAGCAACAACAACAACAACAACTAAAAAATGAACCAAAAACCAAATCATTACAAAGTTAAACCGTAAACATTCATCTAAACTCTTTTTCTTTTCACTCTCAGCCAACAAATTTCATATTCGTCAGAATGTATGTGTGTGTGTATGTGCTTTTGTAAGTCACTGTAACTAAATTTAACCTTATGGGTTGATAGTTTAAAACGCATTTGGCAGTTTCGTTTTTTTTTTTGAAACATCTGCATTTTTGTGATAGATTCTCTTTTTTTTCTGGGATGAATGATAAACGTGTTTTGGTTAGAGAATAAAATTGTCGTGTAAATCTATTTTATTAACACAATCAAATTTAGTTATCAGGAATAAAAATGCATGAACATTTTGTTTATGATAGAATGAAGTATAAACTCTGTTGTGGAGAATAAATGCGGTTTAAAATCCATGATGACTTAAAATTGAGTTTTGTTTTAGATTCTGGTTCCACTAAGGGTTTTAGTACAAGTTCTAATTTAGATATGTCAGTTTTTGGTTCATATTTTACTTCATTTTTTCTATTAACGTTTCTAATTTTTGATTCAAGTGTAGATTGTGTATCAGATTCTACTTCAGTTTGAGCTTAGATTCTAGTCAGTTCTAGTTCCAGTTTTAGTTCAGATTCTAGTTCAGACCATAATTAAGCTCTAGTTAAGCTCTAGTTCTAATTATCATCTACTTTTTTAGTTCAGATTCCAGTTCAAATTCTAGTTGAGGTGTTTGCTCAGTTTCTGGTGCAAATTCTAATTCAGAATTAAGTATGAATTTTAGTGTAGATTCTAGTTTAGATTCTATTTCAAGTTTACATTTAAGTTCGGATTCTAATTTAGCTTTTAAGGAGTGTGATCGAAAAATTCTTAACACACATTTTTCATTAAAACTTATAAATATTTTCAACAAAACCCAATTGGTTGAAAAAAAGTTGGTCAAGGTCTGCCGTCGAACTGTTATTAAACTGTAGCGAAGGAACTTGTTCGTCGATAGAAAAGGTGATTCGGGTGTAAGGTATACTCAACATGATGTTCTAAAGTTAACAAATAGAAAGCATTTTCAAAAGAGCTTCCAACAAAGCTCGGCTTAATGCAGTTTTAAAAAAAATACAAGGCTTAAAAAGTACCTGACAGGCACGCTGCAAAAATGTAGAGGCTAAAAATAGAGCATGAAAATTGAAGTCAAGTTTCATTCAAAAAATATTTAAAGTTTTTGCAACTCCTGTTGCGGCTGCTTGAGGGAATATTGAAGAAAAGTTTAAAACCTAAAAGCAGTCATAATTTCCCAAAAAGTTTTTGCGTGTGATAAGCAGTTTGCATTTGTGCAAAAGAAGTCAATCATTTGTTACAACGGACTCTATAAATAGCGAAATCTATATCAAGAGATATTTGAAAGAGAACTGCTTCTATTCATAAGACTTCATAATGTGTTTTATTTTGGTCTGAATTGGCCCTTGAGCGGTACAAGAACAATAATGTGGTTTTGTGTACCAAGACAAGCAAATTTGCCAAATTGTCCGCAGCTAAAATAAGTGGAAAATATTGGACTCTTTTTTAGAAGAGAATTGAAGAGTGCAAAGAATTGTGGTAGATTTTGTATTGGAGTTGTACTATTTGTGCGAACACAGTTAATGAAGGATTTCGAAAAACGTTCAAAATATCAACACTAAAGATTAAAAATATAAATATATTTTGTATAAATAATTAATTAAATTAAAAATGTAAGTTTAATGGTATCATTTTGGTTGACATATATGTATGTTAAGAATTTTTCGAACTCACAACTTAGTTCAGATTTTGGTTCAGTTTTGAGTTTCATTTGATTCATCTCAGGGTCTAAGTAATCTTATTCTTTTATCTCTCGTAAAGTTCATAAATAATTTCATAGTTTTATGTTTGACGCTTTTATATCCTTTTTCATGTTTTCTTTTGTTGGTTTTGGTGTGTGATTTTTTTAAACTCATTGAAATTGTTATACAAAGTTATAAATATTGGAAATATAAAAAAATCGAACACAATTCCACCATAAACATTAAATTCTACAACAGACAACATTGTAAATAAATTCATTACACATACTAATATAAAAAAACACTAACTGCCCTAACTGTATTAGTGTGTGAATAGAGTCTTAACTGTGGCCTCTATAAATATATATATAAAAAAACAACGTAAATTATACACACTGATACAAAGAACATAAATGTTCATATGGATTTTATTACTGACCATTTTGTTATGGCGAGATTGTAACACACTTTTTCTATCTTTCATTCCTGGTTTTATGACACTTTTAGATTTAGTACATTTTAGTTATTATGAGTCTGATGTCAGCTTGTTTTTTAGTGGTCTATAACGATTTTTTATGGTATTTTGATTTAGAAAAGGAAGAGAAAAATAATAATAATAATAATGGAGGAAAATTGTATTTAAGTGAGAATGAATTTTTGTAAAATTAAAATTGTTTTAAACTTTAAAAGAATTTTTAAAATTTTTGAAAAATTAAGAAATTTTTTGTCGAATATAAATCTTTTATAATATTATTGTCTCATTTAGTTAAATGTTCAGTAATTTTAAGAATATTTACCAAATGTTGTGCTTATTTATATTCATTTAACAACTACAATCCCAAAGAAGGAATATAAAACTAAAGTTTGTTTTTTGTAATTTGCCTGTTTTTGGACAAAAAGGAAGAAAATGTGGATGAAATTTTCGTTGTTTTCCAAAACTAAAAAAAAAACGGTTTAATGGCACCCAATGGTGTCATACACAGATGGCTTCAACTTCTTTTGTGTTTTTGTTATTTAAACATTTATTATACGCTCTCTTGCTTTAGCATACAAACACAAACACATTCTTATACACATACACACTCATTTTCCCAGTATTGGAATGATGTGTATGATGATGCCTGTGTGGCAGCCCAACATCTAAAACTAGAGTAACCTAAACGTCATCATCATTCTTGCCACACATATACTTGCAACAAACCTACTTAAATGCATTTAAAGGGGACAAAATTAAAAAAAAATCGAAACACTAACACATATACACTTCTATTACACTCATACATATACAAAAATAATGTACATACAAACACGTTTTAAATATATATTTAATACAAGTGAATATTGTGTTTCATGGTATCATAAAAAACTCACTCACACATATACATATACATATACATTCTCGTAAAATTACTTACACATAACAATGCAATTTTACAAATTTACACACGCACTCACATATACATATTAAAATAATGTACATGTATAAATTTTGAAAAATATTTAAACGTGTGTTCGTGTGTATATATGTATGTGTATGTGTTTTTGTTTGATATCACGAATGGTTTTAAATTCACTTGACATGTCGCATGTGTACGTGCAGCAAAAGTTGATTGCAATTGTCATCTATACAACGTCACACACACATGTACAAACACATACAAACACATATTTTATTGCACATATGCAGCACAATAGCCACATTTTTCTTTGTGTATGTGTGTGATATTATTTATTAATTGGACTGAAAAATATTTTCGGTGTTTAAGAGCAGAGAAAATAAACTTTTAAAAGTAAAAATGAATTATAGATTTAACCAAAAGCTTTTAGAAAGCTTAAAAGCTTTTAAATGGAAAAATAAAAATTGTCCTGTGCTCTTTATAGTTCTAGAAAAGCAGCTTTACTGTTATGAAAAGCTCCAAAATCATTTAAAAATATTATATATTGAAAATGCTAAGAAATCGCCAAAAGCTTTCAGAGATCTTTTGGAGTATACATTTAAGTTTAAAACTATTTTTGCATTGATTTTATATTGAACGAATTTTTTTTTAAATAATCAAAAATAATGCTAAAATCACAATATTTATAGACTTCTAACGATATTTATAAAACGAGTTTAAATTTTTTAGAAAAACTTATTTATGTCGCAAACTTTTTTATGGGTCCTAAGGTTTTCTATTTAAATTTTTTTAAGTTATCACAGATTAAACTCCTTTAGCCAAAGAAGCAATATTAACCGATTTTTTTAAACTTCTCATATTTGGGCAAATTTTTTTTCAAATTTCCAAAAGCTTATTTTTATTCAAAATAAAATATTTTAGATTTTATAGGATTTATTTTTATGAATCATTTTTTAAAGTGATCACATAATTAGCCTTTTTGCCAAAGAATCAGTATTTACTTAGTTAAAAAAGTACAAAAAAATTATAGCTTTTATCACTAGTGATTCGGAAATCCTTCACTTTGCTCGAACGATTAAAATCTGTCATATTTTGGACACTTTTTTTGCATTCCTCTTTTAACAAGAGCCCAATATCTCTCCATTGGCTTTAACTCTCAAGGACTTATTAACCACAGTGACAAGATGCCAAATAAGGCCAAAAATAAGTAGAAACATTACGAACTTTTATGTATGAAAGTATTTATTTAGTCCGCTGTAACAAATGATTGGCTGTTTTGAACAATCCCTCGAGCCTCTGCTGCATAAACTTTTAGACCAGGAAGTATGCAGCAAGAATATTTTGTCGAAAACTTGACTTTAATTTCCATGCTCTGTTTTTGGTTCCTAAATTTTTAACAGGAACATTTTGAGCTTTTTTGCTGAATTAACTCTAATTTTTCTTACCAAATAATAAAGCATTGAGCTAACAAGACTTTTTCTTAATTTTTTCTTTATATTTAAAGAAAAAAATAATTTTTGGAAAAAACTCTTTTCATATTAACTCCATTTTACGAATTTCTTTTTCCCCCACCCACTAATTCCATCTACACATACATTCATAATTTATTTTCTTCCTTTTTTGTTTTACAATTTTCTAACTTCATTCTTGTATTTTATAAAAATATTTTTCGGGGGGACAAAATATGACTTTATGTGACTACATTTGCTATTGTTTCTCAGGCTTGTGATTTTTCTCTTCGTTTTTATTTTATTTGTGACTTCTTTTCTATGAGGTTTCATTGTTAAATCAAGGGATAATATGTTGGTGTATTTGACATATGAACTACAATACACAAGGCTTTAAACACACATACACACATATATACATACATATGAAATGATATATATTTTACAGTTTTTTTCCAAATTCTCAAGTTTCATTTTTCTTGTGGGTCCTTTAGTTTTAAGTTTGATATACAACCAAACCACCATAATCAACCGCACATAACAAAAATGAAAAACCATCAGGTTGTTTCAACAAATCACTGAGAATCACTATGAAACATTGTCACACACATGAAAAAAAATAATAAATATAAAAAATATTTAAGAATAAAAAAACTCAGTCACTGAGCCAAGAATGAAAGATGACTGTGTACAGAAAAAAAGAAACCTCTACGATTTCATTTGATTCCTTGGAGTATAAAATCTAAAAAAAAAATATATTTTATTGTAGAAAAATTCTATGCCATTTCAAATGATGTTTTTTTTTGACAATAGGTTTCATTTTGTGCTCCTTCACTCAAAAGATATGACACTAAAGGAATATAAATTTCACAGTGTTTTCTTTTTTTTGTAATAAAAAATGATCGCGTTTTATGGTTCCACACAACCAGCAACAGTCATCATCAAGAAAATATTGTCTACGTTATTTGATAACTCCAGATTCATTTATTCTCTTTTATTTATCTCTTTCTTTTTACTCATATTTTGTATTTCGTGTCATGTAACTTATATATCATATATGTGTGTGTGTGTTTGTGTAATAGAGTATTGTATTATTAAGGTTTTGTCTTGTATTGCGAGTATGTGTCCTTGTATTTTTCGCCTTCAAGTATGCGTGTTTATTCAAGTATCCTGTAAGAACATCAATTACAATTTCAATAAACGAACAGCTGTACTCCAACGCTCTTACACTGATTTCTCACCTCACCCTCTTCTCTTCTCTGTAATACTGTGACATTATCATGTTGTTCATCTAATGCATTTTCCTTTCTTAAACATACTAATATGTGTGTGTGTGTGTGTATGGATTTGTGTGACTTCATGAGAGAGTGTATCAGTTTCCTTGATTGCCAGTTAATATTGTTTTATTTGATTTCGTTTTACGTTTCCATTTGAGCTGAATGTTTTTTTTGTTCGTTTAATTTTGCCCAGAGTATCAGAATATTATTCTATTGGCCTGACAATGTATGTCACTTAAGCGTTTTTAAGTTGCCTTTAGATTATTATTGCTTGTACTCATGTGTGTATGTGTGTGTGCATGTAATTGTGTTTTCTTAATATTGGTGCATCATTAAGTTCCAGCAAGATAAACAGAGTGCGTACAGTTAGGAAAACAAAAATAGATAAAGAGTTCTGGTTTTAGACTACAGCTCAGATTCTAATGGTGCTTACAGTTCCGAAACCAGTTAAAATTCTAACTCAGATTGAAGTTGAATTTCAGATTTTAAATATCTGCTCAAATTAAAATTTTTCAAAATCTAGTTCAGATTCAAATCCTACTTCATAATCTAAATAAGATTTTAGTTTCAATTCTGGTTCAAATTTTTATTTTAATTATATGTTAGATTCCAGTTTAGTTCTAGTACAGATTCTAGACTGGAATTTAGTTCAGATTCTAGCTCAGCTTCTAGATCAGTCTCTAGTTCAGTTTCTAGTTCAAACTGTAGTTCAGTTTCTAGTTCAAGTTCAAGTTCTAGTTCAGTATTTATTGCAGGTTCTAGTTTAGCTTTCAGTTCGGACACTAGTTCAGATTCTAGTTCAGGATCTATTTCTGGTTCCAGTTCAGAATCTAGTTAAACACTAGAACAGTTTTAGTTGGCGGAAATAGTCGAAATTAGTTTAGAATTTGATTAGAATAATAATCTGTATTACAGTTACCAAAAATATTTTGTGTTCTTGTAATTTCTCCTCATCTGTTGCTATTTTAGATATCTGCCATATGTGTCCAATAGATTGTAGTTGCATTACATTGGAAAACACTCTTAAAACATGATGTTTTGTATCTCCTTTTATTATTATGCTTTTGGCACAAAATTTCCTCCCATTGAAATCATCTTGTTTGTCTACACTCTTGTAGATACAAACAGACATTCCTACAAGTTTTCTCTCATTCTTCTCCTTCTGAATTACTCTTCGCCTCCTTGGGCTCATTGTGGTATAGATTTTGAATGGCAGCATTGTATTGTTGGCGTTGTAATACAATAAAGTCAGGAACCCCAAAACGCAATTGCATTTTGAATTATTGAACAACACTCACGCTTAATGAGCTGGAGTGTAACAATGAAAGAGATGGTTTCATTGAATTCTTCATAAGTATTTGTAAGCCAACACACACAGATACACTTACATGGGAATGTGGTTATTGAAACTATTGGAAGTTTGGCTGTTTATAACTTTGTCATATTGACTTTGCTTCATTTATTCTTTTGTTAATTTGGCCGCCTCTCAATTTGTGTTTGTAGCATTTTGTATGAGAACGATTTTGTGTGCTTTTTACTTAACGACCTCAAGTTCTTTGGCAAAGTCTTTAGGGCCAGACACTCAACATGAATTTTAAAGTAGTTTGCAGGAATTTTACAACTGTGGAATGAGAAACCAAAATTTTAATAAAGTTTTAGTTTCTTAAAAAGATACTTTTGAAAATTTTCCTTAATTGCAAAGATTATCCTGGCAAGGACATTCCTGAGTTTGGGAGAAAAAACCTTTTTTGACTTTTTATTTTTCTTTGGAGAAATAAAATATTTATACAAGAAATAAGCAACAGTTTGCTTTAAATTTTGTTTGCTAAGAAAGTTTTTTTCTCTCTTTCTCTCTCTCTGCCTGAGAATTCCCCAAGGACTTTAAAGGCTAACCGGAAATAAGGAGATGGTTTGCAGTATAAACTTCTGTTTTAAAGAAATTCTTAACTAAACAAATATCCTTTATTTAGTCTCATCCATGTGGCAATATAGTTTGGATCTATTGCAGTTTAAGTATTTTCTCTTTTGTAAAGAATTTTTGGCTGAAACTATTTGAAACTACAAGAGTTTGTTGCCTTTAATTCTGGGACTTATTTCTCTTGTCTAGAAATTGGCAGGATAAAATGTTGTTGAAATTATTTTAAATATTTTCACAATTAAGTTTTTCTTTTCTTTCATTTTTTTTATTCTGCTTTTTCTCCTTCTTGTGTTCTTATGGTTGGCCCTTATTGTGACCCACAAAGGAAACCAGTGAAGACAGCTTTAGGCAATTAATGACTAGACTATAAGAAATTTCTATTAGAAAGATTTTAATTTTATTTCAGCAACATGATAATGCAAATTTTATAAAGTTTTTAACAAAAGAAGAAAACCATCAAAAAATATAAGATTTTTTTTATTGAGGGGAGAGTTTTATGAATAAGTGGCCAAATCAAATTAAAATTTGGTATAAAAGCAAAATAAAAAGTTATTTAAATAAAAATTAAAGAGAAAAATAAATATGATTTAAGTACGAATATTAAATATAGTAAAAATATGAATTTCTAAAAAAGAAATTTAAAAGTGCTTTAATATTATTAAAATTAGGATTCTTCAAGGCTTCATTCACTTAAAAATCAAATATCTTTGCAAAAAGGAATCTGAACTAGAATCTCAATTAGAACTCGATCTAAAATATGAACGAGAATCTCTACTAAAATCCAAACTGAAGCGTACTATGAACAGTAATCTAAATAAGAATCTAAACTTGAATCTGAATCAGATTCTGAAATAGAATCCGAACTAAAATCTGAACTAGAGTCTGAACAAAAACCTGAATTAGAATCGGAACTTAAATCTGAACTAGAACTGAACTAGAACTTAACTAGAATTGAACTGAACTAGAAATGAACTAGAACTGAACTTGAACTTTACTTGAACTGAACTAGAACTAAACTAAACCTAAATTAGAACTGAATTAGAACTGAGCTAGAAATGAATTAGAGCTGAACTAAAACTAACCTAAAAGTAGAACTGAATTAGATTTGAGCTAGAATTAAACTGTAACCGTACCAGATTATAATTCAAATTCTTTTCAAAATTTCAAAGTCTTTTATACAGCAAATGTTATTGCACTTGAGAAGAAATTACGCAATAATTAATATCAATCATACGTATAGGTACACAGAATAAATTTAAATTTATTATTATGTTCTATAAATTGTTAACAACTTTAACGAAATTTTATTGAGTTAAACTGTATTTTACTTTACAGAGTACTTTATGACATAAACTAAAGTAAACCTTAAAAGAACAAAAATCTGTGAATGATTTTTTTTTTTTTGCAAAATTTTTTATATTTGTATATAATCTTTTTTTAAGTACTTTTGAGTAATTTCTCTGTAACACTGTGTAATTTGTGGCATCATTCTGTATCATTCATTTTGATGTTATTTACATTATTTGCTTGATTGTGACAATTTCACTTCGACTATAACACCCCCCCCCCCCCCAGCAAAACCTATAAATACTTTTAGTTATAATCAATTTTCATCCTGCTACAGAGTGAAAGCTTTTGTATAAATATGTGAATAGTAAATTTAAATCTGGTGGTAAACTCTTTAAGCTCGTTTAAGAGTATTATGTTGTCGGTTGTGCAATAGCAACATTGTCAATATTGTTCAAATAAAATAAAATGTTGTTGCCGAACACAATGACATGGACAAAAAAAAAAAAAATCACAACCATTTTTTGCCTTGATTTTAATTTTAACATTATTTTTAGGAGGATAACGAAATAACTACAACAGCCATGAAAAATAAAACCAAAATACATTGTTTGAGGTTCTTTCATTTTTTTGCTGTTTAATTTTTAAAAAGGATTTTTAACGATTTATTTTAAGGGATTTTTGTTGGCCAGTTTTTAACATTTATTTGCTTTAACAAGAGCAACAACAACAACAACAACAAAAAAACTATATGTTCAATAAGCAGAAAAAAATAGCATCCAATGAAATGGTTTTACATAACATGTTCAAATAAATATGTATTAAAACTATTACAGTGATTCAGTACAGATGTATAATAATATCGCAGCAAAAAAAAAATCGAACAATTTTTACACGGCATTAATTGTTTGTTTTACTGACTGTAAAAATGCGTTTCGCATTGTTTCATTTTTAGCCAACACAAAAATCAGATTAACTTTAAATTTATTTTGTTATTTTCCCAATTTTTTTGTTGCACTTTTATTCGGGGGATTTTATTTCATTGTCATTTTTATTTGTTTAAAGTATTTTGCATATTTGTTTATGAGACTTTTTTTAGTTTAGCAGGAAAATTACATTTAGTCGTTTCAAATATTCAGCTAAAATACATAAAATGTTATTTTTTTTAATAAAATAAAAAATCGGAAATTCGGAATTGAATTTCAAGGACTTTAGGGCACTTACAAAACTCTTATTGAGATGTCTAAAATAGCAAATTTTCTTAGATTTTATATAAAGTTTTTATTTTTCCGATAGCTTACATATGAAAAAAGTTATAGAGATTTTAGTCAGGTAACACCATAATTAATATTAATCATACGCTTAGTATGCTACCGAATAAATTTGCTTAAAAACTCCCTCAACATAAAAATATTTTAATAAAATTTAAAAAAAAATACTTAAATCAAATAGCCAAATCCTTAAAAGCGATTCTAGTTCAATGTCAAAAAAATTTCTTTTTTTTTAAATTTAGGTTTTTTCTTTTATTTTCAAAGAAATTATGTCTGACAAAAATATTTAAATTATTTGAGGTTAAGCGCTTAATTTATCGTTTAATTTATTTCATTTTATAGAAAACAAGTTATTGACGTTTTCTAAAATAACTCCTTTAATAATATTAATTATACGCTCGGTGAAACATCTCATCTTTAATTCATAACTTTTTTATTTATAAAAAGATTTGAATAAAATTTTAATACTGGATTAAGATCACGTTTAGCTTTTATTTGCATAATTCAATATTACGTTAAATAATCAGCTTTAGTCACAAAAGATTTGCAGAATTCAAGACTTACACATTATTATTTTTCAGTTTAATTTATTTCATTTTCTTTTAATTGGAATATTTTCTATTTAAAATACTTATATCTTCTAAAGTTTTGAGTTTAATATGAAATTTTAATATTTTCAATGGCTTTCATACCAAAAAAGATATTCAAAATTTAGTTAAATAACTTCATAATTAATATCAATCATACGCTTAGTATGTCAGCAAAGAATTTTACTTAATAACTTCCTTTAACGTAAGGTGATTTCAGTAAAATTTTATAATGACTTAAAGTTTACTTTAAGCTTTTATTTTTGTAAATAAATAATTATTTAAATCATCAACTACAGCCATCAAAGAGACTTAAAGTCAGGATAAATTTTGTTTAATTTAAGCTTATTTTTTTTATTCGATGTAAATGCTTCCCTGTAGCTCATTCTTGTAGTCCCTTTAGACCAATAATTTTCTCTTTTTCATCCAATTTATTTATTTGTTTATTTTATTTATTTATTTCACTTTTTTCGCTTTTTTATTTTGTTATCGAATATGCGTTTTTCAGTATCACGTCAGAAACAATTTCGTTTTGCCAAATACTAAACAAATATGAGAAAAATGTTGTTGGAAATAAATGTTTGAAATATTTTTTTATGCACAAAAAGTTATCACGTTTTTTTAACCAAATTTCAAATACCATTTAAGCCAAAAAACAATAAACAACATAAATAAATGAATTTAGAGACATGTGAGGAAAAAGACAAAAAATGTTTATAAAAAACAACATAAAGGTGGATCAAGAAAAGACAAACAAAAATTAGGAATGTTTAAAATAATTTTGAAATAAAAAACTTTATTAAAAAAACTGTAACCCACAGTCCTCAAATACTTTTTATGAAGCATATTTGGGTACAATTTAATTTTTTTTTTTAACTTTTACTTAGATTTTCCTTCATCCATGACTGATTTTTGTTTCCTGATCTGACCATTATTGTAGTAGACTTTAAATGTTGAATATTTTGTTGCTTGTTGCGTATGATTGATATTAATTATTGGCATATTTTACAAAAATCCTTATTACAAAAATTTTTATTAGCAAAAAGCTTTTATACATTTTATATGACTCCTTATAATTATAATCATAGATCAGAAAGTTCTTTGGAATAAAACTAAAATTATTTCGGAAATTCCAGGTTAAAATTTATGGACCTTATGGTTTTTCCAAAAAATATTATGAACACTGTTAAATGCTCGACTTTCTTGAGGCTCATAAATCGTTTCAATTTTAGAAATAGCTTTTATGGAAAAAGAGTTGTTAACAAATTAGTAAAATAACTTTTTAATTAATATCAATCATACGCCTAATAAGTTAAAAAGAGTTTTACTTTTTAATTTCCTTAAAAATAAAGAGAATGTAATAAAATTTTGTGTAACGTTAGGAAACATAGTTGTCCCTTATTTCAAGGGACGAAGATATGAAATATAAAAAAATATTCTGTCCTACTGCACAGTGATTCTAAGCCTTTTTTAAGACATATTTTCTCTTTTAAATTTGTAGCGTTAAAGTTGGCTCAATAGATATTTAAAAGCCAATATATGCAAATATTATCAGTTGTTGTAAAGATCTACTTTAGACTGGGCAATTTTGAAGAAAAATCAAATCCTCCCAAATAAAAAAAAATTTCAACTTGGTCCTGCAAAAAATGGGTCAAGCATTCGAAGGTCTGTTGCTAAACTTTTTCCAATGTTATTAAAAAATACCAGGAAAATTTGTCCGTTTATGGAAAACCTAGTTCGGGCAAAGTAATGGTCCACATGATTTTTCGAATGCTAAAATTAAACAGCATTTTTGAATGAGCTTCCAACACATCTGGTAGGAAATGAGCTCGGAATATTTGGTAAAGTTAAAGTTACAGAAACGTTGATTAAAATTAAGAGGCCAAAAGCAGTGAACGATAATTGAAGTCAAGTTTCTTTAAAAAAGTTTGTAAATTCCGTTCATCAGAATTCATAATGTGGCCATTTATTTTTGGCCTGCCTTGTCAAGCTGTCTCACTATGGTAAACAAGGTCTTGAGTGGTGCAAAAGCAAAAATGTGATATTTTTACTAAGAGAGAGAAATTCTCAAAATTGCCCGTAGCTTAGGCCAGTGGAGAGATATTGGACTCTTGTGCAAAGGGTCCAAATGTGTGGTAGATTTTAAGCAAAGATGAGCTACCAGTTCGAGTTTTAATTTCTAGTCGTTTATTCAAAAAAAAAAAAAAACACCTAAACGTATGATTAATATTTATTATTGATTAAATATCTTCGAAGCTCTATAACTTTTAAACGGAAAGAGATTTTGCTTTGGAATAAACTTTCAAATGTTAAGAACAGTTTTACAAATCCTCGAAATTAAGAATTATATTTTCTTCTCTACTTTAAGTTAAGAAAATTTCATTAAAATCTGAATTTTTTTTTTCATACTTTTCCGAACTCCTCTAATATTTTTTAATTTCTTTTTTGTTGTTACAAAATATATTTATTTTATATTTTGTATATATTTTTTTTACTCTTTCAAGATTTATGTTTTTAGTTTAAAGTCTTAAAATTCACAAGTATGTAAGTCAATGGCACTTGGTCAACGAGTTTAACGTAAATGGTTTCTTTTTTTATTATTAGAGTTTTTTTACTTGTATTATGACTGCTAAAACTGCAGTAGCGTTTATGATTTTATCTATTTTAGTTTCATTTTTATTTATATAGTTTTTGTTGTTGTTAAATCTCTAGATGTTTATTTAGTTTTTTTTTATGCGACTTTTTTTCGTTACACTGTTGTTGTGTGTTAACGTTTTGTTTTTCTACATAAAAAAATTTTTTATTACAAAGTTTTCGATATTTTTTCCATAGTTTTTTATACATATTTGCTATAGTATTTTTTTTTTAGATTTTTTAAACGTATTTTACTGGTGTTTCAGAGTTAAATCTGTATGACTAAATAGTGTTTGTAAATCACTGGATTTTATTGGATTTATATTGTGTGTGAATTGTAATACGAAAAATATAGTAAATGTTTGTATTACATTGAAAATGGCTTTAATAGGGGGAAGCAAATGAATGTATGTTGAAATAAAGAGGGTGTTATTTATATATGAAAATCCGAAAGGCCTTTAAAATACATTTCGATTCCTTATACATCTTTTTATATATTAAACACTATAACATATTTTTATATAAAACATTGTATTTGTAATGGGTTTTAGTGTTGCAAGATCATGATTTATTTTAATTTCAATTTGGTTTAATTCACCAACAACAAATTACATAACAAATAACCCGATAACTTCTGGCCAAGTGAAAGCAAAATATATAAATAAATTAAATGTTTATAGATGTCATACAATTAATTTGTTTTATTTTATTTCATTTTGGCAGGAAAATACCATTTGCCTTACATAAGACTTTAATATAATTAAACATAAATTATTTTGAAAGAAGTTAACAGCAATTTTTTAAATGTCTCACAAACTCAAGGGCATTAATATACTAAATTGGGGATTTTCCAAAGAAGTCATAAATTTTCTATAGTGTCACAATTTTAGTTTAATATTTCTTTTATTTAAAAAATAATCTAATAATAACGCTATATAAATATAGAAGTTATTAGCAAAACCAATCTTCGCTCCTCTAAGCGTATGATTAATATTAATTATAAACAAAAATTTTTTAAGAATTTATAACATCTTTATAAAAAATGATATTTAAATAAAAAAATTTTTAAAAATTAGTTTAGAGCTAAAATTATTAGAAAAATATAAAGTTGTAATGGAAAAGGAGATCGATATATTCTTAAAATATTTTTTAATATTAAATTTTCGATTTACTTTTTTATATATTTTTCTCTCATTTAAAAAATTTTGCACAGAATTAAACGAAATTTTTTAACACTCTTCACAGTTTTTATAACTTTGAAGCTATTTGGTGCAATTTTCCAAATAGATGGACTAATTTGTGAGGCAGACTATGAGCTCTAACATACTATGGTTGGAGAAGAGGGTGTCGTATGCAAATTCTGTATATGTTTTTATTTATAGGAAGATATACATTTTTTACTAGAATGAAATAAAATTTATATATATTCTCTATTTAATAGAAAAAGTTCCAATAAAAGATCTTTGGAAATGTGTAAATTACAAACAAATTTAAATTTTGCTCTCTGAGGCGTATGATTAATATTAATTATTATTATTATTATTTTTTAAGTCAAAACTTCTTTTTAAGAACAGACATAGAGATAGAAAAAAATATAAAAATTAATTTAAAGTTTAATTTAACAGAAAAAAAACAAATTTCAAGGGAAAATTGACTCCAACAAAAATTATTGAAAATATTTAAAAAAAATCATTATTTAATATAAATTTCATATTATCGGTTTTCAAGTCAAAACTAATTGACGAGATTCAATGAAATTTGATCAGATTCATTAGAACTTTATATTTCTTAAATTTTTCTCTTTACTTTTAGAAAAATGTAATTATTATTTTTCTAATTCTTTTTCGAATTGAAACTCATTAACACTTTTTTATTACACCAAATAGTTAAAATCTTATTTTATTTCTCCAATTAAAAAATTCCATTAAATTGTCATCATTTCCTTTTTCTCTTCTCTTATTTTAGGAATTAATAACAAATGAAACGTCAATTGATTTGAGCAATTTGGAACCACATGCTCTGTATCGTATAATGGTATTGACACGCGGTAAATTTGGTACATCATTGCCATCATCTATGCTGTTAATCAATACAACTGAAATTAACAATAACGCCAGCAGTAATTCAGATGAAAAAGGTAAAAATTGAAATTTTTAAATTAACAACAAAAACATATACATTTTTCCATAGAAAAAATGAAAAAAAAAAAGAAACATGCAATATGTTGTTGTCAATGTATAAAAATACAAAAATGACTAAAATAGGTAAAACTACCATAACAACAGTAAATGCAACAACAGCAGCAATATCAATGATGGCAACTAGAAACATTGACAAATTCTTTAATTACAAGTCAATAAGCAATAAAAAGAAATATTTATTGCAAAATAGCAAAAACCAAAAACCAAAAAATAAAAATGTTAATAAAAACTAGTAACGATGGTTAATGGGAAAAAGGGAAGTATATGTAGAATAAAATAAAGGAAAGACTTTAATTTCGAGATAATATGTTTATACATGAAATTAATGTAAAAGATGAATTAATTTGTAGCGAAGACTTTAATACTGATTTGAATTTTTGGTGAAAAATTGATTTTTCAGTGGAAAAATGTGGAAAATTTTCTTCAGATCGACTGACTGAACAGACATCTTTAAATCGGCTAAAGAAGCGTTTCTTACAGCACTCATATGTTTTAAAATATCGTTAGGACTATAAGTAACAGGCATAAGATTAAACTTTTAATATCTTAAATATCCGCAGTATAGTAGGACTTACAAGTAGAAAACAAATTTTTGTCCATCTAGGCGTATGATTAATATTAATTATTACCAAAATTTATTAAATAATTCATAACTTTTCTATAATACCAGATATTGGAATGAAAAAATTTTTTAAAAGTAGAAGAGAGAAGGAGCTTCAAGGAAAAATTAAATTAAGAAGAAAAATTGATTTAAAAGGATTTTAAAAATATTTTTAAATATTATTTCTAATCTGAGTTTAATTAAAATTATACAGATTATTTATTACTTAACAAAGTCTTTTATAATTTAACATAAAAAAATTGAATTGATAAAAATTAAGTTATAGACCAATATCTGGAATAACAACTGAAACTCTTCAAAATGTTAATTGGTGATTAAATTAAGACAATTAACGATATTTTGTTCCAATATCCACAATTGATCTAATCGCTTTAGAAATACAGAAATTAAAAATAAAAAACAAATCGGTGCGTATGATTAATATTAATTATTGTCAAAATTTATTAAAAAATTCATAACTAAATTAAAATTTATTTTATTTCCTGTTTAATAATTATCATTACAAAAATCGGTTTTGTAGATTAAAAGTTATAGGCTGATATCTGGAATATTAATATTAAGTCAATAAATGTATCAATCAAATAAAAGAAATATATAATGTTCACTTAATAAAAGCATTTGAGTCTGAATTTTACTTTAATTTATTAAATTCATTTAATTGAAAATATTTTCCCAAACATCTTTTTTAATTCCCATAACCAATATTTATTTTTTTATTTATATCACTTTGGTTTACATAAAATTTATGCTACAAATAAACATTTATATAATAGTAATAGTGTGTGTGTGTGTTGTTGTGTGTCTAAAAGGATATTTTGTGTCATGTTCCATTTATAAAATACATAACATGAAAGTCATCATCATTATCATCATCATATGGGGCTTCAAATGACACAAAATTATGTCCTTTTACTCTCATTCTCATCCTCTTACACACTCAATCATTCATACACTATTTCACTCCCTTTAAATGCGTTCAACCATTAACATTTTATGGTTGATGGTTGACTAATTTATCCAAACATATGAACCATTTTTATATATTTTTTTTGGTTTTTTTGCTATTTTTTTTTAGTTTTTGCCATTTGTTGCTTTTGTTGTTATAAGTTGATTTTGGGACATAAAGAGGTCAATTGGTGATTTTTTATGTTCGTTTTTTTTTTCTCTTGTTTTGTTTGGTCCATCATTATTGTTATTTGATTATAATAAATTTTTGTATAAATTGTATTTTGATTTTTCAGTTGATCAGCAGCAAAAACATGTTTATGGTGCTCCCTCACCACCACATTCATTGGCAATTATAGCCCATAGTGCTACTTGGATGCAATTGACATGGCAACCACCAGAATATTCACATCCCCATGAGAAAATTACCTACAGGTAAATATAAATGATGATTAAAAAAAAGTAATAACCAAATATGTTTGTATTAGTGAGTGTATGTATGTGTGTGATATTATTGCATTTATTTGAAAATTTGCACAGATTTAATATTGATTTTTGGCGTGATATGATTTTTGTTTATTATTTGAGTTTTCATTTCAAAAAAAAGTATTTAATTGTGTCATTTAATTAGGGAAATTTGGAAAAGTGATACTTTTGGAAACCACCAGTCTTTAAAAGTCTAAAATTGAGATTATTACAGCTGATGAAAGATGTTTATTGTACACCTTTTAGACAAACAAGGGATCATAGTGGGGTCTATTCATTTAGTTGTTCAAATAAAATCACTAGTGATTAATTTTATTTCATACTTCTTTTACTACATATAATTTAGGCCTTTGACTACTCTACTATACCCAAGTAACCTGCTAAGTATTGAGTTCAATATATTACTTTAAATTACTTTGAAAAATTGTAAATATTTTAGATCTAATTGGTCTTATTTATAGCCATTTAACTTTAATAGAATGATCATTTAATTTAAAGCTAAAATGAAATTATTCTCTGTATACGTTTTAGATCATAAGAAGCCAGGTAGGTAGTCGATCTTATTAACCTTCCATGTCTTAAAAAATTTAAACTTTACTGCTACTTTATTTATTGTGTTAAATTTCATAAAAAAATTAAGTGTATAAGATTCGAGTCATAAAACAAATAAGTCCATTGACTACTTTACTATGCCCAAGTGACCAACTTAGTGTTGAGTTCAAAATATTTTCGATTGTAGATTTTAAGTTAAAATTGGTTTTATTTAAGAGAATTCAAGTTCTAGAGATCTTAAGCTGAAATAAAATTTTTCTCTGTATACTTTTTGGACCATAATGGGACTGCTAAGTAGACATTCCAATTAAATCTTCATAAAAAGCTTAGAAAGCTGAAACTATTAGTGTTGATGCCTTTAAGTTAATATTTTTCAAATAAACTAAAATTAGTAAAAGTCGTGCAATGAAGAAAAAAGTCTATTGACTACTTCACTATACCCAAGTAATATATATAGTATTCAGTTCAAAATTTAAATATTCCCAAATATTTCCTTTTAAATACTCTTCATTAGTCTTATTAACCTCATTTATGATCATTTAATTTCTACAAGATTACAAAACTTTAACGATATAATGAAATTGATCGCTGTATACCTTTTTAACTACAAGTGGTTAGTTAATAAGTCAATCCTTTTAAACATTCAAATAAATGCTTTAAAATACTTAATAGTGATTTATTTGACTTAATATTCCATCAATTAATTAAAGTTTGTAAGTTTGACATAAAAGGAAACAATGAAACCTATTGTCTACTCCACTATACCCAAGTAACGTATGTTGGGTACAACTCAAAATATTGTAATAAAAGGTTTTAGTGTAAACGAAAGTTGCCACAATATTTATTGAACATTAATTTCAAGCATTCAAGTATTTTATATATACTTTATTTTGTATACTTTATTTGTATACTTTATAGATTACAAGGGTGCAATTAAGTCGTCAACAGAGTTAGATTTTCAAATTTTAGTAACACAGTTAAGTGATGAATTCTGCAATTTATATTAAATTAACTCAATTAATATCTTACGATTTTGTGGAATTTGTTTAAAGCAGTAAAGTCCATTGTCCACTTCTCTACACACATATCATATTAAGTAAAATATCTCTACCACCCAAAACTGCAGGGTATTTCATTATTTCCCACCAATACTCTCATTCGGTTAAGGTACTCAAATGTCATACAATCTGTTGTAACTCTCATCGCTATCACCATCATCAACATTTCATTTACCACCCTCTTTTGTGTTCTTTTGTGTGAATGAGTATGTGTGTGTTTTTCCTCCTGACCATTATTGTGTAATGATTTTCTGGGTTGGAATAAGATTTTGTTGTCATGGGTTTTGTTTCGTTCTCTGCTTTTTTTTATTCATCAGTAGTTGTTAAGTGTTGCTACTATGTTGGATTGGATCTGATGCCCGAGTGTATAAATGATGATGAGTTTTTCTGTTGAATGTTTATGTCCTCTAGGAAAACTAAAAACACATTTGGAAAGAAAAAATTGGTAGGTAGGAGGGATAGAAAAATTGTATCGGAAGTTGAAATTTGATAAAGTATGTTTTTTTATGTTGTTGTTGAAAGCTTTTTCATAGTTGTACAACAAGTTTAAATGCAAGTCAAACTGTTAATTACTAAAGTTCAATTGTTGGTGTCAATGTTGAAGTAAATGTGAATGTGAGTGTAAAACGGAAGATGAAACAAATTATGAAGTGAAATAAATAATGAAATTTTAATTGAGAAATTGTGAAATAAATAAGAACACAAAAGTGAGGGAAAAAACTATCATCGTGATCAAAAAACTATCATCATGATCTGTTAACAGAGGCTTGTAGCAGAGACTCTAGCCCATATTTCATAGCCGGTACTATTTACACAGACTGTATAAAGTCTCTATATATTGTCTATACAGCTTAGATTAGATTGTCTATCAGTCAGGACTATATTGTCTATATAGTCTGGGTTATATTGTCTATAAATCCCAGACTACATTGTCTACACAAATTAGAATATATTGTTTATTATTGTCCATATAGTTCGGATTATATTATCTATATAGTCTGATCTATAAATTCTTTAGAATATTCTTAAATTAAAATAATGTCCCTTTCCCTTACAGAGTCTATCACAAACCCATGAAAGCCGATAAATTCAATAAAATTGAAACCAAAGTCGCATGGTTACGCATGAACAACTTGAAGCCTAGTTCTCAGCATATACTCTATGTAGAGGCGGTGGGTGAGAAGGCGACCTCCTTACCCTCGGAAACTTTAGTCGCCTGGACTGATCCTGCCCTACCAGCTTTTGTAGATGTAATGTGTGAATTTCATAAAATATATATAAATTTTAATAAAATATTTCTTCCCTTAGCCTCCCACTGTCCATCCCGCCGATAATATTCCTGAAGGAGGTTCTATGACTATTCTCTGCTTAGCTTTGGGTAATCCTGCTCCCACTATATCCCTCTATGTGGGAGGGCATCTAGTGCGCCAGGATACTTCCAGACATATGGTGACTGTGATACATAATGTAACTGCCGATATGGAGCATGTTTCCTGTTATGCTGATAATGGTTATGGGGTTCCAATGCAAGCTACCAGAAGGGTTAATATATGCTGTAAGTTTTGAAAGAATAATAGTTCTTAAATATTTTCCTAAAAATAATAATTTTCTTTACAGATCCCCCTAAAATCCAGGCTGCTGGCATTACCGTGGCCGCTGTAGGTGATGAGGTTGAGTTAAGATGTATGGTGGATTCCAAACCAGCTCCTAAAACTATATTCTGGCGTGATCATGATGGTCGCATACCCGTCATACAGGGTGGAAATTATGATATTGCCATGCGCACCAATGAATCACGCCCTACTTTCTATACTATGGCTTTACGTATTAACAAACTTCAGGCTACCGATGTTGGGGATTATTTCTGTCATGCTGAAAATCCTTATGGCTCCGCCACAATACCTGTATCGGTGCGAATTCGTAATACTCCCGCCTTGAGTCATAATGTGTCTCAATGTTGTGCCGATATGAATGTGACAATGGCCTGTCGTAGCGCCTGCAGTTATTATGTGGATATAGACGCCATTGCCGATAAACCTGAGTGTATAACGGAATTTGATAAACTTATGAAATGTGCTGCTGATGGTTCAGATCATCGCACCTGTTGTGCAGATTCGCATGTGCCACGTAAATGTTTGAATTGGTGTCGGGGAGAAGCGGTACGTTCGAAGGAGATTTGTAGTCTGCAATATGCGCGAACTATAGTGGGATGCTTTGAGTCGAATAGAGATCGTTTGCCGGGACCACCAGAGAATATAGCGGTATCGGTGATATCGGATAGTGAAGTGGTAATAAGGTGAGTCTTTTACTAACTGTTATACAAGAAATTCTTTATAGAAAAATTTTTATACAAAAAAATTTTTCCCATGGAAAATTTTGTCATACAAAATTTTTCCCATGGAAAATTTTGTCATACGAAATTTTTCCTATGGAAAATTTTGTCATACGAAATTTTTCCCATGGAAAATTTTGTCATACGAAATTTTTCCCATGGAAAATTTTGTCATACGAAATTTTTCCCATGGAAAATTTTGTCATACGAAATTTTTCCCATGGAAAATTTTGTCATACGAAATTTTTCCCATGGAAAATTTTGTCATACGAAATTTTTCCCATGGAAAATTTTGTCATACGAAATTTTTCCCATGGAAAATTTTGTCATACGAAAATTTTCCTAAAGAATATTATGTTGAACAAAATTTTTTTGTTATATACGAAATATCTTTGTTGAAAGTTTTGTTGTACACAAAGTTGTTTTTATAGAGAATTTTGTTATAGGAATATTTCTCTATGGAATTATACAAAATTTTTTTCTATAAAAATTTTGTCATTCGAATTTTTTTATAAAAATTTTATTATACGATATTTGTTTCTATAGAAAATTTTGTTATATGAAATTCTTTTCTATAGAAAATTTTGTTCTATTGAAAATTTTGTTATACGAAATTCTTTAGTATAGAAAATTTTGTTATACGAATTTTTTTCTATAGAAAATTTTGTTAGACAAAATTTTTTCTATAGAAAATTTTGTTATATACACAAATTTTTTTTAATAGAACATTTTAAAACATTTTTTAAACAAACTGTTATAAAATTTAGTTTAGGAAAAAATAGTTATAAATTGTTTTTATCTGTAAAAAGGTGTAATGCATAAATTCTTTCAGTAGAGAAATATACATGGTATTTTTCTGTAAAAAAAAAACTTTTATATATATTTTTTTTTTGCAGATAATTCTGTAAAGCATACTTTTTTGAGTAGAAAAAGCAGTTTTCCATTAGAAAAAACTGTTATACAAATTTATAAGTATTGCAAACTGTTACACTTAGATTCTTCAGCAGAAAAGCACTACTATTCATAGTTTTTTTTTTTTCAGTGGAAAAAAGTGTTATATATAGTTTTATGGCGAGAAAGAAGGTAATAAATAGAATGTGATCTAGAAAAAATTTGTTACACAAGGAATTTCTTTAGTGTAAAAACTGTTATATATAGTTTTTTATGGGAAAAAATGGTTATAAACAGTATTTTATTTAGAAAGAAACTGTTACACAAAGAATTTCTTTAGAGAAAATTTTGCATTGCATTTTTGTCATAATTTTTTTATTAAAAAAACTGTTATATACACTTTTAAATTTATTTAACTTAACCACACCTCATAAAAATATTTGGAGATTTCCTTGATTTTTCTTTGTTTTAACAAAAGTTTCTTTGTCTTGATACCGGAATTGTAAAGATAAGACGGAAATTGTTTTCTAAAATTAAAGTAGAATCTTTATAATCGCATGAATGACTTTTTCTCTGTATGTGAACATACAAAATAATAATTAAATAACTATGAATATTCAAAGGAAACAAAATACTCATACGAATCCTTATTCCAAAATGGTGAATACATTTGTGGGATTTTGTTGCCAAAAACCAATAACACTTATGAAAAACTAAAATAATGTTTTTTGTTTGAGAACCAGTATCTCCTTAAAGTTTTTCGAAATCCTTTTTCCGTTACTAAAATTTTGTTGATTTCTAAACTTTCAAGTAATGTCTGGTGCAAATTTGGGAGAGAGTGGGGAGAAGAGAAATTTGGAAAGAGATGTGTGTGTGTGTGTGAAGAAGCTGTTAACACTTACACACATTAGTGGCGTTGGCAACAATAGCAGTCAAACAACCAGCAAGTAACAATAACAAAAACAGCCTCAATACCCTTGAGAAAATTTTAACTCGAAACCAAAAACAACAGACAAAAAACTGGAACAGTTAACATAAGAGTTGTTGTGGAAAAATACTAACAAAAGCTTTTTCTAATAAAAAACCACAAGCACTCAAGCAAAAGAACATTGTTAAACGAGAAAAACACTAAAAATGCTGCACATTGGGATACATTTTGTTCCACTCAATAATTTTTATTTGTTCCTATAATTTTTTTATTTGGCCCCACTGTACTAAGTGTTAATGCTTGAGTGCTTTAGTTTTTATTTTACACTTTCCAATGAGCTGTTCAGATCTACAGGGTAATTGAGAATATGCTTCATTTACTTTTGCCTCTAGTTGTTAATCTGTCTGTGTATTGTGTGCGTTCTTTTTTTTGTTCCATTTACTTCTAAACGAACTCTTACATTTACATACAAATCTTAAATGTCATTTTTGTTTCATGAGAGTGTGTGCGTTTTTCCTTCTTTCTTTACAGATGGGACCCACCAACCAAAAATCCCAATGTTGTTGATGGTTATCGAATATTTTACCATGAAGCTGCCATAATCGGCAACGAAATAGCTGCCAGTGAAACAATGACTGGTGGTGCTTTGGCAGCTGGGGGTCCTTTAGAAGCATCTAGTACTGCTACAACACAACTTAATAATGCAACAAGCATGCAAATGGCTGGTAATAGTAATAATAGCAACAACTCCTCTATGGCTGGTGTCACCGGCAATAGTGAGGTAAGACGCATTGATGTCAAGGAAACGAGTGTAAATATAGATGGTCTTAAAAAGGATGTCTTATATGAGTTGGTTGTTAAGGCTGGTAATACATATGGTAAGTTAAAATATATGAAAAACAAAACAATTTAAAAGAGAGTAAAACGAATATTAAAACACACTTCTTCTGAAAAATTTTGAGGTTATTAAATTTTTATACATTTGTCTATAACCCATTTCAAAGATCTATGGAATCATCTTAAATATTATGACCAGAATTTTTTAAAGAGTCTATTTTTATCCCCTTGTGTCAAATGTCAAATGTTGGAATTTGTGTTATAAGTGTGATCATGGAAATGATTCATCTCAGGCCCGTTTTTATTACAAAATTTATTTAATTACTTTTGAAAGGTTCCCTCAAATATAGCTCGATACTTTTTTTCCAACTTAACCGATTTATTTACATTTCATTGAATTCCATGGAATGGAAATTTCATGGAATTTGGATAATCAGAGCGACCGCAAGATTTGTTTATTAAGGACCCTTTACATTTTATTTAAAAAATATTAATTTAGATTTTAAAGCTTGTCTCAAATATAGGCCGATAACATGCTTCGTACTCAACTTATTTAATTGATTTTTAGCACCTAGGACTACATCGACTTACCTGATGGAATTTCAGAGAATTTGAATAAATGGAGAAGTCGCATGTAGTTCCCTTTTTTTATTAAAAATAATTGAAATAATTTTTTTAAGGTTGAGTCATTCTCTAGATTTTTTATTTATTGGGCCGATCACCAAGATAGTTAGGACTTTACTAAACTCCTAAGTTAATTTCGCGAAATTTTGATAATCCGAAAAGTTATACAGACAATTATTTAAATTCATATAATTTAGGTCGATTTATTTCTACGACTTTGAGAATATTTTATTTGTAAGTCTTTATATTTTTTTCAAATGTTACTGACCAATAAAGAAGTTCTTACAAACACTTCAATAGTCTTTTTGTTGCTGATCCGATTTGGGCAAGTTAGGCCAAAATTCCTGAGATTGCAACAAATTATTCGGGTGAAATTAGTCGATTTCGTGTTATTTAATCGACCTCCAATATTTTCATTTAAAACCCTTTATCCACAAACAAATTATTGAAATTTCATATATCGGTCTATAATTCTTTGTTTTTCAACCGATTTTGTTCATTTTAAAATTCAAAGATACCAACACAACCATAAATAATCTGGGTAAATTTAATGAAATTTCGGTTATCGTAACGTTTTGGAGTCTGCTTTATCTGAACCCCTTTTACTTCTCACTGAAATGAAAATGAAGACATTTGTTGTGAGTTTTTTCTTATATTATTCTATATCTTTTGTATTTCCTGACCGATTATATTGATTTATAGCAACTATAGTTTTAAGACAATAATAAATAGTTTGAGTAAATTTCATCAAAATCTGACAATAAATGTGGTAAAGTAAACTAATTTATTTTTCTTTTAAAAATTATTAATATATTTTTGAGTTTATCTCAAAAATCGGTTTATAACTTTGTTAGTACCAGTCCGATTCTGTTGATTTTCAACGTGGAAGTGCTTTACACAACAAAAAATAATCTGGATAAATTTAGGAATATTCGGATAATTACTTCGTTTTCTGAGAATGTTTTATTTGAACCCCTTTATATATCACAAAATTTATTATTGAATAACATATTGAGAGATTGTTCTAAGTATCGAGACTTAAATACTATATTACTAGTCCTACTTTATTAGTTTAAGGGGTAGTAATGCCTAACACAACAACAAATAATCTGGCGATATATCTTTATATTTGAATTATCCATACGACGGTCTTATTTTAACTTCTTTATATTTTATGACCGAATTTACAGAATAACTTTTTCTGAGGTTACCTTACATATTGGTCTATAACTTTTAGTAACTTAACCGATTTTGACAAATTTATATACAGTTGTACTCAACACTATAGTAAGTAAACGGGGAAATTATCTTTAATTAATTATTTATACGTACGTGAACATGTATCCAAGAAACAAGTATAAAAATCTAATTAAATGAGAAGAAAATTATAAAAACCTGTTGTTACTTACATTAAGACAAACTTATGGTCCTTCATATAATGGTGTAGTGTTATGAATAATAGATAGCATTTTTACATAGCACACATGTGTACATATATGTGGTTTGTAAAACATTTCATAGTTGTATACAGTTTGTTCCCTTTTTTATTTTCTTTACTTTACTCTTGAAATGTTAATATTTTTTTGCTGTGTTTTCTTTCTTCTTTAGGTGCCAGTGTTTTAACTGAACCGATAAAATTCACACTTGGCGAACATCATGTTACATCGGCGACAACATCATATTCACATGCGGTGGGTACGATAAGCGGTATTGTTGCCAGTATTTTAGCTGTTTTATTAGCAGCTGCCGCCATTATATTCTATAGACGTCATAGAGCAAATGGTAAGGCAGCCACTGGGGTGGCATTTGAAAATCCCACTTACACCAGGGGCTTAGAACAAGTGCAGGTAAGTTATATAAAATAAAGTTTATATTTTTTATATATAAAAAATAATAATAAAAGAAAACACACACGTATTTAGTAAACAACACACACATGAGTATAAAAAAGAGAGCTTTTTCTCATTTAACAATTTTATATGTTTTAATATTTTAAAATTTTATGTGAAATAATATTATTAAAATAGAGATTTAAGATTTAAAGGAACAAGTTTTTAAAAGATTTTTAGAAAGAAAGCTTAATAAAGCTTTAAAAAGCTTGAAGCAATATCTTTCTAGTAGTAAGGTGATACAATAACTTTTGCTGATTTATTTAGCTTCCAACTATACTTGATAATTTTGATTAATCATAAAAGCTTTCTTTGTCTAAAAATCTTACAACACTTTACATGATACGAAAAAAAGCTCCCACTCTTAACCTCTTCTTTTAATAAGAAATAAGCTTTACATTTGCATCTTTTTTATATTGAAATATATTATATATTTTGGGAAAGCTTTATATATAGAGAAAGCTCTATTTGTTAATATTTATACTTGATCATTTTGATGTATAAATTTTAGGCTTACAAAGACTTTGGTTATGACTAAATATAAGCATTAAATTAAGCTTCTTGGCGCTTCAGAAAAGCTTGAGTATTAAGTCAAATATAAATTTTTATTTCACTTAGTGGTATTAAAATTTTTTTGAAAAACTTTTTCTTTAAAGCTTTTAAATTTCGCCTAAAAAACTTTAAATCTATTTGTTTATCAAACGACTTATAAGTTTTTAACTTTAAAGTTTTCGAGAGCTTTTAAGTGGCTTTAATTGTGAGTTTTTATTGTCATGATAATAAATTTTAATGCAATGAAGTATTTGGACGCTTTGTTTCTAAATAAAGTTTTTGAGAGCTTTTGGGTTTTTATTCACTTGATAATTAATTTTGTATTGACAAAGAGAAATTGTTTCAGAGTAAAAAAGCTTTTCTTGTAATTATTTTTAATAAGGTTTTTGAGAGCTTTTAAAAAGATTTAATTGTGTGTGTTTATTCATTTAAAATTTAATCTTGAAAAAAGGATTTTTTTCTTAGAACGGAAGACTTTCTTACATTTGATTTAAATGTTTTTTGTGTTAAACTTGAAAGTTTCAGTATTTTTGTTATATTTTAAGCTTTAATCTGTAATTTTGTATTAAAAGTAATTTCTTAAAAGTGAATTTAATAAAGTTTATTCCAGGAGTTTAAAAATCTAAAAAAATGGATCATCAAGAAAAGCTTTTTTCTTAATTGTTTTTGAGTTATTTTATTATTACTTATTTTTCAAAGTAATTTTTTTCTTTATCTGTTCCTTTAAATTTTAAATTTTCGATTTAGTAAAAGTTTTTTTTCCAAATTAAGAAAGCTTTAATTTATTATTTGTCTAGATATTGGTTTAGTCTATTAAACACTTATTTAGTACTTAAACTATATAGATGACTTTGTTGTTGAGTGTGTGTGAGTGTAAAGTAATTTTTCATGATTGTATTTTTATTCTTTTTTTGTGTCTCTTTTTGTTTTTTTACCGCCAACCAATTTGAAACATGTAACGTTGTGGAAAACGCTATGCAATGTGTGTGTGCTTATGTCTATGGTGGTGTTGGTAAAAATTTTCTATAAAACTATAAAACATCTTCTATGTCTCAATATGTGTATGTGTGTGTACGCGTATTAATGTATTTGTTGGATGTATAACTTAATAAACTTCCGGTTAGTTACCTACTGTGACATCTGCCTTAACGCATACAACCAACAATATGAATGGCAGCAGCGGTGGCGGCGGAGGAATAGGAGGTGGTGGTGGTGGTGGTAATTTTACAACAAGAACTCCAAATTTAACACATGCCACAACAACGGTATCTTCAACGGTTATACCAACAAGACCCTCAATGACAACAAAAGTGGGGAACAATTTTCAAACGACTACAACAACAACGACACCAGGATCAATAGCAGCACAAGCTAAAGGAACTAAAGCTTCCAATCTAGATGGCATCGATGCTCACACACAGTGCAACGAAATAAAACCCACAATTTATGAAGAGCTCAAACTTGGCCAAGAAGGTGCGGGATTTAAAAAACTTGTGCCATAAAAAGTGGAAAGAATAAAAGACAAAGAGAAGAGAAGAGAGAGAGAGTGATATAAAGAAGCAAAGCAAAAACAAACAAACAATAAAACTAAGCTACACACTTATTACTTATGACTATAATTTTTTTTTGTTATTATTATTTTTTGTTTTTAGTTGAGAAAAAAAATATATCCTGTAGAATTTTGCTCATTCCCAAAATATTCTAACACCTAACAATTTTTGTGTATTTTTTGAAAAGGAGAAATAATGTTTAACACACACATACACCTTTAAATGTTGTTACATATGAAGTCTAAATTGTAGAGACATAAATGTGAGAAAGAAATCGTGGAACAAATCATTGACTTAAATGCCAAAAACATTTTTCTGATAAAAATATATTTACTGCTAAAGAAGTTAAAGTAACTTATGAAAACCCTGCAGTTTTGAAAGTATTTCTTTTATTCAAAACAAAAGAAAGCACTATGGGCCAGAAACGTAAAATTAAAAAACAGAAAAGTTAAATAATTTTTTTAAATTAACAGTTCAATTCTAGTTCAGTTCTAGTTCTTCTCTAGTTCTGTTTCATTTCCGTTCTGGTTCTTAGTTTTAATCGATATATTTTAATGTGATTTTTAATGATTAAAAATAACCGCAGGGTTTCTTTATATTCGACTGTAAGAAACTTAAATTGCGTATGTGTGTGTTATATATTTATATTAAAGCTCTTCTAACAACTTCCATTTCTATGGAATAAAAACATTTTGCTCTTTCACAACTTAAATTTTATATAATTTTTCTCAATATTTTTCTTTATTTTTGGCTAAAAAATATAATTTAAACATTTGTATGTGTATGATGCCTTCTTAGCATTAGTGTTAATATATATATATATTTATATATAAAAACATATAAGAAAACAAAAGAAAAAAATATTTCTTTTTCACTCTAAACATTTTTTGACACATTTCCTGTACAGAATAGAAGAAGTAATGGGATAAAGAGAAAAAATAAAATAAAAACAATAACTACAAACAAATAATCATATAAAAAGACACCGCAAAAATCTGTGAAAATATCTAGCAAATAATAGAATAAAATAAAAAACTTAAAGAATAAAAGAATAAAAATTGTATAAAATGTGTAAAATACACAAAAATATTTAGTTATAAAATAAAAAGATGAATAAAGAAAGAAAAAATACTACAATAATAATATGTATGTTTGTAATAGTTATATCACAACACATACACATAAAAACATTAACATAATTGTGTGTGAATAGGGATTTGTTTGTTATGCTCTCAACGTATACACACATGAATATTAGAAATATTTTAAATTTTATTTGGTTTTTCTTATGGTTCAATACTCATGTTTTTGGTTTTAAGTATAATAAAAATTTTCTAAATTATTTTAAAAATACTCTACGCAAATGTTAAGGAACATTTAATTCTTTATTTCTATTTTTGTCGACAATTTTCTTTGAAAAAATGAATTTTTATTGAAAAATTGAAGTTTTTAGTGAAAAATTGAATTTTTATTGAAAAATTGAATTTTTAGTGAAATTTAATTTTAGTGAAATTTAATTTTAGTGAAAATTTTAATTTTTAGTGAAAATTAAGTGAAAATTTTAATTTTTAGTGAAAATTTTAATTTTTAGTGAAAAATTTAATTTTTAGTGAAAATTTTAATTTTTAGTGAAAAATTTAATTTTTTGGTGGAAAATTGAATTTTTAGTGAAAAATTTAATTTTTTGGTGGAAAATTGAATTTTTAGTGAAAAATTTAATTTTTTGGTGGAAAATTGAATTTTTAGTGAAAAATTTAATTTTTTGGTGGAAAATTGAATTTTTAGTGAAAAATTTAATTTTTTAGTGAAAAATTGAATTTTTAGTGAAAAATTGAATTTTTTGGTGGAAAATTGAATTTTTTGGTGGAAAATTGAATTTTTTGGTGGAAAATTGAATTTTTAGTGAAAAATTAAATTTTTTAGTGAAAAATTGAATTTTTAGTGAAAAATTGAATTTTTAGTGAAAAATTTAATTTTTTAGTGAAAAATTGTATTTTATTGAAAAATTTAATTTTTTAGTGAAAAATTGTATTTTTATTGAAAAATTTAATTTTTTAGTGAAAAATTGAATTTTTAGTGAAAAATTGAATTTTTAGTGAAAAAATTAATTTTTAGTGAAAAATAATTTAGTGAAAATTAATTTTAGTGAAAAATTGAATTTTTAGTGAAAAATTTAATTTTTAGTGAAAAATTCAATTTTTTAGTAAAAAATTTAATTTTTAGTGAAAAATTCAATTTTTTAGTGAAAAATTGAATTTTTTAGTGAAAAATTCAATTTTTTAGTGAAAAATTGAATTTTTAGTGAAAAATTCAATTTTTAGTGAAAAATTGAATTTTTAGTGAAAAATTGAATTTTTAGTGAAAAATTGAATTTTTAGAGAAAAATTGAATTTTAGTGAAAAATTGAATTTTTAGTGAAAAATTGAATTTTTAGTGAAAAATTGAATTTTTAGTGAAAAATTGAATTTTTAGTGAAAAATTGAATTTTTAGTGAAAAATTGAATTTTTAGTGAAAAATTGAATTTTTAGTGAAAAATTGAATTTTTAGTGAAAAATTGAATTTTTAGTGAAAATTGAATTTTTGAAAAATTGAATTTTTAGTGAAAAATTGAATTTTTAGTGAAAATTGAATTTTTAGTGAAAAATTGAATTTTTAGTGAAAAATTGAATTTTTAGTGAAAAATTGAATTTTTAGTGAAAAATTGAATTTTTAGTGAAAAATTGAATTTTTAGTGAAAAATTGAATTTTTAGTGAAAAATTGAATTTTTAGTGAAAAATTGAATTTTTAGTGAAAAATTGAATTTTTAGTGAAAAATTGAATTTTTAGTGAAAAATTGAATTTTTAGTGAAAAATTGAATTTTTAGTGAAAAATTGAATTTTTAGTGAAAAATTGAATTTTTAGTGAAAAATTGAATTTTTAGTGAAAATTGAATTTTAGTGAAAAATTGAATTTTTAGTGAAAAATTGAATTTTTAGTGAAAAATTGAATTTTTAGTGAAAAATTGAATTTTTAGTGAAAAATTGAATTTTTAGTGAAAAATTGAATTTTTAGTGAAAAATTGAATTTTTAGTGAAAAATTGAATTTTTAGTGAAAAATTGAATTTTTAGTGAAAAATTGAATTTTTAGTGAAAAATTGAATTTTTAGTGAAAAATTGAATTTTTAGTGAAAAATTGAATTTTTAGTGAAAAATTGAATTTTTAGTGAAAAATTGAATTTTTAGTGAAAAATTGAATTTTTAGTGAAAAATTGAATTTTTAGTGAAAAATTGAATTTTTAGTGAAAAATTGAATTTTTAGTGAAAAATTGAATTTTTAGTGAAAAATTCAATTTTTTAGTGAAAAATTCAATTTTTTAGTGAAAAATTCAATTTTTAGTGAAAAATTCAATTTTTAGTGAAAAATTCAATTTTTTAGTGAAAAATTCAATTTTTAGTGAAAAATTCAATTTTTAGTGAAAAATTCAATTTTTAGTGAAAATTCAATTTTTAGTGAAAAATTCAATTTTTAGTGAAAAATTCAATTTTTTAGTGAAAAATTCAATTTTTAGTGAAAAATTCAATTTTTTAGTGAAAATTCAATTTTTAGTGAAAAATTCAATTTTTTAGTGAAAAATTCAATTTTTAGTGAAAAATTCAATTTTTAGTGAAAAATTCAATTTTTAGTGAAAAATTCAATTTTTTAGTGAAAAATTCAATTTTTAGTGAAAAATTCAATTTTTTAGTGAAAAATTCAATTTTTAGTGAAAAATTCAATTTTTTAGTGGAAAATTGAATTTTTAGTGAAAAATTCAATTTTTTAGTGGAAAATTGAATTTTTAGTGAAAAATTCAATTTTTTAGTGGAAAATTGAATTTTTAGTGAAAAATTCAATTTTTTAGTGGAAAATTGAATTTTTAGTGAAAAATTCAATTTTTTTAGTGGAAAATTGAATTTTTAGTGAAAATTTTAATTTTTTGGTGAAAAATTTAATTTTTTTAATTAAAATAATGGGTTCTGAATCAAAAAAGCTATAGACCGATATCTGAGAACTCCTTGAAACTTTACATAAAATTATTTTTAAAATTAGGGGATGGTATATAGAAAAACGCTCTCTGGATCAGTTTGGCCATAGCCTAAAATTATGCTATTGTAGCTTAAGTCACACTTGTTTATTATTTTTATCCTTCAAATCTCCTCCTTCGTTTGCGTAGGCTATTTGACAAATATAACTAAACTATATTAAATAATCATATACTTCTAAGAAATCCAATCAAATCTATGTTAATGTTTTTATTATTGAGATATTAAAACTCATCTCTTTCTACACACACACATATACACAAAAATATATATAAAATATTTAAGGTTTATAAGTATTGTTTTGTCATCCTTCTGTTGCTCTTAAAAATTATTTTATTGTTTATTTCTTTTTTGTTATTGACATATTTTGAATATGAAGTATGTATGTGTGTTTATAAATGTGTGTAAGTGAAGAAAAGTATCCTTTTAAATAAATACATATATAAAGATTGTTAAAGCCTTAGAAAATGTCAAGGAGAAAATAAATATTTGGGAGAAGAAGAAAATAAACAAAAGCTGGAAAGTAGGGAAACAAAAAGAAATGGAAGAAAGGACAGACAGACAGACTGACTTAGACAACAAACACCTCAATATGACATGATTTTAATATTAAGTCATCATCAGTAGAGGCAGCGGTATTAACAATAATGTCGTCAACATTATTATATAAAATGTTATGGCTGCTCTTATTTGGGATGCCTAAGAGAGGGGACGTCATTGATAGCAAAAGAGAGCAAAAAATATATATGAATGATTTTTATTTTAGAGATATTAAAGATGATTATGGGTATTTTACCCTTAAACTTAAGTGGCCTAATAATAATATTTCATATAATCTTCTTAATAATCTTAAGACTTATTTAACATTGTCAACACGACAAAAAAAATTATTCTTTTATTGGAAAAAGTTTTTTTTAATGTTCAGAAAAAATTTTGAAGAAATTTTCTTTTAATTTTCAAATTCTTGCATCAAAAAAAAATCTGACTCGATTTAGCAATGTTTGTTTGTCTGTCTCTCCGTGTCACATCCACAAAATTGATAAAGGACAGAGGTTAATAAAATTTAGTCCAAGGATTTTTTATAGTCCTAAGAAGTTTTCTATTTCTATCCAGCAAAATTGGTTCAGTTTATTAAAGGACATCTTAGGCAACCATACATATAAGTCATCTTATGACTCATTAAATGTTCCAGTGTTATGTTTAAAAAAAATTGTTATATGTTTGTGAATGTTTGAGTGTGAACATAACGTATTTACTTTACACGAATTTGTTGTGATGGGTATTGTAGATTCGGCATAACATTCTTTTTGATTTAAACAAGTGTTGTATATTATCTTTGGTTTTTTATTTAAATTAGATTTCAGGGGAATTTTCTTTTCATTTTTTACTTTTTATTAAACTTAACTTTTTTCAAGTATTTTTCATTATAAAACTAATCCTGTTGCTTTCTTTGTAAAGGAATTAAATGAATTTAAATGAAGTTTTTAGGGGAGGGAATTTCACAAGTTTTTCGTTACACGAAATAAAATAAAATTCTTTTAAAAAATCCAAAAAATTAATAGAAACGTAAAATATTAATCATACGTTAAGTAAAACTTTAAATAATTAATATTAAGTATACGTCTGCGACTAAAATTTCATTTTGAGTTACTATTTCCTCTCAATCATGCTTTCAGTAAAAAAAAAAAAAATTATAAGAAACTTATTTAAACTCAAAATTCCTAAAAATCCCAAAAAGTCAAAATAAGAGACAAATTATAAATATTTCCTAAGAAATAAATAATCTTTATACCCTCCACCACCACAAGTAGTGAATGTTAACTTTGTAACTTTATGTGTAACGCTAAAGAGGAAACATCTCAGACCCCACAATGTATATAAATTTTTTTGATCAAATCAAAATCTGAATCTATTTAACAATGTCTGTCTGTCTGTCCGTCTGTATGTTGTTGGTACACTTACATCCACAATTACTGACAAAGCTCAATGAAATCTAGCCTGTATATTTCCTATGGTCCTGAGAAGCAAAATCAGTTCAGTTAATTAAAATTGATAATATAATATAAATCTATGAGTTCTTAAGTGTTGTGTCTTATATTTAAGAAAAAATTATTTACAAGTTTTTGTATTTGTGAGTGTATATGTGAGTGCGTATGTACTAAAAATAACGTACTTACGTCAAAAGCATTTCTGGTAGAGGGCATTAAAGATTCGGCATTGCCAAATGTAGAATTCCTTTTTCTTTTCAAATCATATTTTTTCTTGTTTTCCAAATCTCTCTTTATTTAAATAGTTTTGTTTTTCTCATAATGTTACCCTCATTTAGTCCTTTAATCTCCCCAGAGCAATTCTATTTTATTTTTTCTTTCATACTAAATGTTTTAACATGATGTTTTACTACTTAAAATCAGTACTGAAATGATTTAATTCTCTTAAATTAAAAAAAGTCTAAAGAAAAAACAAAAAAATATTTTAATTCCAGTAATAAAATGTTGAAATGAGTATTAAAATGATTCTTTAAAAAATATTTTTTTATTTTTTAAGATTTTTATAACAAAATATTATAATGACTTTCTGTCTGTCCGTCTGTCTGTTTTACAATTAGCTTTGATAATTTATGACAAATTTGGGAATTACTTAATTACTTATTATTATTTAAACAATAGAATTTAGATTTTTTCAAATTCAAAAATGATAACAAGTTCAAAGGAGTTGAAGATGGTTATTAAGGTAATTTAAAAAAAATATTTGTTTTACATAAAAACAGGAGAAATTTAGTATTTACTTTCTTAAGAATGGAAAAAAATATTACAATAAATATTTATGTAAACAAATGATAAAGAAATATTAAAAATGAGCGTATGATTAATATTAATGAAGTAGGATTTATAATAATTTAAAATATTAATCATACGTCCTATCCAATATTAATAACATGATGAGCCATTTTTTCAAAAACTTATTCGATGAGTTCATTATATTTTTAGTTCAATTCCAGCTCAGATCTTATTTAATTTTAGTTCAGTTCAGTTCTAGTTCTGCTCTAGTTCAGTTCCAGCTTAGTTCTTACTTCAGTTCAGTTTCTGTTAAGTTCTAGTTCTGTTCTAGTTCAGTTCTATTTCTGCTCTAGTTCAGTTCCAGCTCAGTTCCTGTTCAGTTCCACTTAAGTTCTAGTTCTGTTCTAGTTCTAGTTCAGTTCCAGCTCAGTTCTTGTTCAGCTTTAGTTCAGTTCTAGTGCAGTTTTAGTTCAGTTCTTGTTTAGTTTTGGTTCTGTTCAACTTCTGTTCTAGTTCTATTCTAGTTCTCATTTAAAAATTTAAAATTAAAAAAAATAAAATTTTAAATTAAAATTTCAAAAAAAGTTCTTTTATATATAAAATATCCTTCTAACATTTCTTTTCATTTCTTAAAGTTTCTTTTAACTTTTATTTTAATGTATTACATTTATTTTGATTAAACTAAGTAGTATTTCTTTTGACATTTCCAAGAAAAACTAATTTTTATTTGTTATCTCCGAAAAAAATATTTTCAGAACAAACCTTTTTTCATTTCCTTCCAAATAAGAAAAAAACTTAATTTTATGAGAACAAAAAAGCGAAACTTTTTATTTATTTGATTAAACAAATTATGATTGCCATTAATCTAATAACAGGCTAATAGAGCAACTGATACCACCTAAACAAAATAACAAACTTTTCCTCTAATGCCCGACAAATAAAAAAACAACATAACTCATTTCAGTCATAAGAAGATGCTCCACAGCTCTTCTTAAGATAAGCAACATCCACAAATGGAGAGTAACAATTAGAAAAGTTTTACTGTTTCCGTTTTCCTCTTAAAACCTAATTCTATAAATTTTTCTTTCAAAATCCCCCCCCCTATAATCCAGCATAACTAATCTCTCTTAAGAAGTTCTAAAAAAATGGGAAGAGAAGAAAAAAGTTAATAAAACACATTAATAACCACCAGCTAAACAAACTCGTCTTATATTTTTGAAATATTTATTATAATAAAAATCATGAAACAAATAAATAAATAAAAATATATAAAACTACCACAAACATAAAAGAAAGTGACCACTTTAGCTGTCAAAATAAATTTATTACTCAGACCCAAATAATAAAAAAAGTATGACACAAAAAAACACTTCAACAACAAAAAAAAAAAAACAACAACAGCAACTAATATAATCAAAAGGACACCATTTAGATTTTGAGTCCAGCCGGCAACTAAATAAATTTTAAAAACAAATATGTGTGAGTGTTAGTGTATTAGAGAGAGAGAGAGTGTGTTAACTTAATATTTATGGTCCATAAAGGATTAAATAATTTATGAATCAAAACAAAATACCAAAATGGACAACAGACACACAAACAACTAACAAAATAAATATACAAATAAATCGAACTTAACACAAAGCCTACGGTTGATTGAGTAGGAATGTGTAAAGGGACAAGGGGACTCAAGGGGATGATATAACTAGAACGAATTGTGTGTATGGAAACGCATAAACAATTAGGCCACTTTATGCGGAAAAGGAAAGTTTTAATTGTTTTATTTCAGTTCTAGTTCTTCATATGATCAAGTTCAGTTTTTAGTTCTAGTTCAGTTCTAGTTCGGTTCTAGTTCAGTTCTATTTCAGTTCTATTTCAGCTTTAGTTCAGATTCTAGTTCAGTTCCTTCAGTTTTCGTTCAGTTCTAGTTCTAGTTCAGCTCTAGCTCTCTCCGATTTCTGTGCTTGGTCTGTTCTAGTTTTAGCCCAGTTTTGTTCTGTTTAAATTCAAGTCTTTTTAAACCTTTATGGCCTTTGTTCAAGGCTTAAGTGTTTAATAACTATTTTTATATATTCACCTGTTTTAGCATTTCAGTTCATTTTGTTATTAATTCCCTTTTAGATAAAAATATCTAAACAACTCTAAATGTCTCTGGGGTTAACACAAACAAAAAACAGCAGAAATAAACAACTTTCATAACACACATACATAATTAAATGAGAAGCATTACAAACACACATACAACTACAAAAATATCTATGAAAAGGAGAATGAAAAAAGAAAAACTATAAACCTTTAATTAAACTTTAAAATATAAAAAAGAGAAAAATATCTGTTTAGTTTTATTAAAAATTTATGGAAAAAAGGGAAATTTTCAAGGGATTTATTTTTTATTTTGTTATCTTTTTAAAAACAAAATTCTTTTTTTTTCAAGTTTATAAATATTTTAATAAGAAAAAAAAAAACAAATAAATATGTAAAATATCTTTAAATTTAGTATAGAAAATTAGAACTAAATAACACTCGTCCTTAATAACTTCCTTACTTCACTCACTCTACCCCCCCCCCCCCACTTAAATAAATATATTGTAAAAAAATAATATTTGCTAGAATTAAAAAAAATCACTTTGTAAATATAACTTTAGTTTATAAAAAAAAAACATGTAATCATATTATAATAAAAAGTAATAATTTAAAAATAAAATCTACTAACTTAAGTAATTAAATAAATAAAATAATAATTAAATGAAAATCCTATTAACCTTCTTTTGTTTTTGTTTTTGTTTTAGTTAAAAAAGTATGAAAATATTATTAAATAATATAAAAAAATTAACTTGAAAAAAAAAACAATAAAATTAAATAAACAACAAAAACTTAGTTAAACTAAAATAAAAACACACATACACCCAAACCCATAATAACAATTTAATTATAAAACAAACGCCCTTAGAAAATTGTACAAAAAAAATGCTCAATAAAAAATTTTGAAAAATATAAAAAAATAAAATTAAAATTATAGTTGTTATTTAAGCTACTTAAATATAGTAAATTTGCTAATTTTATATATAATTTTTAAGTTTGGAATGAAACCCCACTTTTTAGCAAGCAGACTCTCCTAAAAGTAGGCTATTTAAACGAACTGTTTAGATAACAGAAACGGTGAATAGCAAAAAAGGATATTTGTTTGGACTAGTTAGTTACCTTTAAGTACTAAAACACTTAATTTTATTATTAATTTAAAAAAACCTAATGACTAACGAATAATTACTTTCACCTTAATAAAGATTATATTGGATGTTTAGGGGAAATGGGAATCATAGCAAATATAGAATTCCTGTCTGCTTAAATTCTTATAAAAAATAAAGCTCGGACTAAAATTATGACTTTAGTATATACTTCTGATTGTAGTGTTATCTACAGTTAATATTCTAGTTGAAACTTTAGTTCAGCTTCAGACTCTGGTTCAGATTCTAATTTAAATGTAGCTCAGGTCCTAGATTAAAATCCACTTCAAAACCTACTTCAGAATTTAGTTTTTATTCCAGTTGAGATTCAAGTCTTAGTTCCAATTTGACTTCAGAGTCTAGTAAAGATTCTAGTTCAGTTTTAAGTTCAGACTGTTCAGGTTACGATTGAGGTTCATATTCAGATTTTGATACGAGATCAGATTTTAGGTCAGAGTGTAGAAAGGATACAGATTTAAGTTCAAACTGTAGCTCAGATTTAAATTCAGATTCTCTTTCAGTTGTTAGTTAAGATTCTATTTGAGATTTTCAGTTCACATTCCATCTCTGATTTCGGATCAAAGTCTAGAAATCATTCAGATTTTAGCTGAAACTGTAGTTCTGATTAAGGATCAGATGTTAGCTCAGTCCGGATTTGTGTTTTAATTCTACATTAGATTGTAGTTTAGATTCTAATTTAAGATTTTAGTTTGAACTCTACTTCAGGAACCTTTTTAGATTCTTGCTTAAAATTTACCGGGTTGTTTTTTACATTTAGCATTTCAGATAGAGTTAATTTTTCGGAAGCTTTTGTTTGCAATGAAATACTGGCCTTAAGCCAGTTCACCATTAAACGTCAAAAATAAAAACTAAACAAGAATAAAAATGGAAATTATGCAAATGCATACAAAATTTGATTTATACTTTTATTTTTTCAACGCTGTTAAAGTTTTTCACACTAAACCAAAACACACAAAAGGAAAAGCGTTCAAAATTTACTTGAAATCTACACAACTAAACAGACAGGAAATAAAAAATCTACAATTGCAGCCACTTGGCTATAAAAACCTCCATTTTTATTGTTGTTTTGTTTGAAACAAAAATTTATTCCCACATTTTTTATTGTTTTCCTGAGGCAAGATTTTCTTTTTATTTCCTTCACACTTTTCGTTTTCCCACTCTTTTGTTTTGTTTTCGTTGATGTTGTTGTTGTTATTTTAACTCCTCTGTTATTTATTATATTTGTTGTTAATGCAATTAACCTAAATTAAATTGTTTGTTGTTTTTCGGCTTTTGTGGATTTTTATAAATTATGTGTGTTTTTTGTTCTTTTTTTAATATTTTATTATTCTTCTTTTACTTTTTTTGTCTTTATACTCAACAACAACAAAATAACAACTATAATAACTACAACAATAATTTAACATAATAAAACAAAAACAACAAAATAATCATATATTTAACAGAAGCCCTACGAGTTAAAGTACAATGGGTAAGTACTCCAACATTTATAACAGTTATAAGGGTATCAGATTGTAAAAAAGACCAAAATAAAAGAACGAAAATATTACAAAATAAATAAAATGTTTGTGTTGCTATGAAAACTGGAAGAGAGGATAAGATGGAGAAGAAAACAACATAAATTTCAATAAAAAACATTAAGAGCCAAAACGCCTTAAAATATGTGTCAGTTATTGTTTTAATTCTCCTTAACGTTTTCACTGCTACGAAATCAATGTTTTATGTTTATTCGTTTATGTGCGAAAAAATCGAAAACAAACAACAACAAGAAAAAAACACGCTTTCGCTATAAATTAAAGCACGTAGGCGTATACGCATCGTATTTATTATTAAAACAACATTAATCATTTAATTCGTACAAATCTTGTAAGAAAAGCTGACGTAATATGACAGGATAATAAATAAAAATTAAAGATTTCTCGATGGTATTTGTGAGATACATATTTATCTTTAAAAAATTTAAAAAGAAAGAAAATTGAAACAAATTCTACAAATCTTTATTGAAATGGAAAATTTTAAACACTGGACGAAAATTCTTCAATAACTAAATCCGAACTAAAATAGATTTCACCAGAACAAGATCTGATTTAGAACTGAAGTAAAATTGAACTAGAACAGAACTTGAGCTGAACTAGAACTTAACTAAGCTAAACTAGAAGTGAACTATCACTAAAGTTTAATCTTAAATTTTTCCTAAATTTCTACGAATTGCAAATTTTCTTTTAATCCCAAATTTACCTTTAAGTCTCCGATTTGACATACCTTTTTCTCAGATCATAAAATTTCTTAGATTTTTTTTAAATGTCAAATTTATTGTCGATTTTTCCTAATTCACAAATTTATCAAAAATTTTCCTTAAATCACAGTTTTGCCATAAACATACAACGTAAATCGTAAATTCACCATAAATTGTTTTTGAATCAGAAACTTATCATAATTTTGCCTTTATCACTTTTATCATCAATTTTCCCTCATTGACAGATTTTTCATAAATTTTCTTTATATGACTAGTTTGCCGCAAATTTTCTTTAGATCACAAAATTGTATTAAATTTTTCATTCGATCACAAATTAATCGTATATCATAAATCGAAATTTTCGATTTTTTATTTTTTCTTAACCACTGTATCATCATCATTAATTTTTTTTAATTCACAGACTTTTCGCAGATTTTCTTTAAATCACAAATTCACTTAAATTTTCCTTAAATCACAAGTTTTTGGTAAATTTCTTACAAACGGAATAAAAGATACAAATGAATCTCAAAGTATGTTGTCATAATCCAAATATCGTCATAAATATTGTTTTAATCGAAATTTTGTCACAATTTTTTCAATCGCAAATTTGTGTTCCAATTAAAAATTTTATCTTTAATTTTCTCTTGGACTCAAATTAAGGGCATATTTGCTTTATATCTTAATATTCTCTGAACAGTTTCTAGAACTCCAATATTTTGTCAACATGTTTTTACTTCAAAATCAAATAAATCTTATTTTTTTCTATAAATAAATCTTGTTAAAAATAAATAACTCAAAATAATAATTAAAAAACGTGTCATGCCTTTTTTGCACTTCTAGCATTTTCAGCTTTATTGCAAAATTTACATGATTTTAACATTTTGTAGATGGAAAAGGTCACAATAAATTGTAAATTTATTTATGATTTAATTTTTAGTGTTTTTTGTTGTTTTTGTTTTTTTTTCTGAAGTAACTCCTCCTCCTTCTAGAAGGTGTTATTTTCATAATTAATAGACGTCTTATCGTACAATAACATTTTGCATTTTGATCATAAATTAAGAGCAAAAAAAACAACACAAACATTTTATTAACTACTGTATAAATGAATTTAAGTCATAAACTCCTTATGAATAATATAAAATGAAATTTAATTTATTTACCTTGATTTCTTTACGTTTTTCTTTTCTATATTTTCTAATTTTGCAAAAAGGCCTACGAATTTTAATTGCCAGAGAAGTCTATCGAAGCATACAATACCAAGAGGAGTCTCAAACCCCAGAGCAGCCAGAGGAAACGGACGCAGTGCAGCAATTATTTATTTAGATGAGTAATTAACACGACATCGTACTTTTTGATGTTTAAGTGTTTTTAATCATAATTTTTTGTGAAAAATTTTCTTTTAATAAAGTAAAAAGAAAACTAAAGTTAACCTACATTAAGAGACTCTTAAGAGGAAAACTAAAATTAAAAAAAAAAAACAAAAACAAAAGAAACAAAAAATAAGTAGAAGGTCATAGAGTGTATTATTGGCCAACTCTCAACACTGTTGTAATTACAAAACGTCAATAACTGTGTTTTTTTAAGGGACCAAATTTTTTCTCTTTATTCAAGAACAAAAAGTGCAAGTTCGACAAAAACATTAGATTTTAGAAAAAAGTCCTTAAAAATAGAAAAAACACAGTGGTCCCAAAATGCTTTTTTTTGGAAATAATTCTGTAACTTTGAAATTGTTCAATATTTTTCACACCGACATATTTCTAGTGGGTACTTGGGTCGAGAAGTGGTTCTCCAAAATTGGTCACATCAGATATGATATTTTAAAAATTACCAACATATTTTAAATGATTTAATATTATTATTTTCCCCGAAATGGATTATTGGGTATTTTGGAGAGATAACGTGGGAATCTATTTATAGTTTTATATCAAAGATAAATTTGTTCATATTATATGCAGATTTAATTACAGAATTATTTCCGAACAATTTAAAATGATATATTCCAATTGATGTGAGTCAATTATTGTTGAGCATAACAAAAAGAGACAGACAGACAGATGGACGTACATAGCTTGTCGATTTCTATTTTGATTTAATCAAGAATATATATGCATTTTGGGGTTTGAAAATGATTTCTTCTTAGCGTTACACATCGAATAACAAAATTATATACCCTCTTCTTCACAACTTGTAGCGGTGGAGGCTATGAAAAGAGTGTTTTGGGATCACTGTTTGGCATGTTTTAAGGTTAATAAATCTATTAACGTTTTTTTCTTTCTTAAATAAATTTTTAAAACGAAAGCACACATTTTTGTTTTATTTAAGTTAAGACGAAATATTTTTATTCTGAAAAAATGATTTTTACATGATTTTCAATTTCAAAACTTAATAAACTTTTTTTTTTTTTTGAAATTTAGTTCATTTAACATTTTAATAGATTCTACTAGATTTATTTTTACTACTCATTTAATATAATGTTCGAATATTTAGCATTAATTAAAATTTATGTTTATTTCTTGTTAAGGCAAACAAAAACAAAGAGAAACGAAAAACTGTAACAAAGAATTCTAAATAAATTGTTAACAAAATGAAAACAAATAAAGTAATAAATGAACGAAAAATATTATCAAGAGAAAAAACTCATAAAATTAATTAAATTAGATTATTTCCGTTACTAATTAATGGTTAAAATGGTCTTGGTTTCCGGGAGGGAGAGAAAGAATTTCCTTTTTGTTTACGAAAAATTGCTGCACAAATTGTAACAACTTTAAATGTTTCTAAACACGAGAGCAAACCAAGAACAAATGAGGGTGAGTATGTATATGTATGTGTATTACCATGAGACTACCAATATGAGGATTGACAAAATCACTAATTCACATAAAATGCATAAAGATAAAATTAAATGTTTTTGTTCAATTTTTTTTGGGCAAAATGTAATAAAATTTAATTCTCTATTTCCTTCGCAGTCAAAAAAGAAATAAAATTTTATATGAAACAAAACAACAACAAAAGATTTTGGTGGTTAAATGATAATGAAAAAGACAAAACAAAAACAAAATTTCATTCATATAAATTTTAGTGCCTGCCAACATTTTTTCAGGAAAAAAACTTCATAAACAAAATGACCAACCAGCTTCAAGATTAGATCCAGATATAGATTCCAATTCAGATTATATTTCAGTCTATTTAAGATTCTAAGACAGTTTATATTTTAGATTTGAGCTCAGATTCTAGTGCAAATACCGGTTAAGATTAAGGTCTCCAATCAAGTACAGATTCAAGTTTAGATACGAGTTCATTTTTTAGTTCAAAATATAAATCAGATTCTGGTTAAGAAAAAATTTCAGATTTTCAAATTCTAGTTCAGTTCTAGATCAGACTCAAGTTCATATAAGTGTTCATATTCTAGTTCAGATTTTTTATCAGATTCTGATTTTAGTTAGATTCTACTTGAGATTTAAGCTCAGGTTCGAGTTCAAAATCTGGTTCAGTTCTAGTTCAGTTCCAGTTCAGTTTATTTATTGTTCAATTCAATTTTAGTTCAGCTCAGTTCTATTTCAGTTTTAGTTCAGTTCTATTTACGTTCTAGTTCAGTTCTAATTCAGTTATATTTCCGTTTTAGTTCAGTTATAGTTCCTATCAAGTTCAGTTCTAATTTACCTCTTGTTCAGTTCTTGTCCAGTTCTGTTTCAGTTCTAGTTCAGCTCTAGTTAAATTTTAGTTATGTTTGCAATTTTAAAAGAGTTCGTTCTTGTGCCACAATACTGAATGGATCATTAACCAATAACGATGGAAGTACCTGATGGAAAGTGATGGGTAATTAGTCCCTGAAACAAAACCGCATCAAACCCCTTTCTTTTTCGAAACAAAATGCAATGATTTATTACAATTATTAAGTAATTATACTGTATCCTCCCCTGCGTGAGTGGAAAAACATGAGGTAATTTTTTATAAAAATTGTTTCAAAATGCTTTTTAATTAACAGAAAAATGATGTATGACTTTTTCTTAAAATATAAACTTTTATTACCAACAAAACTTGATAATTACTTTAAGTGAAATAGTTTATGAATTGTGGCATCAACATTTCGTTTAGATTTTCAATTTTCATTAATGACTTTATGAAAGAAAAATGAGAAATAAATAACTTACACACGACATTTATAACTTAACAAAAACTTTGTGGGCAACTAAACCACCTCATTTCCTTAAAGTCCTTTTTAAGAAGGAATTATTTAAGACACACACATACAAACAAAATAAACTAAACCATAAATTTCACTTATTAATTTTAGCAAAACACTATAAGAGATTGGGTGAGCGTCCTGAAACTATGCAACACATTTTGTAAATATTTTTTTGTTTTGTTTTTCAAACAATAAGAAAAACATTTAAGACACACAAACAAACAAACAAACAAGCAAGCACACACACCCTTAAGTAAAGTTTCAATTAACCAGAAGAAAATTAACTAAGAAACTTGAATATTTTTGTTTTGTTTCTCTGGTCCTTTTCTCACTTAAATGGAAAAAAAAAAGATTTGGGATTTTTTTTTTTTGCTACTTAAAGTTTCATATACTTGGCAAAATTCCTAAATCCAATATAACAAACTTTTCGATTTTCATTTAGTTGATGTTGTTGTTTTTGCTATAGAGTTTTATTTGTGAGAAGGGCAGCATATACATAGGGATGAAATTGAATATGTTTGGGAAAAGAGATTTATAAATTTTGAAAAGTTGAGTTAATTTACATAAGGCTTTCTCTGGAAAAACCTATAAAATGTGTGAAAGGATAATCTAACGTTTTTTTTTTTTAGAAACGGAACTATGGGGTTTCTTAAAAGTTCCGACCTAAATATATTTATTGCCTGAGGTATCTTAGAGTGTTACCATACTTTGAGCCCTGATAGCTCCATTACTGTGCAAAATGCCTGATGACTGATTTTCCCAACTACTAATAATTAGTCCCTCTGCTATGCTTGACTAAAATTATGTTTAAATCAAAGTAGCCGCTTCGAAGTTATGGAATTATATTCAAAATTGACTTACTCAAGTCCCAATGTCACATTTAGAACATAAACAGAAAATGGTACCTTATTTAAGCACCGATAGCTCCATTCATGGACAGAATATGAGGCCCTACGCTATGGCCGAGTAAAATTTTATTTGAATCCAACTAATCGTTTAAAAATAATGAAATTATTTCCAAAAGTCACTTTATTCTGTCCCAATGTATCGTTTAGCTCATTGAATGAGAGTAAAGAAAACAAAATAATATAAAGAACTGAAAACTTTTTGATAAGTTTATTAGCCCAAGAACTATTGCAAGAGTGAAGAAAGAAGATTAGAAATGAAACTTAAATAATCCTTAGAAAGGTTGATATTGGCACGATATTAAACTATCAAGTTATGCTCACATACATTTATGCTACTAAAAATACTCCCAAAAACGATGTTTAAGAAATTCATTTAAACCTTTTTTTTCATTTGTACAAATATGCATAAGTTTGTCACAGCATATTATATAGGTTTTAGTTTGTATGTGTTAGTTTTTTTATTTGCTCACACATTTATTATCCTGCTCTTTATGACTATAAGTTGTTAATAGAGAAACTATGCAAAAGTATTCAAAAACTATTTTCATAAGTTAAAGTGATAAAATTTAAATACTAACAAAAGAAAACAGACACACACACACTCTTTCATGCACACACATACATACATAAATTCTAAAAATTTCTTAAAACGTGTAAAGAAGTATAAAAATGGTATTAGAAAATCTTACTTTTTTATTTAATCAAAAGCTCTTTTTTACCATTTTACCTTTACAATCTTACATACACACGAAAACACTTACACTCATATACTTGAAAAACTTTATAAAAGTGTAACTAAGCTAAGGATCATAATAATTTTTGAAGCTATTTTGTGGCATCCAGCATCTAAAGAGGAAAATTAAATTAAATTTAATTAAATTAAAATTTACACATTGTTGAAAAATCCTTTTTTTAGTGATATAATAAAAATAATACACTATTTTATTCTCGCTACACACAGCCAAACTCACACTTTAACACACTCACATAATATGTATATATTCATATACATTTATTCAAACCATTTAAATGACATTCATTACAAACACATGTTAAAAGTTTTTGAATATATGTTTTATACTCCTCCTTTTTTTGGTTGTTACGTTTAAAAAAATAGAGCGTAGAGAACGTATTTTTTCTCATCAAACGGAAATCTACTGTTAACATACGACTTATACATATACAGAGGCACATAGGCATAAACTTTCAAATGGATTTCTATGTGTTTGCGCAAAAAAGGAAACAGTAGCTAAGAAAATAAGTTTAATTTCACAAATTTTTGGAATTTTATTTAAAGCTCAAAAAAGGATATTAGAAAAAGTCCTAAAATATGATTAACAGAAAAAAAGAATTTATGGTTGTAATTCTACATAAAATTCTGCAAAATGTGAGTAAAATTTTTTTCATAAATTCCAAGGTCCTTATAAAAAATTTCCAATAGAAAATAATAATTTTGAAATTTTTAAATATTTTCAATAATTTAAATAAATTTTAAAAACACAAACTAAATTAAGATTAAGAGAAAAAATAAAATTTTGAAAATCTTTAAAAAGGATATTAGTGAAATTTATTAAATACAAGAGGAAAAAAATATATATAAATATTTACAAACTATAAAAATATACAAGAAAATAGAAAAGTAAATCATAAATACAGAAATTCGAAAATTTTGAAGTACAAATGTAAATATTTTCAAGTAATGAAAATTTATGAAAATTATTTTAACATCGTGTTTTCAACATTCAAACACGACTTGTATAGTAAGAGTAACCCACAAGTTATGACCAAAAAAAAATCTACAAAAATTACCATCCTTATAAAAAATCTGAATATATTTATAATGTCAATATTTTAATTTAATTTAATTAAATACTTTTTAATATGATTTGTCCTGCATTAAAACACAATTTGTAAATTAAAAATTTTCCGTAAGTTTTTTACCATTGTAAAAAAAAAAGTTTTTGAAATCAAATTTTTCTGATTAACGAATATCCAACAGTTTATAAAAATACATAAAATTAATTTAGTTACAGAAAAAATGTCATCCACTGCTGTTGGTAAAAAAAGATACTGGTGGAACTTTTAAAATATTTAAAATATAATGATGAATTTTAGTAGAAATATTCATTAGAATAAACCACAAATTGTGATCTGAAAAAATCCGGAAAAATTATTATCCTTTCACAAAAAAATTGGAAATATATTATTCATTTCGATATTTTATGTCATTTAAAATTGATATTATGTTTAGAAAATTAACTCAATAATATAGTATTTGAAAATTCTGTTTTTTAAGGACATTAGTGAATATTTTGAATTTGTAGGAATAAATTAAAAAAATTTAACATGATCCCACAGTAATGAAACGCAAATATATCCTTATATAGAAAATTGAATTCCAAAAACACTAAATTGTAATTTACTTTAAAATGTTCATATACAAATATTCACAAAACAAACTCAGTTATAGATAAAATACATTTTTTTCTAATCATAAAAAAGGATATTAGTGAAGCATCCTAAATATTACAAATAGAAAGAAATATTTATAAAAATATATAACAAGTTCTAATGTACAAGAAATCTAGAAAAAATTATCCTTGTTCAAAACTTTTAAATTTTTTAATGATATCAACAATTGAATTTATTTACAATTAATAAAACAAAAAAAATTAAATTTCCCAAAAATAAATGCACAAAAAATATAAATTTTGTTAAAATATTAAATAAAAGTGAAGAATTTAGAATTTTCAAAAATTCGATTTTCCTAAAAACATATTAGTAAAACTTTTAAAATATTATGTTTAAAGTATTGAAAATTATTAGAACATCTTTGAAAATAATAACAATAAATTAATTTAATATCACGTTCACAAAAGAAAAAAACAACTCAAGATGTGAGTTAAAAAGTTAAAAAAATCTTAATTATAAATATGAATAGGGAATTAAAAAACTTTGAATATCTATAAAAAGGACATTTGTAAAACTTGTTAAGTAATAGAAATTTCAAAAGGAAAATTAAATATAATATTCACAGCAATAAACGGCAAGTTGTTATACAAAAATTAAAAAAAAAGATATCAGCTTGCATAAATAAAATAATTAAATAATTGTACTACCAATATAATACATTTTATATTAAGTTTTTTTTAATCGTGTCAGAAATTATTCTTAATGGACTTTCAATGAATATGCGATTTTTAAAAAAATGTATGTTACTATTCTGCATTAATGAAACGAATTTTTTAGAGATTTTTATTTTTCATTTGATATTCATATTAATATTATTTATGCATATTGACATTTATATATCCTTTCTAATTTGATGTACCTTAAAGAAAAATACTTCTAGACATTGAGCAACCTAAAGTAGATTATAAATGATAAAGAAAGATAAGCAAATTGCAATCTATTAAAAAGGATATTAGCAGAATATTGTAAATATAAAATTAAAAGTTCCGATATTTTGTCACATAATGGATGAAAACAAACTACATCCTGTAATCTAAAATAGTATTAAAAAATTAATTTTTTGTGGAAAATTAATATCCTTGAAAATTTATTACATAAAATTTGATGTTAAAATGTTAATTATTTGAAAAAAGAAAACATTTATAAAATGTGATATATGATGAAGGTGAATAAAATTGTTGTAAAACGATATTATTTAGCAAAATAACTGCAAACAACTAAAAATGAAATACACAGTTATTTAACTAAAATTACAGAAAAACAAATTTTAGTTTATAGCAAAAAAAGGATATTTCATGATGAACAAAAAATGCCTAATTCTAAAATGTTACTAATTGTTTGTATAATTAAGTAAATAGAAACATAAATTGTTACATTAAAATTATAGAGAAATTTAATATCCTTCAAAAGGATAATTATGGAATCATATGGTTTTTGATATAACAGCAAAAAGCATTCGTTTGACTCAATCTAAATAATTTTATAATATTTTCTAGCTTAAACATTAAATTCTAAAATATTGTTTATAAAAGGATATAAGAGGACAATTAATAAAACTTAATATAAAGGACTTCAAAAATACATTTATTAAAAAATTGTATATAAAATATAATTAAAACAGATAAATCACAAATTGTGTAATTCAAATTTAGTTGATAAAACATATCCTTGATAAGAATAATATATTAAAGATATTTAAATGAAAGAAATAAATAAAAAATAAATTTTCATTCTTTTCACTTTTAAAATTTAAAAAATATTTTCTCGTTTTTTTGTAAAACAAAAATATATGAGGATATTAAAAGGTATACATTCTTTTGAAAAAACTACACGAAATATTATTCGTTATCTGAAACATGTTATGTTATTAAAAAAATTGAATATTCTCCTTTGAGAAAAATTGTATTGAAGTCCTTTCCAAGGATATTTTTTTACAAACTTAATAACACATCTTAATTACTTAAGTTGATTTTAAACTAAAAAGTATTAATTAGATAGTATTAACTATTATTAAGAAATATAGAAGACTAATTGTGGTATTAAAGGTAAATAAAAAATCATAAGTCCTGTTTAAGGACAATTTAAAAAAAAATATTATACTTATTTAAGCTATTCTAAATTAATTTTAGGTTGAAAATTTATTTTTTTAATTTCAGGCTTGAAAAAATATTTTATTCTTAGTTTCCAGAAAAAGGATATATGAAAAACTCTAAAAATACACACGTTATTTTAAATATATATGCGACATATTATTGGAATAGATGAAAGACAAGTTGTAGTGCTAAAATTTTATTTATATAACATATGCTTTACAAGGATAATTAGGTTAAAAAAAAATTATTTTTTATTTCTGGTTTCAATATTTAAAATAAATTTATGTTGTAGAAAAAATAATATAAAGCATTTTTTAGACGTTTTGAAATAAAATTCATTAGCATTTATTACAAAGAACTTTTCAGGACTATTAAAGTTTCTTTCGTAAAATAAAGAAATATTTTCATAATATTGTTTTCCACTGTTTTCTATGTGACATGAGGGTGCGTTTCCTTGTGTATACATGCTTTCATATATGTTTTTTTCTGAACAGATGTAAAATATCTATACAGAAAAAGGAAGTTAAGCCATATTGTCATCATTTTCATAACATACAACGGAAACGTATAAACCGGGTGTCACATACTCTTCCCTTTCGTTTCATTTTTTTTTTTTGCGTTTGCAACATTTAAACAATATCTACGTCATACACATGTCTATACACTATAACATAAATATATTCAAGGGGTACATTTGCTTGACATCGTCCTTCTGTTATACACTCCTATTTCGTTTTTATGTCTTTTTTTTTGTGGAGCTATTATTTCCATTTTTTTCTATATATATTTCCAGTATATTTCCCTTTTTTAAGGATGATAGCTTGGTTATTATGTATTTTACAAATGTAAAAGAATATTAATGCTATTTGTATGTCACCAAGTCTTAAAATGTTTGTTAAACATATACTTCTACATATAAGAATATACATATACATACTTAAACAATAGCATATCATGTGTGTGAGTGTTTGGTTAAACAGTAACATTATGAATCTTAATACATTTGCCACCAACAGAACACACTCATTAATCTATATGATGATGTAGACATTATCCTGCATGAAATTTTACATCTTTTAACCAACGCACACTTCTATACACACAGAGAAATAAAGACATAATGATTAGATTTACAGACATTTATATACTGACACACAAAGAAACATATTTTCTTATAAAAATATGAAGAATTTTTAAAAAAGGAAATAGCACCAACTTTAAAAGGAGAAATTTGAAATGAATAATAAAAAAGGATATATGGACAGTTTTCAAATTATAAAACATAGGATGGTGAAACTTGGCGATAATTACGTTTGTCATAAAGGACAAATTGTGTTCACAATTTTTCTTTAATATGTTGCATACTTAGCAGGATATTTGTTAACAATAATAAAAAATCAAATTTTTTTAAAAGATTTTACGATGTCTCTAATACTCACAGAATATTTGAGAACGTAATAGCACTTTCTTTTGAAATTATATAAAAATTTTTAAAGATTCATAAAAAGGATATATTGCAAGCTCTGAAACTATAAGACAAAGGACAATGAAACTCGACTATAAATAAACTTGTTGAAGAAAACAAATCATGTGCATAATTTTTCTTAAAAATACTGCATACTTCCGGGGATATTTGACAAAAATATAGAAAAAGTAAATTTTTACAAAACCGATTTTGCGAGTGCTGTTTCAAAATTAAGTTATTGCAGTAAGAGTTTTAAAATTTAGTCCCAATCAACTTCAACTAAAAAGTGTATAATATTACTTAATTAAATATCCTTGCCAGGATAATTAGAGATAACTTATGAATGAAATAAACAATTAAAAATGTTTAATTTTTTATTTAAAAAAATTCAACATTTCAAAAGAGGAGTTAATGAACACATGTTAGATACTGATCCTTGGTCCTTGATATATTATCTATAACTTATCAGAAACGGTTCACAATAGCAATGAGAGACTGAAGTGAATGAAATTCTATTTTTAGTTTTCCACGTCCGAAATCCACTCCCATAAAGGGGTAGTGAATTAAAAAAGTAGACAAAAATGAAATGTATTATATGCAAAGTGTGAAATAAAATAAATAAAAAATATATAAAATAAATAAAAAAATTATAAAAATTAAAGTATTTATAACAAAACAATATTTTTGTTTGATATCCTTAAACAGGATATAAAAAAAATCATCACAGTTTGTCATTTTATTATAGCTCTCATAAAAAGCAATTATTTTCTTAATAATTCGTATACTTTGGAAGCTACTCATATATCCTTTTTTCAAAAAACAAAAAACTACTTAAAATTTTTGTAAGAAACTGCACCAATTTCTAGTCAATAATAGTTTTCAACATGTAAAAGTGTTTAGTTTGTTTCCTTTCGAATTTAATATCATCAATAATTTCATAAAACTCATTTATTTCAAAAAAGGATATATAAAGAACTTTTTAAAAAATGCTGAAAATTTCTTGAAATTTTGTGGGCTAAATAAGGATACTATATGACAGATTGTCAGCAATAAGTAACAAATTTTTCCAGTTGGTCTCATTATTTAACACTTAAATACAGTGAACATCTTTATACTAAATTCATCTCTATTTTTTAATAATACATTTTCTTATGTTTTTGTTTTCTCAGTTTTAATACTTGTGTAATTTTAAAAGCTTATACACGAATCATCATTATTGTAACATACACTTATACAAAAGAAGCATACAATTACAAACATATATAGACGTACATGCACAGATTATAAAGTAACTTATCAACAGGAATGTTAAAGCTGACTTTTTGTTACTTTTGTTGCTGTTGTCGTTGTTGTCACCATTATCATCATCAAAAGCAACAACAACATTAATAATAACAACATTGTGATGATCTTCATTATCACTTTAGCAATTAATGTTTTATTTTATTAAATAAGCAGAAAACAAAGGAGAAGAGAAAATAAATATAAAATAATTTACTTGTATTTTCCCTCACACGAATTTTTAAAATTTATTTTTCATATTTTTTAATCCTTTTTTATGATTTTTCTAACCAACTCAAGCATTGGGATAAATAAAAGTTAAAATAAAAGGGGGTATAGCAGATACTTGTCAGGCATTCATTATAATTAAGTCAAAAAGTTTAAGTACTTTCAACTACACATACTCATATAACCACATACAAACGCACTCACCTACACGCACACAAACTTGGAAAACACTTAAAGATTTTACATGAGAGAGATATTCAGGTTTAATATAAATAAAACTTCCGTTTTAATTTTAACATAATTTCTCAACGGTAACATACTTTTGGTAACAACATGAGAGAAAAAAAGTTTTAAACTGACTGATGACTGTATGAGTATGTTATTGATGTATAGGAATGTGTTTAAGTGTATGTATGTGAGAGCATTTCTAAAGATTATATTATAATGTATATTATAAAATAATTAAATCTTGAAAAAAATTATGAAATAAATAAAAAATTCTGCTGCAGCTAAATCCCCAGCAACAGAAAATATTAGGAGAAAAAATAGTGAAATAAAATAAAACGAACAAAAGGAAACTTTTGTTGAATATTTACAAAAATTATGCTAAATTTTGCATTATTTCTTCATCACAATATATTTTAAAATCAAAGCTCTTGTAATAGTTAACGAATTTTTAAGAGTTTATAATATTTTGAATAGCAGCCCATATGTCCTTTTTTAAATAAAAGAACCTACAAATTTTAGGCTTTTAAAAGTTCAAAATCTTATAATAGTTTGTCTTCAGTTCTTGTAATAGTGATGCATTTTTAAAATAATTTATAATACTTCAGGAGCGGCTCATATATTTTGTTTAAAACAACAAAAACAAATTTTCAAAATTGTTATTTCTATGAGTTTTTCAATCTTAAGATTTGAAAATTCAAAACATACATACAAACAAAAATATGTATTAAATTTAACAATTATCCATAAAGGACACGCTGCGTTTTTAAAAGTAAGATTTTTTAATTATTCGCAAAATGAGGAGAAAAATTGGATACATTTGTAAAATTTTGCGAAATGTTTAGGTAACAATTTAGATGAGAGGTAGATAATTTACAGTTGATATACTATATAGGGATTACTTGAATATAAATTTTAAGAACACAAAAAAACATATTATTAAAATTCTATTATTTTAAGTCTTAGTTTTGTTAATTAAATCTTTAAATAATCATTTATGTATTATCCTTAAAAAGGACTTGAAATTTAAAAAAAATTCTTTACCACAATTTGTATTTCAAACTTACCTACCACAATTACCAAAAAAATTTGAGATATCCAAAGTAAATGCAAAGCCTCCCATATATCCTTTTTTTTAAATCTTATTTTTTTGTACTAAGACTTGTTTTAATAAGTTGTTTTCATTATAGGCAAGTTTCATTTTAATTTAGTTTATTTTAAACCTTAGTTTTGTTTATAAATAAAAATAAAAAATAATCGTTTATGTATTATCCTTAAAAAGGAATTGAAATTTAAATAAATTTCCTCATCAAAATTTATATTTCAAACTTACTTACCACAATTACCAAAAAAAATTAGATATACAAAGTATATGCAAATCGTCCCATATATCCTTTTTTCAAATTGCTAAATGTTTTACAAAAACTTGTAAAAGAAAACTTCGTTTCAATTTGTTCAATAACACCAAAGTTTTTCATATATCCTTTTTTTCGTTTAGCATATTCAATTCTTTGTTCAACTGTTTTTTTTTTATAAAAATAAATCACAGACACGTTGAGGAATATAATTTGCAATGAGATGATGAGAGCTGTAAAATTATTACTTATAAAATCAACGAAACAAGAATTGTAAGAAAATCTAGGGGTGTAAAATTTATGTGTATGTATAAGTTTTTTTCAAGTGTATAAGAATTTAAATGAAAGAGTGTATATGAAATATTCATAAATATATGGTTGAATAAACAAATACATATGCAAACATAAATAAAAAATATATAAGGAATGCTGTTGTTACTATCACATACATATGACTGTATCCCATGACTTATTAGAGTGTATGAGTTAAATCACCTGCACTTTTACACACATACATACACATACATCTATACCTACTATTATTAATAATAACACAACGTAACAACCTCTCGCATATTAACGTAATTTATTTGCATTAAGGGAGTAAAAACTGATTTATGGTTGATGGTTTTGATGTTGTTTTCAACATAATCATTTTCTTTTCTCTTCTCTTCTTCCTTTTCTTTACTTTCTTGTGGAAAAACTGTCTGAGAGTAAGTGAGATGAGTGAGTATGTGATTACAGGGATTATGTAGGTTCTGTTGAGGCAAAGTTACTTTAAAGAGTTGCTTTCATGTTTAAAAAATATAATAAATTATATTAAATGATAATTAAATTATTTAATATGTTTTTTTTTCTTTATTCAAGCTGTCTTTTTTCCTAAATAGAATTATTAATTCATTTAGGAAAATATAAAAGGAAGAGAAAAAAATAATGTGAAAGAGTTCAAATATAAAATCACATTAAAGGTGTCACCCCATTAAATATGATGACAAGCCAAGAATATAATGAAAGAAACTAAATAAAGTCAAAGTAAATTAGAAATTATGACTCAACATTAAGAAGTGACACAAAAGGATTTTTTTATTTTTTTTTTAAGAAATTAATTATTTCTTATTTTATTAAATGAAGCATGAGAACTTGTTTAGAATGCTAAAGGTGGCACAAAGGACTACGCTATAGATTAGATGTGGAACGCTTTTTCATAAAACCAAATGCAACAGACAAAATAATATTTCATCATGTGGTCCTATACATCATAAACTATACTGTGGAACAGACTACAAAGGCTTCACTATAGTCTGAAGACTGAAAATAAAGGCTTAAAACTTACTTAAAAGGCTACACTAAAGACTACGTTAAAGGTTAGATTATAGACTACATTATAGGCTGCACTTTAAAATACATTAGACTATGAACTGTATTATAAGCCAGATTATAAACTACGTTATGGTCTACGTTAAAGACTACAGACTTTGCTATAAAATATAAAATTTCTTTTAATATTCTCAATCAGTTCTTAGCAATAATTTGAATTCCTTTTAATATTTACAATTTTTTAATTAAAATTTATTTGTCTTTGTATTTACTTCTTCATGCAATATAATTTACATTTCATAGCATTCCATTCCATGCTTCGTAAAGCAGCACCTTTTGTAAATTTATTTCTCTTAACTATTATTTTGAATATAAAATACTTGAATTTCTTGATTTCTTCAATTATTTTTTAATTACCTTGAGTGTTTAATTTCACAACAAGGCTATTGCATATTTTCATCTTCAGCCAGGGCTGTATGTACTTTTTTTAATTTCCACTCAGCAATCAACAACATCAGTCATTGCCATCGTCCTTATCAATCTTATCTTATGGCTCTTATTGCATTTTTACATCACAAAAAACTAAAAGAAAAAAAAATGAATTAAAATTCTTTAGCATATTTCTTGTAATTGACTTTTAAATTCCAGAATTATTGAAAAAGCAGAAAAAAAGAGATGAATAAGGAAAATCACTATGGCAATCTATGTGGACTTACAGTTGTAAAATTGTTGAACAATTTTACACATCACAACAAGTCCTTTTTTTTGCATGCTTCAACAGATTTAAATTTCGTTCGCTCTGGTCATTGTAGGGAATGTAGTCTTCTGGTGAATTTCTCTTTTTTCTGCTATTTTTTTTATAATAATATTTTAATACTTTAACACATGACTGTAATTAATGTGATTTATCAGTGCATTTTTATGCTCTTTCATTCAAGCATGAATATTAATTTTTATTGTTGCATTTACTCCAACGTTCAACATGACTTTACTTCCAACTTTTTCTACTTTTTTTCGCAATATTTGTGGAGAAAATATGAATAATAAAAAAGCAAATAGTAATAATGCGCCTACAATTCTTATATGTTTATGTATGTGTGTGTGCAGCGAAAGTAGTGGTAGTGAGTACACTTGAATTCATATGCACAGATAAGGATATGAAATTGAAATGTTAAAAAAAAAATAAGTGAAAATAACCAAATATATTTTATTTTATAAACAAACACAATAACAATTTTATCTACAAACTGAAGCAAAAATATTAAAAAGGTGAAAAAATAGCAGAGAAGGTCTACAAGTGAAATGAATGAAATAAAAAGGACTACGTAGTTTAAGATATATATTTCAGTAAAAAAGCAGGAGTAATATTATATATTTAATTTAGCATCTATTCTATTACGTAGTCTATAGCTGGATCTGTATTCCAGTATGTAGCAAATCATAGTATATTGTCAATCGCATTATAATATATATTCAATATTTTAACGTATGACGTAGTCTATATTTTATTATTCACACAACATAACGTAATTTATAGTTTAGCCTAGATCGTGTTCATAATCCAAACTAAATAGTGTAACTTATAACGTAGTTTGTAGTTCAACCAACAACGTAATATTCAATCATATAATATAACGTAGTCTCTACTCTATTTCATATAACATGGTCCACAACATAGCCTATATCGCAGTCATTTAGTCTATAATTCTGTCATCTAACTCATAACATAATTTATAACATTTATAACCTGTAAAGTGGTGCATAGTCCAGCCTATAAAATAGTCTATAGTCTAGCTTATAACAAATTCTATAGCCCAATCTATAACGTATTCTATAGTCTAGCTTATAACGTAGTCTACACAGTAGTCAATAACGTGGTCCATGAACTAGCCAATAAGGCATTTATAATTTTACCCATATTTTTGTTTACATCGTAGTTAAGTTTTTAAAAGCGTAGCATATAGTTTAGCATAGAACGTAACTATAGTCCAAACTGTATAGAGTATGTTATAACGTAGTATATGGTGTAACTAACAATATAATCTTCAGTCTTAACATAGTCTGTATTGTGAATTATACAACATAGTCTATAGTTGAACATGTATTGTGATCTATAGCATAGTCTATTATATATTATATAACGACTAATATATAACGCAAGTTATTCTCTAGAGTACCTTGTAGGTTTTAGGCTGGTGGCAGAATAGGATAACACATAGCCGTAGGTTAATTTCATTTTTCTAATTTAATTTAGAGTATAATTCATGGTATTCTATCAATCGTTTTTATGATGCAACCTATATCTTGACTATAACGTATTCTTAAATAATGCTTTATCAAAAATGGACTATAATATTTAGCTTATTTGGAGCAACCTAATCTAGCCTCTAGGGTTTTCCCCAATTATGTGTGAATTTTATTAACACTAGTCTACTTTCAGGGTTATAAAATAACATTAAATTCCTTTCTCCAAGTGAAACTTTAGCATCACATTTATAAACTTTATATCTTTATGCGTTTAACTTGAAACGTGTTAAACTATTTCGTTAGAGATTAAATAGTTAATTCAACAAACTGTTACCCAAACTTCTCATATACATTCACCAACCTATTAAAAACCTCAAACGCATACACTTAAATAATTCATTGCCTTCGTGCTCATACTCTTTCTGTTCATATAAACAACTATATAATTATGAATTATAATTTATGTGTATTTGTGTGTGTATGTGTTAAGCAGATGTTTGAATAGAAATTTTTCACTAACACTCACACACAGAACAACTTGCATATATTTGATATTAATGAGCACTTAATGTGTCACATTTCTATAAGTATATAATAGACAACTACCAGCACACGCATAAACTCACACACACACACATACAGACAAAAGTAGTTATTTAAACATTTAAATTTCCTTCTTTTTTGTTTTGTTTTATAGCTTTTATTTTTACTCTAAGTAAGCAAACACGTATACAGTTGTTAACTCTACTCTCTCGCAGAGAAAAAAAAGAAAAAGAAAAAATTATAACGAGAAGAAAACAACATTAAATATTTGTAGCATACTTTTGTGCTAAAACAAAATACTTATATAAGTATAATAATGTTTTTTATCACATTCCTTCAACTGAATAATTGTGTGCAACATTTTCTTCTTGTTGTTGCTTTTTTATTTTCATTCTTTTTTTTTTGTATGAGAGAACGAACTCAATTTAACTTTATTTACTAAAGTCGTTAGTAGCTGTTTATATGGATTATAGTTATGCCAAGCGCGATTAAACATAAATATCACACAGGTAGAGAGTAGTTTTCATAATAAATATGAACTTTAGAGTTTTTTTCTTCCTCAACTTTAGTTTTTATTCACTTTTTTGCACTCTAATAGAAGATGGCAAAGAATATAAATTTATATTATAGTCAAAATGTTGGTATGAAGTTGGCATTATAGTTGATATAATAATAGATAATAAATAGTTGTAAATACCCATACTTGATGTCATTAATATGAGCAAGATCTTGAGAGGTGATTGAAGAGATCAAAAAATATAAATATTAAAAGAAATTATAAAAATCCCATAATGACATCTTTATTGGTTTTGCACTTAAAACACTCAAAGAAAAGTTACAATTTAACAATAAAAATAAAATTTTATAAAATTTCTTACAAACAGGATATTTTTATAGTTTAACAGGAGCCCAATATCTCTCCACTGGCCTTGAATCCCGTCAGTTTGGAGGATTTTGTTCTCTTAGTACAAATATCACATTATTATGTTTGTGATCCTCAAGGGCTGTTGCATTGTCTCGGTCCTTAAGTCCATTAGAATTGATCCTTTTGGCATGCATATTTCACAATAACTTCTTTCTGCTCCAACTTTAATATTAACTGTCTCTCAGCTCCTCCAATTATTAATAAGAACAGCTAGTCCTTGATGATCCTTATAGTATCGTTTATAACAACATTATCCTCAGCACAAGCGATGATATTCGATACTTCCGGAATATCCAGTTCCAGAACGTCGTTGTATATAACATTCTAAAGTAATGGTCCCAATACGGATTCCTGAAGGATCCTTGCAGAATTTTGAGAGCATTGTCTTTTCCTATCCGAATCATTCTCACAGGGTTCTGTCATTAAAGTAGAAGCAAAATATTGTCCTATATTTTATAGCCTATAAGCTAGTCCATAGTCAAACCAATAACCCAGTCTAATGCTTAAATATGTTTCTTAAAATCTATTTGCATTTAAATTTCCTTTAACCCAACATTTTATAAACTATTTTGTGTTAATTTCCTTGAGTTTAAAATTCTGTCTTTCTCTTTTGATAGATGACATTTGTAAATTCTTGTTATCTGTGTATGTGTGTGTTTATCGTGCAACTATGAATGACTCTCCTTAACTTCCTGTTTATATATTTTCTATTTGCAATTTGCATAAACAAATATTCAAGGGGAATCAGACATCATCCATATATGATGTCTGAGTAAAGGATTTTTTTCAAATATTTATTTTGTTGTATGATATTTTATTCACTTGTTGTTGTTCTTCTTACATGTCTGTGTGTGTTGGTGTTTACATTTGTGTTACAATTATGGTTGTTAGATGATTTTTTCCCCATTTGATATTTGTAGAAGTTTAAGTAGTTTTTGCTAATTTTATTACAGTTATCGTTGTCTATATAGTTCTTTTTTCTAGTTTTTGTTTATTTTATTTTTATGTTTTTTTGTTGTTTTTCTTCTTGTTTATTACTCTTGATGCTGTTGAGTTGTTATTTAACAAATCAATTTGTTTTTGTCTAGATTATTATTTTTTTTAATGCAGGTATGTTAAGTTGTTGTTTTTACTTCTACTTGTCTTGATAGTTTTGATAAACACATACTGAGATACCACTCCTACACATACATATTCACACGTATTTATTTTATAAAGAATTCTCTTTAAGTTTTGTTTTTTTGTATCCTCCACTACCACATGTTGTAAAGAAGAAATATTTATTCTGTCATTCCTTGTGTAACACTAAGAAGGAATCATGACAGATCCATTAAGTATATATACTCTTGCATCAAATGAAAATCTATGTCGATTAAGCTATGTCCGTCTGGCTGTCCGTTTGTGTGTCTGTCTATCAGTCTGTTTTTTGTTGGCATACCTACGTCCATAATAACTGACAGAGCTTAATGAAATTTGGTCCGAGTATTTTTTATAGTCCTGAAAAGATTCCTATTTCAGAAAATTCGGTTTATTTTACTTAAATATATAGACCGATTTCTGAGTCAACCCCTAATTGCCAGCGGAGAACTTTCTTAAAATTGTCAATTATAAATCGACAAATTATATATAAGTTATATATACATTACCATTATCAAAATCGGTTCAGTAGAAAAAAATAAAAATATAAATAATTTTATGACTCATTAATTGTTCCTTTACATTTGTGGGTGTATGTGTGCATGTGAATGTTACGAAACATAACGTATTTACTTCACTCGCATTTGTGGTGGAGGGAATTCGGCATAACCAACCATAGCATTCTCACTTGTTTTTATTTCATAAATATGAATGTGTGTTCATTTATAAGTTTGTCTTTCCATCATTTTATTTATTTGTTTATCTATTTGTTTTTGTCTGTCTGTTTGTCCGTCCATCCGTCTTTTAGTCTTTATATCTTAACTTAATGTCATGACGTCTATCATTTTTCTTCTTACGTCTTTCACAATTTTATTTCAAAACAATTGTTTATGTTTGTATTTGTGAGTATATTTTTCTATAACAGTAATATGTTTTTATTTATCTTCAGATATATTTTTCTTGAAAGATACTTTTTCTCATGTAGAAATAAGAGGCCAAATGTCAGTGTCAGTTCATATTATATAAGAGATATATTCCATATTGTTATAGATACACCAATACATTCTTACAGTTTCTTTTATTAAGAATATGTGTTAGTAAGACTTAAACCAGATTTACTTAGGTATGTATGTGTTTGAGTATGTTAATATGTGTGAGTAAAATATTCTTAGAAAACTTGTTTAATATTAAATTATCTACTAAAGTTCAAATGATGTTTGTGCGTGTGGTTAAGGTGAGATGATTCTTCATAAATGTATATTAGATATAATAGAAGGATAATATGAGAAATTTTAAGAAAAGTAGCAATTTTCAAGGATATTTATTAATGAAGAAGACAACCTAAGTCGATATTAAAGAAATTTTCATTTTAAGACAAGATTTTCGTAAAATTTAAGTTTTAAGAAAACTTTTTTTACAAATTCAAATGTTTAGGGAATTTTTTATAAAAAATTATTGAGAATTTTTAATTTTTTTTAAAGTTTCAGCTTAAGGTGAATTTTACTTTTTAATAAAATTGCGGTTTTTAAAATCTTTTAAAGATTTTCAGTTTTAAGGAAACTTTCGCAAAATCTCGTTTTTAAGGATTGTTTCATTTGCTTCTTTTAAATATTTTTTAAGAGATATTGCGACTTGATTTCAGTTTCGGTTTAATAGAAAGTTTCACAAAATTTCAATTTTAAAGAAAAATTTTGCAAAATTTTAGTTGTAAGAAAAATTTAAATAATAAAAATATATAAAAAATCAATTTTAAAGTAAAATTCAAAAAAATTAAAAAAATTACAAAATTTTCACAAAATTTAAGTCTTTAAGAACTTTTCAAAATTTTCTAGTATAAAAGAAAATTTCAAAAAAAAAAAAAATTAAAATTTCGGTCTAAATTTCAAACAAAATTTCAATATTAAACACATTTTAACAAAATTTTCTTTAATCAATATTTTTTCATGATTTACACCGCAAACATTTGTGTTTCAAATATCTAACAAAAATGTTTGCTGGGTTATTGAATAATTCAAAAAGCTTTCATATGTTATATGTTTTTATTTTTGGAATTTAAATTTAATTATGAAATTAAAAACCCTTAAAATCTTCTCGTCGTTCTTGACATAAAACTTTCTTAGAAATCTATTTTGTATTCATTTCCAAATAAAATCTTGAAATAATTATCTTATGAAAGGAATCTTCCTTTACATGTGCTTATTAATTTCTTTCTTTTTATGTAACTAAAACTCATTTTTTCATCTCTTTTATCGCTCAAACGAAATCTCAAACTCATTATAAGTGACGTTTTTTTAACGTTTGTTGATTTTTTTTTAGGAAAATTAGATTTTAATTTTCTTAAAAAATGTTTTTTCGTTTCATTTTCCAGTTGCCTGCATAATAATTTTATTTGGTAACATTTCATAATGTTTTTTAATGTGATTTCAGTTTTTTTTCTTACTTTTTTATTTCAAATTTCAACAGAGAACTTGTACTTTGAATGTGAGATTCATTTAATTGAATTTCGTTTCTTTTTTAGTACTTTTTTCACATTTTTTTGAATCTCATAGATTTTAATTTAATTTTTCACTTTTGTGAACTTGTAATAAATGTCTTAATGTCTTCATTTAAGCGTTTTGATGCATAAGAATTTCTTTTACTTCTCATCATGTATTACTTATACTAGAAAAGGACTAAAATGTTCTCTAATACACAAACAAACACTCCATTACGCTCATAGATTTTGTCCCACATATTTGTTTTACACATTTCTCTTTTTTATTTTTTGACTCTTTTTTATTACATTTTGCCATAATTTCATGTAAAATTCTTCCTTAGTGAGGTCAAAGTGCTGGAGAGAAAAAGGATGCTATTTAACATGTTAAAAGTTTTTTTTTTGGAAAAAGACTAAATTAAGGGAGAGTTTCGCACATAAAACTATAAAAATGTATAAATTTTATTAATTTTGTACTAAAATTACACTATTTACATTAGGTAAATAATTATTTAAATAAATTAAATATTTATTTACATAAGGTAAATAATGTAAAGTTAAGTGTAAATTTTGTAAAAATATTTAAAACTTCATTAACTTTATTTTACACAACTTTTAAGAACTTTTTACGCCAAAAACAAATAAAATATATATTCATTATTTACATTTTGTAAAGAATTAAATATTTTACAAAATAGATTTTTTACAAATTGTTGACAATATGTAAATAATGTAATAAAATTACATATTAAAAAAAATATTTTAATAAATTACAATGTTAAATATTTTTCTTCAACTTCCTCCTAAATTCTTTATTGATTTGAGGTAAAAATATGTAAAATTAATATTGACATTTTGTAAGTTTAATTCCAAATTTTTTAATATTTTAATTTGTAATTTACATAACAATTTATTTAACGGACTCTAAGCATACATTCATTATTGACATGAAGTAAATAATGCAAAATAATATGTACAGTATTTCAGGTCAATACAACTTATTGCAATTTTAAAATTAAATTTAAGCGAAATTTCTATTATCTACATTTTGTAAACTTATTTTATTCTATACATATTATTATGTAATTAATACCAAAACAAAGATAAATAATGTAAAATATACAAAAAAAAACTCTAGAACTTATTAAAACTCCTTAAAAGAGGTACATAACTGTAAAGTAATAGAAATTTGCGACATTTTTATTAAAGGACAAATCAAAAATTACATTAAAGGAAGATTAATTTAAGTAATGAAAATTTAATTGAAAAAAAACATACGTAATTAATATTTTTTCCTTTTTTTCTAAAATTTATTTTTATTAAAGTTTTTCAAAGAATTTAATTTTTAATTTTTCCTTCCCCCCATCCCCCCCTTTTCTACATTTTTTATTTCCTTTATGTCACAAACAGCTTTATAACAAAAATTGAATGGATTTCCCTTTTTTAATTTATTTTTAGCCTAAAAGTCTTTTTTTCGGGATATCGAAATATCATAATGAATTAGTTTGAATTAATTTATTGACAAATAAATTGAAATGAAAATGCCGGCATATGTTTTTAAGGAGACAAAACGGGAAAATCAATTAAATCTTGGAGAGAAAAAAAAGAAAAAAAGGCAACAAATAAAGGAAAAAGGAAATTTGCCATCAAGTCAAGTGAAAAAATTACAAAAGCTAAAGATAAAGCTTAAGAGAGAAATCAATGTGGTAGAGATAAAGAGAGAGAGGGAGAGAGAGTGTGTGTGGGTATAAATTCATAGATTTTAATTAATTAAAATAATCAAACATAATTATGCTAAACTCATTCTTATGGTTACCAATGGACAAATAACGTTAATTGAATATAAATTACAAAAGGAAGAAGATTGAATTTCATTAAATATTTCGAAGCTTAAAGGGACAATTAAATGGATAAAAATTAAAGCAGAGTTTTAGAGTAAAATATTCTACAAAAAGAAATTTAAGGATAATTTCCTACAAAAAGGGAATTTCTAATAATCTAAAAATTCTTATAAAGAGAATTTCAGAGAAAATTTTCTATAAAAAGGAATTTTTACAACAGAAATTTTAATACAAATTAGGAAAAATTTTCGTGTTAAGACTTTTTTGAGAAAATATTTCTGTCGTCGATACAAATTCTTCTTAAGAGAAAATATTTCAGTCCAGAAAAAATTGGTCCCCAAAAAAAGTGGTTCCCATATAATAATTTATAATTTTTTTTTGCTCAATTTTTTTTGCAGAAAAGTTTTTTTGTAGAAATTCTAAAAGCAAATTTTCTTTAAGGAAAAATTCTTTATTTCTTTTATTATTTTAGAAAAATTTGCTTTCAAAAATTTTTTGCAAGACTTTTCTTAGAAAATTTTCTCTATAGGAAACTTTTTCTGTTAAAGGAGATTTTTATATAATATTTTCTTTATAAGAATTTTCTTATCAAAAAGTTTCTTGCTGAAATTTTTGTCATAGAAATTTTTTTTAATTTGTTTACAGTTTTTTTATAGAAAAATATTTTCTTTTAGCAAAAAATTTTCTTCATTAAAATTTTCTTTTAGAAAATTTGCTATAAAATAACTTATAGAAAATTTTCATTATAAAAATTTTTTTTAGAAAGAAATTTTCTTATAGAAAATTTTCTCCTCAGAAATTTTTTTGATAGAAAATTTTCTCTTCAGAAATTTTCTTATAGAAAATTTTCTCTTCAGAAATTTTCTTATAGAAAATTTTCTCTTCAGAAATTTTCTTATAGAAAATTTTCTCTTCAGAAATTTTCTTATAGAAAATTTTCTCTTCAGAAAATTTCTCTTCGGAAATTTTCTTATATAAAATTTTATTTATAAGACTTTCTTTATAGAAAATTTTTCTTATAGAAAATTTCCCTTATAGAAATTTTCTTATAAAAAATTTCCCTTATAGAAATTTTCTTATAAAAAATTTCCCTTATAGAAATTTTCTTATAGAAAATTTCCCTTATAGAAATTTTCTTATAGAAAATTTCCCTTATAGAAATTTTCTTATAGAAAATTTCCCTTATAGAAATTTTCTTATAGAAAATTTCCCTTATAGAAATTTTCTTATAGAAAATTTCCCTTATAGAAATTTTCTTATAGAAAATTTCCCTTATAGAAATTTTCTTATAGAAAATTTTCCTTATAGAAATTTTCTTATAGAAAATTTTCCTTATAGAAATTTTCTTATAGAAAATTTTCCTTATAGAAATTTTCTTATAGAAAATTTTCCTTATAGAAATTTTCTTATAGAAAATTTTCCTTATAGAAATTTTCTTATAGAAAATTTTCCTTATAGAAATTTTCTTATAGAAAATTTTCCTTATAGAAAATTTTTTATAGAAAATTTTCCTTATAGAAATTTTCTTATAGAAAATTTTCCTTATAGAAATTTTCTTATAGAAAATTTTCCTTATAGAAATTTTCTTGTAGAAAATTTTCCTTATAGAAATTTTCTTATAGAAAATTTTCCTTATAGAAAATTTCCTTCCTTATAGAAAATTTCCTTTACAGAAATTTTCTTATTTCTTTATAGAAATTTTCTTACAGAAAATTTTCTTTTCTTATATAAAAATTTTCTGTACAGATGTTTTATTTTATCTTATCTTTGTCTGAGGAGAAATGACATAATTTTTACCTGTGAAAATTTTATTTTCACAAATTGTGTTTGTTTTAAAAGTTGTTTTATTTTTTAGTTTTAAGTTTTATTCTTCGTTAAATATTGACCAGTTTACAGAGTCTCTGGCCTCCTTTTATCTCGTTGTATTCCAGCCAGACGCACACACATTTTCCCCCTCACTTACCTTTGAGGCTTTTGAGCAAATACTCTTTTCCTGGATAATTTTTTTCATTCAAGTAGTTTTTCAGACTTTATGAACAAAAATGGAAAAAAGGAGAAAAATATTAAAAAGGTAAAAATTCATTTAATATGCAAATTGCTTTACCTCCACATTAAATATCCATTTATGAAATTTTTCTTTTCAATGCAAATTTATTATGGTTCAGGCAAAAACTAAAAATGGACTAAATGAAAAACAAAAATCGAGTAAAATAAAAGGAGAGAGAAAAACAAAAACTCTGAAACTAAAACAAAAACTTAAATATAGAAATGAAATTGAAAACTCTTTAGTTTAGAGAGAAAATTAATGCATATTTTGAAAATTAAGTAAAATATGGTCAACACCTTTTTGCTTCCTTTTTCTTCCTGGACGAAAAATAATGGGTCTCGAATTATGTGCTTTTTTGTGCTGAAAGAAAGATAAATTATAACATTTATAATTAGAAAATTATGTTAAAATAAGTACGAATGTCATAATCGGCTATGCCGAATCTTCAATACCCTCCACAACAAATGCGTCTGAAATAAAAACGTTTTAGAGGACAGTAAAATTTCCGGATGTATCAGAATATTTGTCGACAGGCGACACTTCTGTCACTGAAAGCTCACATTACTAAATTCGTTTGATCGACCGGTGAAGGGAAAATTTGATAAAGTTATCCGGACATCTGACTCTATCTAGATTACTTTCAATAATCACGGGTAAATGTGTGCTAGAAAGGCATGCAAGTAGACTTGGATTACCCTTTAATGAACGTTGTCGCAGTTGTGATAATTTGGAGACGGAAAAAAATGTTTATCACCTTCTTTATGAATACCCACCAATATCGATCAAAAGACAAATATTCCTATACTATATACGAGACTCTCTTTATAAGGTAACACAGGTGAAACTCAATGACCTAATTAGACTTTTTACAGAGTCGGGATGAGGGTACCTCTTCCACCTAGTGCCAGACGTACATAAGGCACTATTGTCTTACGTGTTTTACGCTCAAGGCAAAATGGTTATTCTGACTTTACTACGCAATTTATAAGATTCTTGAACTTCCGTGGTAACCTACACTAACAAACATATCTGAAACGACTCGAATTCTAATTTGATGCAGAATATATATTATGGGGTCTAAGCAGATTCCTTCATAGCGTTCCACAGAGAATGATAAAGTTAATGTACCCTCTTCACCACTTGTGGTGCTAGTGAGTATAATAAGAGTAAAGGGAGAGAGAGAGAGAGAGAGAGGGGAAGAGGTGAATTCAAAAGAATAAATTAAAATTTCAATAGTATTTTTAATTAACAGCAAATATTATGAGATGCACAATGGGTTGAAAAATAGAAATAGATGTTAAGCAAGTCCTTCAGGATTTGAATGATTATGTTTGTTTGTTATACTTTTAATATTTTCTCTTTCATCCCATTGCGCTTTATTTTATTATATAATTTTTTTCCTCTTTATCCTCCTTTTTTCATTCTCCTAACGATGTTTAAATAATGGGGTCTTCAAATAGTCCTGCATGCAAAAAACCAAAAATCTCCTTCTCCAGGAAACTGAATTAAATTCAAAATCCATTAACAACAATATGAATAAAACAATTTGAAAAATCTTTGTGGTCATGGTGAGTGTTACTGTTGGTCTGGTGGTTGGTCGCTTGTTTCCATGATTGTTTGGTTTGGTTCGGTTGACTGTTGTTGTTGTTGTTTTTTTTTCGGGTTCAACTAATTTCATATAATTTTCTTTCCACTAAATAATGAATGTTAATTTCACAACATAATAAAACAATGACATTTAAATAAATATTTATACTAAAATGTTAACACACACATAAGCACACTTAAATATACTTACTTCCTCACACACACACACTAACAATTAAATAAACATCACATACTTAAATAAGAAATTTTCACATATAAAATATTTTTCCTCTTTTTTTTAATGAACAAAAACGTGAAAATATATATGTGAATCAACCATTATAACCTCAAATATTTCGTTTGAATTGTTGGTTATAAAATTCTCTGAACCAAACACAAAATCAGCTCCAACAACAGCAACAACAACATCAAATGCGACAGAATTATTACAAAAAGGAATTTATAGTAATTAAAGGCATCTGTATAATTAATTTCATAGGATTTTTATGAAAAGTGAAATAATGTTATAATAATTTCATGGAATTTTATTAAAACCCCCACTCTTCCTCTCTCTTGTCCCTTAATTACTACATTCCTCAAAATAAAACCCACAATAAAACAGGAAGCAGAAGAAATTAAAATTACATGGTTTTATTTTGTAACTCTTTTTTGTTACCTGAGCTTGTAAGGACAAAAGGGATAAAAGAAACAAAAGGAAAATAATAAAATGGATAAAAATATTTAATCAGGAAAATCGTCAAATTGTCTGGCTTTTGAATAAAACATGGTAAAAAGGAAGCTTCTCTTTAAAACAGAAAACAAAAAAATTTTATGAAAAGCAAATGTTCTCTTTAAAAAAATTGTTGAGGAAGTGAATAATTTTCTCTAAAAGAAAATAACTTTTGAAGAGAAAATTAAAAAAATCTCAAGAAAAAAACAAGATTTCTTTTTAAAAAATATTTTTTTGTTTTTAACATTTTTAAGAGAGAATTTAAAAAAACAAATTTTCTCTTTAAAAGAAAATTTTGATTAAAAAGAAAGTTTTCTCTTTTTAAAAGAATTTTTTAATTTAAAAAATATTTTGTTGCAAACAACTATTCTCTTGAAGAGAATATTTTATTAAAAACACCTTTATTGAAAAATGTTGTGAAAAAAGTTTTCTCTTCAAGAGAAAATTTTGTCAAAAACAAGATTTTGTTAAAAGCAGTTTAATTAAAAGGATTTTCTTTAACCTTTTTTCACACAATTTTTCTTTAAGAGAATATTTCTTGAAACTATATTGTTTGGATCCTGTTAGTAAAATCTTTTTATACTAGATTCTATTAGAAAAAATCTGTGGAAATAATTTTCTTAGAGAAAATTTTGTTAAAATAAATTTTCTTTGAAACAAAAAATTTTGGGAAACTTAAATTTCTTGTAAGTAAATATACTTTTCGTATGACCCAATAGTTAAGTTCATTGATATTTGTATATGAAAGACATGATTATTAAAGAAGTTTGTGTGGAAAAAGAAAAACCAAGAAAACCAACATAGACATACAACATTTAAGATGCACTAACACACACACTTACTAGCATATACATTCATGTATGTAAGAATTTGTTAGACATTAATTACCTTGAGTTTTAAGACATTATGAGGAAAAAAGACTTAAATAAAAAATTTCAAACCTTTTACGTTGCATTGTTCTCGAAGTCAGAGCAAACAAATTAAAAACTCTAAAAATTAAAAAGTTTTTACTTTAAGTCTTTTACCCCCTAAAAAATTTTTTTGCTCAGTTTTTCGTTCTTTTTTTTGTCAGTACGAAAAAAAGTACCACAAAACCTCAAACTCATAGAAAACAACAGAGAGGGGAAAAAGAGGAAAGAGAACGAAAAACAACCTTTAATTTAACATGTATATCAATGTGTTTATTGTGAGTCAGTATGAGTGTGTACTTTTAATGAGTGTGAGCGTTTGTTGCCACATGCAATGAATGAGGTTTCCAAACTTTCTATTACATTCAACCACGTACACTTCTGCTGGCCAGTTTTGTTTTACCCGAGTTTCGTCCAAACTTAGGCTTCTTAGACACCCAAAATTGTTTGTCTTGTTTGAATGTTTTTGTTCACATGATTTTGTACAAATTTAATATGAAATTGTGTTTGTATGTGTGTGTGTGTGCTTTTAAGTTTAGAGAAAAGTATGAGTTTTGTGGAAATAATGAAAAACTGCTAAAGTGAAAGAAACTAAAAAAATCTAGAAAATAATCACAAAAACAGTTTAACTCGTTCTTTTTTTTTCTGGTTAGGAAAAACATTTGGCGTCAACATTAATATCGCAATTGCAATCACATTAAAATAAAATGAAAAACACACACGTATACGAATCTGATATATAGATATATCCACATATATATAGATATATCTGGGTGTATGTGTGTTTGTTTACCGACTAGACCGTTTTTAAAATGATTTTTTCCTCCATTTTTGCGCAGCATTTCCATTCAAACCCAAATAGTTGACCAGGAATATGTCTGTATATTTAGATATTTATGTGGTTTTAAAGTTTTGCTTTAGCAAACTTTTTTCCAAATAAAAACTAACACACATACATGTAGAGTTACTATCACTCTTACACAAACACATCATAAAATTCAAACTATGAAAATAATATTTTTTTGTTGTTGACGACAGCAACGACGAAAAGGAAGTTTATCAAAATTGGCGAAAGTGAAGCTCATTGTAAAAGTTTAACTAGTTAACATGTTGGCTGGCTGGCTGACTGGCTGGTCATTATACTTTTAACTCTCACCCTTTTGTACTCTCTTCGTGCTTCTGCTTATTGCTTTTCTTGTTTATTATAGAGAGTGTAATTGACACCGTTTTAGTTGCATAAGTGAAGTATATTTTCGGGATGTAAAAGGCCTTTTAAAAAATATTAACTTTTAAAAATATAACTAAGACAAAGAAAATTTAAATTCTATAAACAAAATTTTGTATAAAAAATGATTATCCGATAAATATTTCTATAAGAAAACTTTTAATCGACAATTTTTTTCTATTAGATTATTTTTATCTGTTAAAATTTTTTATTAAGAAAAATTATTACTTTTTCTATAAGAAAAAAATTTATCTGAAAAAATTTTCTATAAGATAAAATTTTATCTGAAAAAAATTTCTATAAAAAAAATTATCTGAAAAAATTTTCTATAAGAAAAAATTTTATCTGAAAAAATTTTCTATAAAAAAAAATTATCTGAAAAAATTTTCTAGAAGAAAAAAATTTATCTGATAAAATTTACTATAAGAAAAAATTTTATCTGATAAAATAAACAAAACTTTCAATGAGAAAATTTTACAGCCACAAAATTTTCTATAAGAAAATTTTACAGCCACAAAATTTTCTATAAGAAAATTTTACAGCCACAAAATTTTCTATAAGAAAATTTTACAGCCACAAAATTTTCTATAAGAAAATTTTACAGCCACAAAATTTTCTATAAGAAAATTTTACAGCCACAAAATTTTCTATAAGAAAATTTTACAGCCACAAAATTTTCTATAAGAAAATTTTACAGCCACAAAATTTTCTATAGGAAAATTTTACAGCCACAAAATTTTCTATAAGAAAATTTTACAGCCACAAAATTTTCTATAGGAAAATTTTACAGCGACAAAGTTTTCTATAAGAAAATTTTACAGCCACAAAATTTTCTATAAGAAAATTTTACAGCCACAAAATTTTCTATAAGAAAATTTTACAGCGACAAAGTTTTCTATAAGAAAATTTTACAGCGATAAAATTTTCTATAAGAAAATTTTACAGCGATAAAATTTTCTATAAGAAAATTTTACAGCGATAAAATTTTCTATAAGAAAATTTTACAGCGATAAAATTTTCTATAAGAAAATTTTACAGCGATAAAATTTTCTATAAGAAAATTTTGTGGCTGTAAATTCCGACAAAAATTTTAAAAAAGTTTTACTCCAACAAAACTTTCTTAGAAAAACATTCTTCTAAGAAAATTAATACTTTGAATAAGTATTCTCCTGGAGAATTGTCATTGGTTAAATATCTTCTCTTTGACAAGTTGTTCTTCAAGTTAATTTTTCTCAATTCAATTATCTATAAAATATGATCTCCACCAACAAAGTTTTCTTTAAAAAAATACATCTAAAAAAATATGGAAATTCTTCTAAGAAAATTGTTTTCCGACAATTTTTTTTCGAAGAAAATTACTATTCGTCATAGTTTAATCTAATTAATTATTACTGAGAAAATTGTACTCCAACAAAAACCTATAAGAGCTTCTATAAGAACTTAGTCATCCGACAAATTTCCTATAAAAACATTGTCCTCCAACAAAATTTTTGCTTAGAAAATTTTAACAAAGATACTTTTTCCCCAACGAAATTTTCCACTCTGCAGTGAATTTTCAATAAGAAAATTTTCATGAAGCAAAATTTTCTCTTGGAAGATTTTCATCCTTTTTCATTTAACCGACCTCTTTAATTCCCATAATTTTTATAATCAACAAAGTCAACGTTCCAAACTCCTTGTTTTCTTGTTTTTGTGCAAAAATAATGAAAATTAGGCTCATGAAAGTACAAAAACTTTTGCGCCAATTTTTCTTTTCTATTTTTTCTCTCTCCTTTATTTTCAACAAAATGGTCATATATTTTACAATTTCATTAGAGAAGAAAAACCAACAAAACGAAGAACCAAAGAAAAATAAAAACTTCTAATAAAATGAAAATTTAACTAAAGTACTGGAGGGTAAAAACAAGTACCGGCAAGGCAAAGGTAGACCACCTTCCATACTTGGTAAGGAAATTTTTAATGAAAGGAAAGCAACGAAAGTTTCCTAACGAAAGGGATTCAGTCACCAAACTGAAAGTTTTTAGCCTTCCAAAGAAAAAACTAAAGTCAGAGAAAACAACCCTAAAGCAATATTGTACACACATACATACATACAAATCACACACTCAAACACACCATTAGAATTTGCTTTAAAATCAAAAAGAAATTAAAGAAAAAAGAGAGCACAAATTAATTGTTGGCCACCTACAAAGTTAAAGTTTGTTGTTGGGTTAGAGGGAAAAACAACAAGAAGAACAACAACAATTGGCAAAGTACCACCATTTTTACACCGAAAACATACAAACACACCTTTTCAACAACTTTTGCGTGTTGCCCAGAATATTTAATGTTGCTGAACTACTACGATGACAACAACAATAACAACAACCACTTTTTTATTTCTTTTTCAGTTGTTGTTTTTTGCCGGTTTTTTTTTCTTGTCTATATTTTCTTTCTTGCGGTTTCTTTTTCACATTTATAATGCAACAAGCTAAAGGGATTTTTTGTTACTCTTTTGCTTGCAGTTTGCCAACAATAACAACACACACACTAACAATAAAGGGCGAAAATGCATACATGTGAATAAAAAAGGGGAGAGAGTTAAATAAAAATTAAAGAGATTTGGACAAAGAATAGTTATTTGTGAAAATAATTTTAAATCATCAGGTGTAATGAAGCGTATGATTAATATAATTTGAGTTCATATCAATCATACGCCACCCATTTAATATGGGTAAATTTTCTGTAAGAAAAATTATGTCCGATAAAACTTTTCCATAAGAAAATTGTCTTTGAAAAGATTTTCTATAAGAAATTTTTTTCCGAAGATATTTTCTATAAGAAAATTTTTCTTCGATGAAATTTTCTTTAAGAAAGTTTTTCTCCGATGAAATTTTGTATAAAAAAAATTTTCTCCAATTAAATTTTCTATAAGAAAATTGTTCACACGCAAAGTTTTCTATTAGAAAATTATTCACATGCAACATTTTCTGTGAGAAAATTTTTCACATGCAAAATTTTCTCCCACAGAAAAATCGCACAAAGAATATTGTCCTCCCACAAAATCTTCTTTTCTAATTTTCCATTAGAAAATTGTCCACCTCCCCCACAAAAATTTTCTATTGGACAATTGTCCACCCAAAGAATCTTTTATTGGAAAATTGCCCTCCCACAAAATTTATTATTGGAAATTTTCCTCCTCGATTCGTTGGAAAAAATCTCATCCGACGAAATTTGTTTCAAAAGTTATCATACAACATTTTTTATTCAAAAGGGGAAAATGTCTCGTTTAATTGAACATCTCCTTTAAAACCCTCCTTTTTAAATATTTACTAAACCTCTCTATATATATATATATATTCATTGTTTCACTAGTTTAGCGAACTGGTTGCTTTAGTATTTAAAACTAAACCATAAAAAGGCTGAAAATATATTATACATTCACTATTAAGTCAATATGCCTATACAGTATATGTATATGTGTGTGTTTGAGTCTATGTCAGTGTGTTAACTTCAACAATTTAACTCTGGTCTATACAAAAACTTTTTTTTTTACTTTTTTCAAACGCGAAACTCCTTAAAAAGCATGTGTTTTGCGAAATGGATTATAGGAATATACAATCGAGCAGCCAACATCCTTTTTTCCCGATCTCTACACAAGTACTTTTTACACCAAAAGCAAAACATTAACATACAACAACTGTAAGGACAACAAACTGTAAGCAAAAAGAAGGAATAAAAAGGTATAAAGAGTCCTAGAGTTTAGAATACAATTTTGCTATGAACTGAAATTAAAAGGTAAAAGTAAAGGACTCTACAATGTTAGAGTAACAACTACAACTACGACTAATGCAACTTTTGCAACTAAAACGAGTATCAAAAGTTGGGTTCTATGACAACACTTAAACTCTGTTCCCCGTATTGTGTGTTTATTTAAACTCATTTTAAACTTATGTACAAGTGTAAGTGTTTCTACATGTGTTTGTGTTGTGTGTGTGTGTTTATGTAGAAGAGCAGAAGGGAAAGCTGAGTAAAGAGGATGTGTTAATAGGCATTTAGGTTTAAGTATTGTAATAGACAGACTAAATACAATGTTTGCAACTGAAATTGTAAAAAGGAATAAATATGAGATGAAAAAAGTGCTTGAGTTAAAGGTTCAGAAAAAAAGAGTTTTTGAGAAGACCAACAGAATTATGAAAGGAAATTATTCTTCATAAAATGATTTTAAAGGAATTAAACGCCCTACAAAAATTTAGAAAAGTTTTTAAGAAAATTTTGTCGGACACTAAAAAAAAATTTCAATTCGATAAATTTTCTATAAGAAAATTGTTCTCCGATAAATTTTCTATAAGAAAATTTTTCTCCGATAAATTTTCTATAAGAAAATTGTTCTCCAATAAATTTTCTATAAGAAAATTGTTCTCCGATAAATTTTCTATAAGAAAATTGTTCTCCGATAAATTTTCTATAAGAAAATTGTTCTCCGATAAATTTTCTATAAGAAAATTGTTCTCCGATAAATTTTCTATAAGAAAATTGTTCTCCGATAAATTTTCTATAAGAAAATTGTTCTCCAATAAATTTTCTATAAGAAAATTGTTCTCCGATAAATTTTCTATAAGAAAATTGTTCTCCGATAAATTTTCTATAAGAAAATTGTTCTCCGATAAATTTTCTATAAGAAAATTGTTCTCCGATAAATTTTCTATAAGAAAATTGTTCTCCGATAAATTTTCTATAAGAAAATTGTTCTCCGATAAATTTTCTATAAGAAAATTGTTCTCCGATAAATTTTCTATAAGAAAATTGTTCTCCGATAAATTTTCTATAAGAAAATTGTTCTCCGATAAATTTTCTATAAGAAAATTGTTCTCCGATAAATTTTCTATAAGAAAATTGTTCTCCGATAAATTTTCTATAAGAAAATTGTTCTCCGATAAATTTTCTATAAGAAAATTGTTCTCCGATAAATTTTCTATAAGAAAATTGTTCTCCGATAAATTTTCTATAAGAAAATTGTTCTCCGATAAATTTTCTATAAGAAAATTGTTCTCCGATAAATTTTCTATAAGAAAATTGTTCTCCGATAAATTTTCTATAAAAAAATTGTTCTCCGATAAATTTTCTATAAGAAAATTGTTCTCCGATAAATTTTCCATAAGAAAATTGTTCTCCGATAAATTTTCTATAAGAAAATTGTTCTCCGATAAAAAAAAAATCTATGACAATTTTTTATTGAAGACTTTCTTTAGCAAAATGTTTTTCCGACAAAAAATTGTATCCTTCATATTTTTCATAGTTGGTCGCATTATGAGAAAATTGAAAGTTAAGCAAACAATATAAATGAATTTTTAAATTCAGACCAGTCTGTGTTTGCACGTGTATTCGTATCAGTACACACACAGTCACAGACATTCATACAAGTAAACATAAATCTTGTTATTGGTATTATTTGGTAACTAAGAAGACAAAAACAAATGAAAATGATAAAGAAAAATAAAAATTTAAATGATCTCACATTTTACACACAAGTTGCTATTTTCCTTCATTTTGTTCACCGAGAAAAACTTGGACCAGCAGTTGCGGTATCATCCTGTTTACTTTATTTCTTTACACAAGACAAAAAATATTGTGAATTTTTTTTGTTAAAAATTTTATTTTTTTTTTTTACTTATAAAATAATTGATGTTGATTTTTTCCTCAGTTCTGTCTTTTGTTGGTTATTCTTACTCTTCTTTCCTGTATTTTTCTCTTTAATAGTTTTTCTTTTTAATGAACTTCATTGAAAACTCCTGTGTGTTTCTTTGTTTGTGTATGTGTGTGTCCATGTGGTGGACTTTATGTCAATATGTAATATATGAGTGAAAGAAACTTTTGTTATTTTTATTATGTTACAAAAAGCAGGACTTTATTCACAACATTCGTGGTCTTAAAATTCTCTTTGTTAGTGGACGTTTTATGCTTTTTTGTTTTTGTAATTTTTTATTTTTCATTTTATTTGGTTTTTCATTCCTCTTTTGGTGGTTTCTTAAGGTTTGTTACATGGAAGAATAAAAAAACTTTCCTGACATGTGCTGCAATTGAGTGAGCTGTTTATGAGTTCAGTGGCAAGTAATTTATGTTTATTGGCAACCAGCAGCAGCAACACTAACAGCAACAGCAGTGGGATAAATGAGTTTATGAAAGTTCAATAGACTAGAAAAAAACAGAAAATAAAGTTTCATTTTTTATGCCTTTTTAAAATATTCATGAGGTTTTGGCGTAAAAAATGTGGAGAGTTTAAAGTTAAAGGAATTTCACTAATTAAAAAATCATACACATGAGCAGGTTGAAATTTAAATGTACTAAAACTGAACTAGAACTGAAATAAAACTGAACAAGAACGGAACTCGAACTGAACAAGAACTGATCTAGAACTGAACTAAAACTGAACAAGAACTGAACTAGAAGTGAACTAGAACAAGAACTGAATTAGAACTGAAAAAGAATGGAACTAGAACCGAATAAGAACCTAATAAGAACTGAACTAGGACTAAACAAGAACTGCACCAGAACTAAACTAGAATTGAACTATAATTGAACTAAAACTGAACAAGAACTCAACGTGAACTGAACTAGAACTGAATTAGAATTGAACAAGAACTGAAATTGTACGGAGCAAAAGCTGAATTAGTATGGAACTAGAACTGAACTAGAACTGAATTAAACCTGAACTAGAACTGGACTAGAAATGGATTAAATTAGAACAAGAACAAGAATTGGATCTTAAATCAAAACTAGAACCTGAACTTTAATCAGAAAAAAACAGAACTAAAATCATAACTAAAGTCATAACTTGAATTAAAACTGTAATCAGACTTAGAGCGGAACTAAGTCTGATTCAAGACTGGAATATAAATTGGAATTAGAAACAAGAATCTGGATGGGAATATGAACTTGGACTTAAATCTGTGCTTAAAATATAACTGGAATCTCAAGGGGAAGCCAGAACCTAAAATCTGGGATGGAATCTATAAACAAGATTCTGAGCTAGAACCAGTACTATAACATATGCTAGAAACTGAACAAGAATCTTAAGAAAACACTAAAGTAGAATCAGGACTATTAGGAGAACTACCAACTAATTGATAATATGAACTGCAATCTGAACTAGAATTTGGTCTGGAATATCTACTAAAATTTTAACTAGAATATGAAAAACTTAACTATAATTTAGCCAAAAACCGAACTAGAATTAAAGCTAGAATTTGTATTATGATCAGAATTGGAACTTGGAATTTTATATAATGAATAGAACTTAAGAAGAGAGTTTAAGATTCGTTATGTTCTCTTTCACTTCATTTCAAAATTCAACATACGTTTTTTTTGTAATATTTAATTGAAAAACTTTATGGAATTTTCCACCAGGAAAATTGCTCAGACATTAAAATTTTATAGTTTTTATGACTCATTTAAATTACAAAAATTCCATAGTTTTACATTTAGTTTTAATAGTCTACAAAAAAGCCTTTAAAATATTTCGTGCAACGTTTTTTGTTGTCCTTTTGTTTAACAATAACCCACCTGTTCATTGAAGTCATAATCCAAATTTTCCTCATCTAAACACATACGATTACAATTTACTATAGATTTCTTGATGAAAACAAACCATTCATCATACATTTTATAGCTTTCACATCATTGGGCATCTTGTTAAAATACGTTTTACTTCTTTCTATTGTTTTTGTTGGTTATATTTTCTACCACCAATTTTACACCTCCCTGGCAGTTTAAACATTTCATTCACATTACAGTTTGGGTAAGAAAAACTCTCTTTCCTTTTCCTTCGTGTTTTTTGTTTTTTGTTTTTCGCCAACAATTAATTTGACCCACTGTATGTGACATCCTGTGAAAAACCCCTCACGGTTAAATGAAAATAATAATCAAACAAGAAAAAAGGCAACTGAAACTGAAACAAAACACTTACAGACACTCAGTTGCAAAAACAAACAAACAAATAACCAAAACAAAAACAACAAGAGGAAAGAAAACAAAAAATCATTTGTCCCAATTGTATAATATGAGACTACAATACGTTACCACTACTATTACAATAACTATTACTACTACTACTACTACTACCACTGTTTCAATGTATAACACACACACCTATACAATTTACAAACACGCACTCACTTTTTACCAACTACCATAAGTGAGTTTGTGTTTGTGTGTATGGCAACCGGCAAACAAAGAAATACAGCTAAAATACAAAAAAGAAATAAAAGGAAAAAAGAGCGGAATAAAGTGAAATAAAGAAGAAAAACCAACGTGACACATAAACCTTAAACCAAAACCACAACTGTGCTTCACTTTTCATACAGTTTTTTGTTTTAGTTTTGTTTTCTTTTGCTTTTTTGCACACAAGTTGCATGCAAGACGCTCATAGCAAAACACTATGGGCTGCAGCAGTGAAAAAAATTACAAAAAAAGTGGAAAATATTGTTCAAATTCTGTTTTGAAATGCATTAATTATTTTTATTGAAAAAAAAATCAAAATTATTATTATAAATTTTAGTCTCTTCCAGATATCGGTCTATAACTCTCTAAAGATTATGAGGGTTTTAAATACAAAATTAATGATTATGAATAAATGAAAGACTAAAATGGAAAATACTAAAAAATATTATATGCTACAAGTAAATACTTAAATCTTCATTAAGTTCTAAATATTTAGAACAACATTCGAAGTACTAAATTTTGTTATTTTTTTTTTAATTTATAAAATATAAATATGAAATTTAGTACTAAAAGTTTAATTTTTTTCACAAAAATTTTAGTACTAAAAAATTTTAAAACTCAATTTTAAGTATAAAATTGTAGTACTAAAAGCTTTAAGGGTTTTTTAATAAAAAATTATTATTTATTGTCACATTTGAGAACTAAGTTTTTAATAATTATTTGTACTAATTTTACTCAACTAAAAAATATATATTTTTGATACTAATATTTTACTTGTTTTTTAGTACCTTTTTAGAATATATCTTTAGTACTAATTAGGGTTTTAAAATACATTCATAGTTTGTTACAACATATTTTAATATTAAAAACTTTTAAACGAAATATTTTAGTACAAATTTTTTATATCCTCCACCATCACAAGTGGTCTAAATTTATTTAAACATATAGATCAATATCTGAGGCAGTCGCTTAGTCAATGATAAATTTAAAAATTCCATTTAGATCGCTGTGTATTTATGTTTTTATGACCTCATACCGGAAGGAACATTTTTATGGGAGGTACCTGGAATATTGAACGGAACATGACCAATTTCAATAAGCTTCGTCCTTAGACGAAAATAATGATTTATATCAAATTTCATCGCGATACATCAAAAATTAAAAATTTTAAAAATTAGTACTAAATATTTGGAATTAGCTCAGATAATATTTGTGACAAAAATTTAGTACTAAATGTATTTATTAAAAAAGAACTACAGAACGTAAATACTAAAAATTATTCACCAAATTTTTGCATGTAAACTTAGAACCAAAACTTACAAAGAGCTGCCGGATCATTTGTTGCACAGATTTTTTTTTATTTTCTCCAGATCTTCTAGTTAGCAGAGTTAGTTTAGTAATTACAACTTTCTCAGAACTTAATCCTTAACGTCCTTTTCTTGAGGTGATTACGATCAATGTTGGTAACCTGAAGTTTATTTTATAACTTCAAACACAATGCGGGCCTTAAACCCGAACTTTCTAATATAGATAAATCCTGTTATCTAATGTAGATAACTTCAAAGACTTCTTAAAATTGAAACATAACTACAGAATAAACTTTATTAATCTCAGAACCATTTCTCTCAATTGTGAGTACTATAACTCTAACGGTCCAAGTGTTTGAAATTTTCTTAATAAAAAATAATCATGTTTTTCACCCCATAGTGCTTTGTGGTTTGAAACTACTCACGTCAAGAAGCAACAAACAATACTTGACTTCAACTATTTACTATAACTTACAGTCAACGAAATAAACACATGCACACTCACACAAACAGTAACAAACATCACGACATTATAGCCAACAATAAACACGATACTGAAAACGAAAAAAAAATTGTGACTTCCGCTGGAGAGCGAAACAAAAAAGCAGCAGCCTAAAAAGAATAAAAAGGAAAATTTCACATACACTCACACACACTAGTGGTAATTTAAATGAAACAAAATATTAAACAATTGCATAGTTTTGGGGGGAGATAGGGAGACGGTGGGTGAAAAGGAAACGAAGGGGAAGAGGTGAAATTTCAAAGGAGGGTGTTATATTATTAAATTTCAACGTGCAACAAAACATTATTTAACATTAAAGAATTTCTTTTTACAGTTAGAAAAAGGAAATTTTAATTTTATACCCTACACCACCACAAATGGTGAAGAGGGTATATTAACTTTGTCATTCGGTGTGCAACGCTAATGGGAATCATCATAAACCCCAAAATGTATTTATTAATTTATCAGATTTAGCTATGTCCGCCTGTCTGTTTGTTTGTTGGTGGCACGCTCACATACACAATAATTGACAGAGCTCAATGAAATTTGGCGTAAATAATTGTTATAGCCTTGTGAAGTTCCTACTTAAATCCGGCAAAATCGGTTCAGTATATTAGAAGATATAAATCGTTATCTAAGGCAAATACTAAGTTCTAGCAAAAAACTTTCGTAAAATTTTCAATTATCAATCGATCACTTAGAATGAAAAATTAAGTTTTGTGTTAAGTTTTATGTATTGCACACATGTGAGAGTATATGCGTGAAAGTTTATGTACGAAACATTACGTATTCTCTTCATACGAATTTGTAGTGAAGGGTATCGAAAATTCGACAGTTTTATTTTTACTTGTTTTTAATTTAGCTTGAAGTGTTATTGTGTTGTAAAGTTATGTGAGTGTGTGAATGTGTTTATGGCGACCAGCAATTATGGGTCACTAATACAAATATGTTTTGTTTTATTTTTTTCTTATGCCGCAATATAAAGCAAAAGTAATAGCGTTTTTTAGAAGAATTCTAAAAAGAAAATTGTTTTGTAGGGAAAAAAACGGAAAAATATGGAAAATAAATGAAAATTACAAACGAAACGGACAAAACAACGAACAACGAGTACTTGAGGGTTTAATAACGAAAATCACAAAGATTTCAACCGGCAAACATAAAAGACCAAACGCCATTCATAACGGGCCAAATTTAAATAAGTCAGTTACAAAAAAAAATTAAAACTAAAAAACGTTAATTAACTAAAAGAAAAAAACTAAAAATTTTAATATTTGAAAACAGGAAACGCAAAAAAAAATTTAGAAAAAAACTTTACACAGAATTTAAACAAAATAAATAAAAAATATTTTCAAGATTAAAGTTTTAATGTCTTAAATATTTTATCTTAAACATAAAAATATTAACCGTCGATTAAAATCAATTTTTAATAAAAGTTTCTTAAAACTTTTCGCGTTTATTTTTATCAACAAAAAATCTTTATTATCCTTTTTTTCGCACTCTCAAACCATTAAGGTGTCACTAACCTTAAATACAACAAAAGAAGCAAAAAAAACAACAAGAAAATTCTAAAAATATAAAAAGAAAATTTTCACAACCAAACAACAATTTTCTTTTTAAACGTTTTTATTTTTTCATTTCATTTTTTTCTTTATACGTTTATTTGTTTTCGCATGTGTAAGTGTGTGTGTATGAGTGTGTGTTTTTAACGGGTTTTTTCTTTATAAAAATAAGTTTTTCTAAGCAGCCACAAAAAAAAACTACACAAGAAGCTAAAGGATTAAAATGTATGTGTGTGTATATGTGCGTAATAAAGTGTGTATATGTGTGTTTATGTGTCTATTCAAAACACTTTCTCTCATTCACTAAACGAACAACTACAACAACTACATGAACAATCTCTCTCTCTGACATCCTTTAACCACAAAAACCAAAGTGTTTTAATTATCAAAAGACGTCTTTGACTCTTCTGCTGGCAAAAAAAAACTATTTTCAAATCAGAAAGAAGGAAATAACTGTTGAAAAAAACTTGAAAATTTTTATTAAAAAAAGTTGAATAAAAGTAAAATTGAAAAATTATTACTTCAATTTTAAAGAAAATTATTTTTGAAAGCAAAATCTACAAGAAAAGAAAAAACTTTTATTTAAATTTTATTTAAAAATTTTTTGAAATTAACTTAAAAGGACAGTTAAGGATAACGCAACATAAAGGTAATTTTCACAAATTTCTACTTAATTAAAATATATATAGACCAAAACCGATGTTTCTGGAAATAATTCTATAGCTTTTAAACAATAGAAGGTACCTCAATAACCTTTTATCTGATTGGAACCAAGATATGTTCGTGACAATTGGAAGTAGTACGGGTACTAAGGTGATCTTTTAGATTTTAACATCTTCAATATGTTGATTTTTTTAATTAGCAGCCATTAATCTGCTTAACATATTGAAAAGTGGGTGCAGAATATTCTAAATTATATTGTGTAACTGGAAGACACAACAAACTTGGTTTTGCCCCTCCCCTTGGTCTTATCTGTCCAACGTTTTATTCAGTAAAACAGTTCCTTGAAAAAGTTATTGGGACCAAATTTTAGAACTATTGCTGTTATAGTTCATTAGATATTCGATAATCAATATTTGCTTTATATCAACGATATTCTTCCCCCCGGGACTTATCCGTCCTACATTTTTTGCAAAAAACATTTCCTTAAGAAGGTTGATGGGACCAACTTTGGGAACCCTCACTGTTATAGTTCTATAGATATTCGATAATCAATATTTAATGTGTATTGGGGGGTACTTTTCTCCCTGGTCCTATCGAAATTTTCTTTTAGCCTATGTTACTTTTGGGTATTTTGGGAACATTCTGGGCCCAGCCGTTTTAGAGTATTTGCATCATCTGTCTGTTGCTGACACTCTCACATCTACAATATTTGAAATCTGCGGTTGTTTTTATCCTAAAAAGTGTCCTATTTAAAACAAGTAAAATCAATTAAGTAGTGAAAAGTTTTGGACCGATATCTGAGACATCACAAAATTGAATTATTGCAAATATCTGAAACTGTTACAGGAATTCTACACCTGTTCCAGTAAAAGTGTTTTGTAGTAAAGTAATTACAATGACTCCATCCGTTCTAAATTGTGTCCACTAAAACTGTATTTGCAGTTGAGCTGTCTAAAAGTCCTAAACAAACAAATATATTTTTATATATAGATATAGCACAGTGGGAGGAATCGATTTTTTTGAAAATATATTTGTTAATTTTGAATAGATTAATTTGCATGTTACCTGAATAATTTTTAAATCGTGTGATAATTTTTTTCATCTTCTAACCTTTATCTCTTACTGTTTGCGAGTTATTTGCATTTGAGTTTTAAAAATGTTGCCAGTTAAAAACCATATAATTGCGAAAGATATTGAGTTGAGATTTGAGGTTATTGAAGAAATGTTTTTTTTTTTAATTTTGACCCACTGTGCGTTATAAGTCAAAATTTTTATCATTTTACTTATTATGAATTTGTTCGTAAAAATTACTTAATTAATAGAACTTTAATAACCAGTTCTACATTAATTCAAGTTTTGTCATACGCTGCGTATGATTAATATTAATTACTAACAAATTCATTAAATATTAATATTTCTCAAATTTTATGTCAACTACATCATCAGATCCTTTTTTTAGTATTTTCATTCCCTAATGAACTAATCTAAAGTTTGCATTACAAAATAAATAAAACTAAAATAACTTTATTTTTAGCTCAAAAGAAAGAAAAGGACTAAAATTAGAAATGAGTATGAGAAGTTTATAACGGTTGAGACGAATCTTAAATAACCTTCACCATATAATTCATTAATGATTACACATATATAAACAAGTGACAACTATGTTATGTATACCCTACACTTTTTCAGTAGGAATAGACCCTGAAAAGGCAATCACCACTTGACTGTAGGTGACATACCCTAATGCGTTTAACACTACATCGTCACCACGTGTATTATAGGGAGATAATAAAAAACAAGAAACAAGACGTAGAGTATCATAGGAAGTGAGACTTGCGGCGCAAAATGATAAGATAAAATGCGTGCACCTATTGATCGTCACAAGGTATATCGTAGGTACACAGTCAGTGAGCTCATATGTTCTTATTGTGTTTTGTAAAAAATTATTAAATGTTCCTTTTTTTTGCTCTTTAGGGCAAGTCTATGTTAAAAAGATTTGTCTGAAGCATAGAAAGCGAAAATGGATAATCTTTTTAAGACTGTCAAATAAATCGCTCCAGACATTCGCATTACGTATCATGAAGAAACTACAAAAGAAACAATAGATTTAGTGGGGGCTTAGTAAAGCGAACAGCGGTGGCCTTTTTAAGGTTTTTCAATAACCACTTCGGAACAGCCGAAAAAACTGTTGTATATATGTTCATACTTACATACACATATACTAATACAAACAGCTTCTTAAATTAAAACGAATGGGATTAAGAACTAAAATTTGTGACTGCAGCAGATTTTCTACTGAACCGATTCTGATTATTTTTGACATCGTAATGTGGTATATGTAAAGCTATATACTACTGGGTAACAATTTCTTTATCTGATATCTGGATTTTGGATTAATTTGGAAAAGTATAGATCCCAATTTAGTTCACCTCAGATATGTTGATCTTATTGAAGATCAAATTAAATTAATTTTGTTCGCAAATATATTTTTTAACATTTTTTATAAAACAATAAAAAAAGTTATGAAAGTTCGGAACAAAAAAAAATTTTTTATAAATTAATAAATGTTGCCAACTTTTTGAAAAAAGAAAAAACAGAAACTTTCAAAATTTCAACTTCGGATTAAAATAACATTTTAAGAGATTCATATAAATATATAAAAGACAAGGGTATTTATTTTGTCCCTGGCCCTGGCTAAAAGTGGACCTGTACTGCATACATCTACTCAACAATATCTCACCACTAAGAATGTTAAATTTCATTAATATAAAAAGATGTATTGTATGCACTGTGTAATGTGAGAATGATTTATAAAGGAGAAAAATGGACGGACAGATAGACAAACATTGGGACAAACCGTTAGACAGATGGACTGAGAGACAAATTAGTAGTTCAAGAAATAAATTATATATTGGTGGAAGATTCAATTTGGCCGCTACACACGGAATAACAAATTTAATATACCTTCGCTTATCACTTAAAATGTAGTAGAGTGCAAAAAGACTAAAAAGTTCATTAAAATTCCTTAAATCATTAAGTAAACATTTCATTACATTTTTTACTCTTTTTCAAAAGCAAAAATAATTACAGTTATTTTTTTTATTTTGCAGTTTATTTTTTTAAAATAAATAAAAAAACAACAACAACCAACATCACAAGTCTGCACGAAAACTTTAGAGACTTTTCCGCTGCAAAAAGAAAACTATTTATTTTTTTACAAAAAACAAAACCAAAGAAAACTTTGAAGCAAAAGTTTAACGTCAAATTTGAAAGGAAGAAAAAAAACTTTAAGAAAAAAAGCTTTTAAGTTGAGTTTTAAGTCATTTCTTGTAAATGTGTTTGTGTGTGTTTGTGTTAAAGTGTTAAAGAACGTCAATAGCAAACAAGTGACGTGAAGAAAATAAATAAAAACAAACAATAATAAAGAAAAACTTACATTAAGAAACAGAATAAGAAACAGAATAAGAAAAAACTAACACAAGAAAGAGAAACTATAAGAGAAGAAAGCAGAATAAAAAATTAAAAACAGCTGCAGCTGAGGTGGGAAAGTAAAGCATGTCCAATATTTTAGAGGAGAATGAGTCGCAGGTGTTAGCGACCAACAATAATAATAATAATAACAACAACAACAACTTTGCTAACGAGACCTCATCAGTTATGGATAGCGGCAGAGCAACGCCACAACTTAGTACGGCCTTACAACTCGACCAAGACGTTTCGCCAAATACGTCGCCAACGCAACCATATGATGAGCAAAATTTAAACGCTACCATAACATTACAACAACAATCGCTAACACAAACTAAACTAAATAACGGTCTTAATAGTAATCGTTCGAGTCCTTTAAAATCCCTTAACGATCGTAATCTAAATTCGAATTATTCTGATAATGAAGATGATCCCTATGAGCTGCAACGTGCGGCGGACGTAGGCTCAGCAGCAGCTAATGATTATTGGTCACAGCGTAACGGTGGTCTTGCTAATCAATCCGGCCGCCAAAGTCGTGCCGGTGCCGCCAGTGGCACCAACACACCCAATCATTTACAATATCCAGACAATATGAGTGAGAATTCTGAACAACCACCGGTCCAACCTCTACAACGTTCCAAATCTAGACCTGAATTATCTTCCAATGCCCATCTAAACAGTGTAATGAGTGCGGCCAGTCGTTATTCGAATCTCTCGTATTGGAAGGCAAGACGTGTGGTGTTCTATCGCAATGGTGATCCATTCTTTCCCGGTGTTGAATTACGTTTTCGTCCGGGTCGCGATATAACCTCGCTGGAAAATTTACTTGATAAAATATCACCCAAAATTGATTTACCACGTGGTGCCCGTTATGTTTTCTCCATGGATGGAGATCGTAAATATCATTTGGATGAATTGGAAGATGGTGCCTCATATGTGGTCTCATCTTTTAAAGCGTTTAAGGTAAGTTTCCGTATAGATATTTCCAATCAAAAATCTCTTTGTTCGTGTGTCAGTGTATAACCAATTTAGCCTTCATTTAGCTCAGCTGTTTTGAGTTTTTATGGTTTAACTTACGTGAATATTTGATTTCGTGCGAAATCAATAAAAATTTGAATATTTGACCCAAAAAGAATAAAAACCTAAAACAGAAAGTGAAACCGAAATTAAGGTTTTCCATTTATTATCCTTCCATTTTTTATAACGTTTGTGATTTATTTACAACAACCACAAATCAAATGTAAAGAAAGAGAAAGCGTTCCAAATTAAATTCTCTTGCAAATTAGTTGTTGTAATTTGTGAACGTTATTTTGGGGTTTTGCCTGAAATCTGACCAACAATTTATTTTTGGTAATAAAAAAAAAAAACAAAAACAATAAAAAACACCCCAACACCTTCAGCATGAACACTTTCTCTAGAAATTTGCGTTTTTATTGACCACACTTAACCCTCTACCACCTTCATACCACTACACTAACAACAATAATATTTAAAACTTGCCTTTTACTCAAAATTCAACAATTAAACTTCTCGCTCTCCAACACTCACCAGTGGCCAGTGTGGCCACTTAAAAGAAAAAATTTTATAATTTTTTATTTAACCAAAAATGTAAAAAATTTTATGGGATTTCGAATTTGACCTAATTTTTCAAAATAGAGGTCAAAGTCAATTTATGGAATTAAAAAAAAATAAAATAACAATTTTAAGTTGAACACATTGAAAAAGGGTGCATCTCTAGTTATGATAAATAACGATATAATGAGTTTGTTAATCCCTTCATAATATCAAGATGGAACCAAGATGGCATCTTCTAACATTCCATATTCTTGGATTAAATCGAAATCTTTAGCGATTAACCATTGTTCGTCGACTGTCTATTTGTCTGACTGCCTCTTCTGCTCAGATCTTAACCAGTAGCCAAGTTCCACGTCTTCAAAAGATTGCTATTGAAAACTAGCCAAATCAGTGTAGTTTTAAGAAAGTTATACACCGATATCTAGGATAACCTCAAAATTAAAAAAAAAACTTCTCAATCCAAAACGTAACGGATTTGAATCAAATTAGAAATGACTTAATGTTCTTGTAACTTGACCATGTATGGTGGTGGATGGTTACTCGTGTTTGGACACAACAGAACAAACCATGATTCTTATCCGATTTTAATTTAAATTTTAATAATTTTGTGTCATTTTTTATATTATAAAGTTTTTATTGAGACGAATCTTTTAACGTCTAAAATTTAGTTTGACCCCATTTTGGTCACTTTGTCAATATGACATTAAACTTGGCCGTTTTTTATTTTTTTTTTTTTTTTTATTTTTTTGAAATGTTTGGTTTTTTTATATTATCTGTATTTTAGGGTATTTAAGCGATTGCTTTATATATTCTTATTGTGATATCACCGTTGTCACAATCCTTATCCCATTTTAGCGATTTTTAGAATTTTTTTTTCTGTTTTTAGATTTTTACAGTTTTGGCGTTTTTCGCCTTAGCAATTTTTTGTTGTTTTAGCGATTTAAAAAAAATCTTATTGTGGTGTATCTTTTGAAATATTTAAAGTTATAAAATTGTTTTACCTTTCAGATTTAGTTCAACATCCTTATCACATTTAAGCGATTTTTAACGTCAGCGATTTTATTATTATTTTTATTTTTTTCTTTTTAATATTTTTATTTTTTTCATTTTAGCAATTTTTTATAATTTAAAAATTTTATAATTTTTTATGTTTAGAATTTTTATTGACTTCTTACGATTTCAAAATTTTATAAGAGTTTCGAAGATTCTTTTTACGTTTAAAATATTTTTTAGTCTCTATAAAAGTTTTTTAATATTATAAATATTGCATTTTTGCGATTTTTTTAACTTCAAATTTTTAATTTTAATTTTAATTGTGTTAAGAATCTTTTTCCGACTTCTTTAATATTTTAAAGTTTTGACGATGATTAAACAATTAAAATACGTTTTTGATAATTTAGCGTTTTTCATTTCTTGTTTTGAGTTCTTGACATGCTGGTGTTTTTAAGACATTGAACGTTTTGAATTATGTTGAGAAATTAGTCTCAATTATTTAACGATCTCCGTATTTGTAAGAGTTTAAGGAAATTTAAAATATTGAAATAACTTTATATTTTAAGATATTTTATGTTTACAATTATAAAAAAATATTTCGCCCAATTATTTTTAGCGATTTTTATATTTCTTTTTATAATTTAGCGTTTTTGTATCTTTTTGAGCTTTTAGTCGAAGCGTTTTTAATAGTGAACGTTTAATATTTCTTGTTGTTTTTAAAGATTTTATAGATTTAGCGATTTTTACCTAATTTACGTTTTTTTAGTAATGTCTTTTATGATATTGAAAAGATTTTATTAGTAGTATTGCAACATAAACTTAAAGATTTTATTTTGTATATTTTTTTTAATTTTTAAAGATTGCAGAAATATTAGCATTTTAGCGATTTTAAATTAATTTTTGCGATTTTTTTAGTATATGGAAATTTTAAGCAAAATTTTAGTTTAAACCATTTGACATCTCTGATTTCTCTTCATATGACCACAAAACCAATTCAAGTCTTGTTTTGCATGTCAATATTACGTTGCTGTTGTGTTTTCCTATCAAAACAAATCGCCATAAATTCTTACCACTCTTTTCACTTTCCACACGTAAGTGAGAGTTTTTCTTGACGTTTTTCTTGAATGAAAGTTAAACTAATTTTTTCTTCAGTACTGATTTGTTTTTGTTTTATTTTCTTTTTGAAAATTTTCACATTTCTTCTTCTTGATTTTGAAACACGCAAAATCTAAATAATTATACAAGTGAATGAGAGTATTGAATTACAACAGAAAAATAAACTTAAATAAAAAAATAGAAATAATAAAATAAAAGTAGGTCTCCAGTTACGTAGAAAATGGGGGTCTTTTACACAATTTAATTTACATACGCAAATAAAAATAATTCGGTGAGTTTGTGTGTAAATAAAATATTCGAGATGGTGAAAAAAAAAACAATTATTTAGAATGACGCATAGAATTGTTATAAATTGAATTTAAACCTCAAACAGGAGAGACAGAACTACATGAAAATTAAAAGAAAAACAAATAAGAATGCTATATTCGGCTATGCCGTATCCTCAATACACTCCACCACAATCACACGGAACACATAAAATTTGTAAATTTTTTTACGAAAATTTTTTGCTTGAACTTAGAGATTGGCTCAGATACCTGCCTATATCCTTCAATATACTAAACCAATTTTTGTAGTTTGAAAGAGGAAACTTCTCAGGAGTATAAAAAATACACAGACAAAATTTCATTGAGCTCTGTCAATTATTGTGGATGTGAACATGTCGACAAGAGACAGAAGGAAATAGCTAAATTGACATATTATGGGGTCCTACATGATTCCTTCTTAGCGTTACACATGGAGGTGGAGGGTACAATAAATAATTTTTATTAAAACTTATTTTATCAAGTGAAATAAATTAGATTTTATTTATTTCTTTTCAAAATATTCGAATATCCCCTGAAATATACTTTAGAAAATATTGGTTTGATTGCTTAATCAACTGTTATAAATTTCTCTTTAAGTAAAATAAAAAAACTTACTCTCTAAACTGAAACACACACAGACTACAAACATTCTCACTCCGGTAATAATTCTCCTGAAACAGAACAGAAAATCCGTTACTTTTATTGAAAAGCAAATCAAAACAACAACACTTTATATTAACACACACATACTCACTTACACACACTACAACTATTTCAAAGTCAAAACAAAATCAAAACAAAAGAACTTTTTGAGCGTGAATTTATATTGAAAATTGCTCATTTTCACTTTATAACTGTAAATAATTCTCAACTCTTTCTCAACTTTAATAACAACAAAAACTAAATATTATTCCATATTATTATTAGCGTAAAGTGAGAAGTTTTAAAACACCAACAAACAACAACAACAATAATAGAAAAAAGGTGTATTTTAACACTAGTGCAAAAACAAAACAAAACAAAAACAATTACAAAATATGAAAAACTTAAGCAACAATAAAAATGGAAGAGCAAAAAGAGAACAAATGTAAAAGTCTTGGCAAAAAAAGGAGCAGCAGTGAATTAGTTAAGTAAATTCTATTACAAGTTTTCTATTACTTAAAGGATTTTAACTTCTTTTATTCTTCCACGCGCATAAGAAAAAGCAATAAAATTTATAACAAAAATCAAATCAAAGAAATTTTATAACAGAAAACTTAGTGAAAGATGGAATTAAAAACAGGTGGAATAATGATGGATTTTATTAGGTGTAGTAGAAAGTTTGAAGAGGAAGTAATAACTATTTAACTATAACTATTTCAGTTCTTGTTTAAGTCTAGTTTAGATCTAGTTCAGTTCTAGTTCAATTCTTGAGCAATTGTAGTTCAGTTCTTGTTTCAATACTATTTCAGTCCTAGTACTAATACTGTTCTGGGTCAATTCTAGAACAGTTCTAGTTATAGAACTCATTTCTAGTTCTGGAACTGAATGTGTTCAGTTCAAGTTTAATTCTAGTTCAGTTCTAGTTCACCTACAAGTTCAGTTCTAGTTCAATTCTAGTTCAGTTCTAGATCAATTCTAGTTCACTTCTAGTACAATTCAGTTCCTGTTCAGTTCTGGTTCAATTACAGTTAAATTTTAGTACAGTTCTTATTCAGTTCTAGTTTAGTTCTAGTTCAGTTCTAACTCAGTTCTACTTCAGCTCTAGCTCATTTCTAGTTCTGCTACTTATTATAAATTCTACATCGTTTCTTGATAAATTTGACTTTTAGTAAAATCTTGCTATTTTGAGGAGCTTTATTTTTTACATTAAAACTTATTAAACCAATGGAAATTGATTATTCATCCTATATTATAATTATTTTCCCATTATGCTTAAATTGCATCCCTTTTCGTTGTAAATTATATTCCCCACCATTAAAAGCTTTCTAGAGCGTTAATATTAATCGGCACATTCAGATGAAATGTATATTTTTGGAATAAAAATATATTTTACAAAAGGTGTGAAAAGTAAATAATAATAACTTCCTTAATAGTTATTATTATCATTTATTTTTCAGCACAAAAAGAGCAGGAAATATTAAAAAAAAGCACAAAAACGCATTAAATATCTAGAAGCATAAATAAGTCCCAAAGCAGAATTTAACACCCAATACATACATACTTACAAGGAAACGAGAGTGAAAGCTATTAAAACAAATGTTGCTACTAAAACTGCTGCTGTTGCTGCTGCTACTTTAGTTGGCTTTTAAAAAGCCGAGAGCAAAAAATATAATGAAAAATATAGTAAAGATATTTTAAACAGCAGCAGCACTTAGACTTGTAACCCCTTTAGCATGAGTAGCAATGAGTCCATGTTATTATTTACTGGATAGTTAACTGCAAGGAAAGAATGAATGAATGAAGAAACGAACGTACGTATGTACGAACAAATGAAAGAATGAATGAGTAAATATATGAATGAAAGGATGAACGCTTGGCTGACTTGTAGATTGACTAAATGACTGACGGATGGCTTGTTCCATTGATGGTTGTGTAGGGAAGAAGGGGGTATTTAGCTGCAGGGTTTATGGCTGAATAGTTATAAGGTGGCTTTTGCTAAGAAACTAAAACCAAACGCTGCCATTTTTAATGTGCAATTTAAATCATGCCAACGTTAACTAACACACTAACTAATGTTAATGCCAAAGTTAATTTGAGAGAAACAGAGTAAATGAGAGAATGTGAAAAACAATAAAGCTTATGAGAAAGTTGTTTTTTGTTGATGTTTAAGTGTAAAACATGAAAAGGCCAATTGCACTTTTAATGGATTTTCATTTATCAGAGAAAACAAAGAAAAAGGGAAAAAATCGCAAAATAAAGAAAACAACTTAGAAAGAGAAGAAATAAATGTCCAGCTAAAATATTAGTTTCACTTAGAAAAAAATAAAGCTGCAGCTTAAAGGATTAAAGTAAGAGATACTCACATGATATCAATTTTATACGAGAGAAATTTAAAAAATAACTAAAGCTTTATTTACTTAAACTTTAACATAACGAAGCTGCATTTAATATAAGGAAATGATAAGATCTATAAAATCTATTTTAGTTTTAGAATTAAATCAGCTTTTTCTAAAAGCTTTCAAATCTTTAAATTAATCAAAAATAGTGCTTTCAATTTCAAATTCTCCTTTCTGATAAATTAACTGAAGCTTTTTATATAAACCAGCTTTCCTTTTCAGATTACAGTCTTAGCCTTTAAGTCCTGGAGTCACAACTCTAAATAGACCAGGACTAAAACATGAACTAGAATCAGAACTAAAATTAAGTTTTAAGTTAACCAGAACTTAATGAACTTGAATCTAAATTAAAATCTGCACTTAAATCTCGGAACCAAACTAAAATCTGAATTAGAATTAAATTAGAAATGAACTACAATCTAAACTGGAATCTGAACTAGAATCTGAATTTGAATCTGAACTATATTTAGGAGCCAAAAATTTAACTGAAACCAGTTTTTCTCTACAAGCTAACAAAAGCTTTTATATGTGTTGTAATTGTAATTTTTCACACTCCTTAAAATTTTCCCTTTAAAACATCAAAAGAACTTTTAAAAACTATGATTATCCTATTAGCTCCTTTTGGCTGTTGCATGCATTTTTTATTATATTACTACTTTCAACAATGTGTTGCATGTTTGTGTATCTTAAGTCAAAAAGCTAATCAATTGGCGATTATGTATCTCACTTTACACACAAAACTTGTAAACTTTTTATGCAAAAACACTTTTTCAACATTTACACTTATCAGCAACAAAGTTTCTACACAAAAAAAAACGGAGAAAATCATTTTATATTTTTTTTCTTTATCGGATATCAACTGAAAATTATACAAAGTCACGTTTTCACTAGAATCACTTTGGAAAGTAAATGGAAGAAATTATTTTTAAGTAACATAAAATGGATAAAAGTGGTTGAAAGGTTTAGATAAGCAAAAGGTGCAGATAATTAGATGTGAAAAAAATGGTAAAAAAAACCAAATTCCAAATAATTAAATCCTTTTAAATGTAAATGGACTTAAGATAATTGATAAAAAAAGTTTCAACTCTGGAAATATAAAAGTCACCCTTGAGTCTAGAAATAGACTAGATTGACTCGATTCTTTGTTCTAGAAAGCCTCACGAAAAATCTAGACTGAACAGAGTCTTAACTCTAAAAAGACTCGAGTAACAACTCTTTATAAATTAGAATCTAAACAATAGATGGATTAGAGTTTTAACCCTACAGAGACTAGAACTTCAACGCTATAGAGAGGCCACAGACCAATCGACATTCTCAACTCTTAATTGATTGGAGCCTCAAGTCTACACTTATTTCAAGTTCTAACCCAAACTGGATTAGAGTCACAACTCTAGATAGACCAGAGTCTCAATTGAAACTGAAAATAAAATAGATTTTTAACTTTGAACAGAATTAAATAATTAGAGAACTAAAACCGAACTAAAACTGAAAGAGAACTGAACTTGAATTAAAATATAATTGAACTAAAACTGAACTAGAAACGACACAGAATTTAAATTAAGACCTAAACTGTAGTTCGAAATAGAATCCGAACTAAAATTCAAAATTTGCCTCTGAACTAAAACATGAACTAGAATCTGAACCAGAATCTAAGCTGGAATTGAGTAAGAAGTTAACCAGAACCGAACAAGAAATGTAATATGATCGAGATTTGAACTTAAATCTTTAAGTCGGACTAAATTTTGAACCAGAATTTAAATGAAAATCAACTAGAATATAAACCGGAATTCGAACTTCAATCTAAATTTAAATCTGAACAAAAATCTGAACCAGGATCGGAACCACAAACTAAAAATGAACTAAAACTTAATTCAGATTCAAGATTTGGTTCAGATTTAACAGAACCAGATCTTGAATCTGAATTAGAAGTAGAAATACAGTAAGAATGAAACTGAACTCTGAATGTGAACTAGAATTAAACTAGAACAAAAATTTAACTGGTATCGAACTTGATTTGTAAATGACCGAGCATGTGAACTACACGACAACTTCAATTTTTACTGGAACTAAGTAAGAACTAAAGTATAATCTGCAATTCAAAATGGACTTAAAAACTAAGTAGAACCAAAAGCCCAAAGTCAGAGCTTGCACTAGAACTTTAGCAAGTACCTGTACGAGTATCTTAACCAGAATGTTAATTATATAACATTTTTGTCTCTAAATGTTCTCATTTAACATCTGACTTTTGTGTCATTACAATTAACCTTCACTTAACCTTTAAACGGTTCCTTTTATTGACCAGACATTTTAAATATTAAAAATTATATTTTTAAATATTTTTAATATTTTATTTCCCATTAAATATTAATGTTTTATAAATTATTTAAATATTCTCTTTTTTCCAATATGTTCACTTTTTTGTGAGTGTTTTAATGTCTGATGTTTTTTTTTTTTTGCTTAATTCATGTAATCAATTATTTTACCATTTAATGTACATTTTCCAATTGAATAAATAAATTGACGGATTTTGGTTTGGTTGAGTTGTTATTGGGTATATAAGCGTACGTATGTATTTGCTTAAGTGTGTGTGTGTGAGGGTAACAGTGTTCCAGCTTATGGTCACCCTTTTGTTGGTACATTATACAATTATTCATTTATGTACTTATTGATATGTAAAGTGGGTTTTAAAAATGTTTAATCATCATAAGTTTTTTATCATCAACACCATCAGCAGCAGCATCATCATCATCGACGACAATAAGAGCAACAACAACAACAGCAACATAATCATCAGCATCATATTTAATAAATAAATTATAAAATAATTTAAAAATCGTGTAAAACTCTAGACCACATAAAATATATATAAAAAATTAAATATGTTTTGGGACATAAATTGTGTAAAAAATGAAAATGGAAAAAAATTGAAAATTCGAAAATTTTAGCAATTTTAATAAAAAAATGATTTTTTTTAAGAAAAACTGAATTTTAGGTGAAAAACGAAATTTCTACTAAAAGATCCATTTTAGTGAAATATTGAATTTATTCCAAAAAATTTATTGAATTTTTAAGAAAAAAAAATTGTGAAAAATAGAATTTTTTTTTTTTTTTGAAAAATTTTTTTTTTTTTTTTTTTTTTTGTGAAATATTGAATTTTTTTGTTAAAAATTGATTTTTTTTGTTAAAAATTGAATTTTTTGTGAAAAATTATTTTTTTGTGAAAAATTGAATTTTTTTGTGAAAAATTGAATTTTTTGTGAAAAATTTAATTTTTTTTGTAAAAAATTGAATTTTTTTGTGAAAAATTGAATTGTTTTGTGAAAAATTGAATTTTTCGTGAAAAATTGTTTTCTTTTTTTTTTTGTGAAAAATTGATTTTTTTTAATTGAATTTTTTGTGAAAAATTGAATTTTTTGTGAAAAATTGAATTTTCTGTGAAAAATTGAATTTTTTGTGAAAAATTGAATTTTTTGTGAAAAATTGAATTTTTTGTGAAAAATTGAATTTTTTGTGAAAAATTTAATTTTTTGTGAAAAATTTAATTTTTTGTGAAAAATTTATTTTTTTTTTTTGTGAAAATTGAACTTTTTGTGAAAATTTGATTCTTTTGTGAAAAATTATTTTTTTTTTTTTAATTTTTTGTGAAAAATTAAATTTTTTGTGAAAAATAAATTTTTTTTTGAAAAATTGATTTTTTTGTGAAAAATTGATTTTTTTTTTTTTTTTGGTGAAAAATTGAATTTTTTGTGAAAAATTTAATTTTTTGTGAAAAATTATTTTTTTTGTGAAAAATTGAATTTTTTGTGAAAAATTAAATTTTTTGTGAAAAATTTAATTTTTTTGTGAAAAATTAAATTTTTTTGTGAAAAATTGAATTTTTTGTGAAAAATTTATTTTTTTATGAAAAAATTTAATTTTTAATGAAAAATTTAATTTTTGGTGAAAAATTAAATTTTTATTGAAAAATTTAATTTTTTATTGAAAAATTTAATTTTTTGTTGAAAATTTTAATTTTTTAGTGGAAAATTTAATTTTTTAGTGGAAAATTTAATTTTTTTAGTGAAAAATTTAATTTTTTAGTGGAAAATTTAATTTTTTAATGAAAAATTTAATTTTTGGTGAAAAATTTAATTTTTTTGTGAAAAATATAATTTTTTAGTGAAAAATATAATTTTTTAGTGAAAATTTTATTTTTTTAAACCAAAACTGAACTAGAGCTGAACTAAAAATGAACTAAAACTGAACAAGAACTGAACTAGATTCTGAACTTAAATCTGAGCTCTAAATCAAATAAAACCGCCATAACTGAAATAAAATCAAAATTAGTTTTATTCAAATGCTACAGATTCTTGATCTGTTTGACAAAGTAAAATTTTATGTCATGTTTAACATTTGCATATTTTTTTTACTCCCTCTCTCTCTCTCTCCTTTTATCACCTCCCCCATATAAACAGTGCCATTTAGTTGTAACTTTATCACTACGAGAGCTAATGTGTGATAGTGTGAGTGATGTTGTTATGAATAAAACAACACGTTTACATTAACATTTAATGTGACCATATTTTTCATATAAAATGACATTTTAATTAATTGCTAAAAATGTAAAAAAATAGTTATTTTTGCTTTTTACACTTTTTTGTTGGTTTTTATTATTTCAATTGTTGTTGTTGTTATTTAGCTGTTTTGTCGTACTTTTTTATGATTCTTTTTATTTGAATTGTAACTATTTGTTGTTAATGTTTTATTATACCCTACACCATCACAAGTGGTGGAGAGGATATATTAACTTTATCATTCTTTGTGTAATGCTAAGAAGGAATCATCTCAGACACCATAATGTATAAATATTCTTGCATCAAATCAAACTTTAAGTTGACTTAGCTATGTCCGTCCGTCTGTTGTTGGCACGCTTTCATCCACAATAACTGACAGAGCTCAATGAAATTTGGCCTAAATATTTGTTATAGTTCTGATAGAATTCCTATTTAAAATTTGCAAAATCGGTTTAGCATATTAAAAGATATGAATCGATATCTGAGGCAACCTGTTAGTTTAAGCAAAATCTTTCGTAAAGTTGTCAGTTATTAATCGACAAATTAGAATTTTACCATAATAGTAAGATATATTTACTTCATTAATGTTCAAAAATGATCAATACCCTACACCGCAGGCGGTTGGGTTATAATGCGTTTGTACAGACGTTTGTGATGATCAGAAATACTGGTTCTACCTTAATTTTTAAGTATATCGTTCGATTTAACCATGCCCGTCAGTCCGATTGTCTGACAGTCCATGTAAAGCTCGATCGTAGCTTTGAAGAAATCTCAACGAAATTTAACACGAAATATAATTTTGGCACAAGGACGATGCTTTTTGAAATTGGTTTCCCTTTATTTCATTTAGGCCTCATACAAATATTTCCTCTGGAATGGGGTTAAAAGGTCATAAAGATATTCGAAATTATATTCTAAAATGATGTGACAAATTATAGATTCATTATTTCTCATAACGGTTCTCATTTTGTCATAGGTTCCATACAACCCCCTTCCAAATATTAATTTAAAGAACTAAAATCTCACATATTGATAGTAAATAGCGTTAATTAGAATTAATCAAATTAAAACAAACAGAAGCAAAAATTCATATGCGAAATTTTGCGAGGGTCGGCCCATAATTTATCCTAAAGCCTAAAAAAACTTTTTCAAACGCACAAAACCCACGTAAATGTTAATACCACTAAAGTGGTACTTTTAAGCATAAATTAGAAAATAATTTACACGAGGGTCGTTCATACATTTTTGGTAACAACCATTTATAACCAACAATTTTGTTTAGTGCATTAAATAGTCGGGCTTGACCAACTCTAACTTCTTACTTATTTGATATTAGGAATATAAACCTTAAAGGTTTTTATCATAAACTGCACATATAGAAAATTTAAATTTGAGGTTAGATTGAAAATAATTATTTACTAATTAATATTTCTAGGAAATTTCGTCAGATAACCATTTCTATTGCATTAGAGAACATAATTTCATTAATATTTTTCAAAAAATCTTCTCATTATAAAATTAAATTTTAGGGTTATAATGAAAAAATTAAATATAAATATTTTTTTTAAATTTAAACTGTAGTTTATATCATTTAGATGAAATTTTTTAAGAATGCAAAAAAAAAGAAGTAAATAAATAAAAATAAAATGTTTTAATGAACTAATTTTTATTGAATTTTATGTATATTTCTTATTATTATTAAAATAAAATTTGAGGTTAGATTTAATAAAATTTGTAAAAATAGGCATTTCTTAAAAATCCAAACTGTTAAAAAACAAATGATTAAAAAATTAAAATTTGAGGTTAAGTTGAAACAATTCTTAAATAATAGGAATTTTTAAAAAATATTAACTGTAACTTGGTCCATTTTACATTAAGGAACTTATTTTGGTCAACAAATTTTCATTAATATTAATTATCAAGAAAATAAAAGTTGAGGTTAGATTGAAGAAAATCTCTAACTATGGAAATTCCCTGAAAGTTAAAACTATGTTTAATTTCTATTGCTTTAAAGAAGTTTTTTTCATTAAAAATTGTCTATAAAACTTATAATTATAAATTCAGAATTTGAGGTTAAGTTGAGAAAAATGTTTAATTATGTAAATTTCATAAAATGAAAATTTATTTTCTACTTTTAAATGAAGAACTTATAATCTAAAATATTTCCTGCTGGGATATATTTTTTAATATCATTAATAAGAAATCGAAAAATTCTTAACATACATATATTTCCTATCGTTTTATTGGAATTGTTACAATTAACACCAAAAATATAAATTTATCTCTTGTGATTAAACTTTAAACCTTTTTGGAAAACCCTTAATGGAACGGTTTATAATAGTCCTTTCTGTCACTTTGCTCAAACAATTAGTCCATCTCCTTAATTCTCTTTAAACAAGAGTCCAATATTTCTCTTCTGTGGGCAGTTTAAAGGATTTTCATCTGTTGGTAAAAATACCACATTGTTGTTTTTGTATCACTCAAGGACTTGTTTCTAATAGTAACAGAATGTCAAGTTATGCCAAAAATTAGTGGACAGATTATAAGACTTTTTAAAATCATGCCTTTATGTAAATTTCGAAACTTATAGAGCTCTTTGTAAAGAATGACTTGTCTCAACTGCAAATCGCTTACCATACAAAGAATTTTTTTGAGATATTTTGACCAAGAAGTTGTGAAAAATCTGACAGAATATACGTTTAGTCATCCATTATGCAGCAAGAATATTTATAGTAAACTGGGCTTCAATATCCGTGATCAGTTTAAGGCCTCAACATTTTTAGCAACGCTCCTGTCAGGAACTTTTTGAGTCCATTATATTTTTCAACCTACATTAACTTTAACTTCTCGTAGCACTGATCAAGCCAAGCTGCCTTCCTATCTTCCTTTCTGTGGTGGAAGCTTTTGAATGTTTGATCAAACAGCAAATCAAAAAATACTCAAATAACAGTTTTATGGAAAACGTGTGTTAAGAATTTTTTGATCTCAGTTCTTATCTCTAACAACAAATTAGTCTCATCTGCAGTTATCTTCTTTTATTACTCCTTCATTTTATCCCTCTTTTGAATCCTTTTTAAAATAATACTGAAATCTATATTTGTATCACAAATATTTCTCTTTTTCTCTCGAGATAAATATTTTTTGTGCATGTGTGTACTATGAATGTTTATTTTGATTGTATGCGACAATATTAAGTAGTTTTAGTTGCTTTTAATGCTTTAACTTTTGATGTTGTTAACATTTGAACTAACTTTTAGTAAAATTTAAATTGTATGTAAAATGCAAATAGCAACAACAACAACTACAACAACAGCTTCAAAAATAATAAAAAATCTATAACATTTTTATACTTTTGTTGTTGCAACAAAGAAGATAAAGAAGAAGATGGAAAAATATATACAATTTGTGATATTCTATTAGATGTCTGTATGCAATTTGCAAGAAAAAGAAATATGAAAAAATTCTAATAAAATTGTGCATTTGTTAGAAAAAAGAACGCATACACACACATACAAACACATATGTGGAATAATTCCAGAGGAATAGGAAGAAAAAAATAGAAAAGAAATCAACAAATTTTCCATGTTTGGGATAATCTAGCTACCAGACAGTAAAAATACATACACAAGATATTTGTGCAACACCACAGTGTTGCATATAAAAAATTAAATGGAAAAAATTTAAAGCATAATTTTTGGAGTTTTTAGTTCAAAATTTATTTGTTTTGCAAATATTAAAATATGCATATCATATATTTATATATAGAATGTTATGTTTACCTTTATATAAAGATAAGATGTTATTTAAAATAAAATTATAGCATACTTTTCTGCATTAATCTAGTGCTTCATATAAAATTAGAAACGGAAATTTGAGCAGTGTTTTCTGGGTGTTGTTAAATATAGACTAAAAAGTTATGATAAACATATTAAACATCAGTATATAGGTTATAATTTCCTCTTCCTAAAATATATAATACTATTTATAATGGCATAATTCATTTTTGGTTTAAAAATTCGAATATCAAATTCAGTTATTGTAAGAACGTGATATGAAAGAAGATTTTATCCATATATTTTGAAAAATTTTTTTATTTCTTAAAAAGTAAAAAACATAATTTATCATAACAAAATCTGTTGCATAATTTTTGGGGGAAATCTAGAAAGAAAAGAAATGGAAACTTAAGCAACTTTTTTCTAGAGTCCTAATGAAGAAAAAGAAAGGGTAAGATAGATACGTATTAATATTACAGGTTACAAGGATATTTTTCAAAAATCATCAAATTTCATAACAGCTAAATACTTTGCATATTTTTGGGAGTTTTCCATTGTAGAATTTTAATTTAATCGTTATTATATAAAACTAATGTTGGGCAATTATATTCCCATATTTAGAAAATAAGGCTTCCTTTGCCAAAAGGTTATAAAATTAGTTCTAATGACAAAATGTGTTGCATACTTTTAGTAAAAATCGGTTATTTTAATTATTTGATAAATTTTTCTGGCAGTTGTTATGAAAGACATCATAGATGTTTGTAAAGAGGATAAAAAGATATTTTCTGAAATTATGTAATTATTTATATTATTAAAATTAATTGTATACTTTTCAGAATTTTAGGTAGTAAAATTGTATTCCTCAATATAAAAGATATTGAAAGAATGTAAAATAGGCTTATTATTTTTCTATAATTTTATTTAAAAATCGTACAATATTTTTTATATTAACAAAATGTGTAGCATACAGTTAGGAAAAATCTAGTGCATCACATATAGAACATAAATTAATTTGTGCAAAACTTGGTATACATAGACAAAAATATGATAATAGATTTCTAATATATCAGTCAACAGAGAATATCAATATCCACTTTCCAAAAATGTATAACACTGATCATTATAGTAATTTGTAGCATAATTTAAGGTGAAAATCAGGTGTTTCACATTCATTCATATTCCTATCCTTAAACATAAATTTATTGAAAAATGAGAATTTTTTCACATTTAATTATAATCCAATTTAAACACTGTGCAGCAACATTGATATTGCATACTTTTAGTTGTTTGTATAGACTAACAATGTGAGTAACTATTTTCTCTTCTCTCTTTTTTTCATTTTGCATATCTACGAATATCTGTATGTGTTTGTATAACTGTGTATAATATTATTGTAAGAATCATCATCATCATCATCAACAGAGCTTTTGCAAACATTCATGATTCTCTGGCATACAATAGCAGCAGCATAAAAAAAATTTTTATATAAAAGAGGAACTAATATTATTCCCCAAAAAAAGCTCAACAAAAACATCAAAAAGAATGAAAAAGCAATGAAATGCACACACAATCAAAATTTTTGTTAGACATTCATAGTAATTTGAAAATGTTTGCAAATTTAGAAAATTGGAAATATAAGATTTATATATTTTTCTTCTCCATTTTTGCATTTTTTAAGGTTTATCTCTACGACTAAGAAAAATACATTGCTTTAAATGCTTAAAACTCTACTGTTGCTGCAGCTACTGAAAAAAAAGAGCAAATTATGTTGAAAATAAGAAATTTTATCTTGAGCCAAAAAAATTTGCTAAACATGTGTTAACAAAGGATAAGCACCTGTGAGAAATTGAAACTTGAAAATGTATTAAGTAAAAAAGAGTTAAGAGATTTTTTGGGAATTAATTCAATTAAATTGTTGACTTTAAATCAAATCGAAATGGACAAGGAATTAAAATGAGTCCTTAAAATAATTGAAAAATGAGATTTGTTGCAACATTAATAACAATCTTGGCTGACAGATGAACTGATAGACCAAATTGAACAAATCAATATATGAATCGATATGTCTGTCGAATATCTCTCCATTTACATATTTGTCCGTCAGTTTGTCTTGCTGTCCGTCTGTCAGTCCAACCGTCCGTCAGTCGGACTCTCCGTCTGTTTCAAATTTTCACAAAAATTTAATTTCTCCTTAAAAATTAAAAGAAAATATTTAGTCTGTCTGTTCCTATGTCCCTCTTTCTGTTCGTCTATCAATTTTTCACCAAGTAAAAATTTTTTTACTAAAAAAAATTAATTTTTTCCTAAAAATAAAAATTTGGTCTTAAAAAAAATGTACTAAAAATTTAATTTTCACAAAAAAATAAATTTTCCACTAAAAAATGGAAGTTTTAACTAAAAATTAATTTTTTCTTAAAAAATAAATTTTTCATAAAATAAAACATTTATTTTTTAACTAAAAATTCAATTTTTCATTAAAAATTTAATTTTTCATTAAAAATTTAAGTTTTCATTAAAAATTTAAGTTTTCATTTAAAATTTACAAAAATTGAATTTTCACAAAAAATTTTCTTTTTCGCTTATAAATTGAATTTTTTACTAAAAAAATTAATTTTTCACCAAAAAATTTAAGTTTTCACAAAAAAATTTAATTTTTCACTAAAAAATTAAATTTTTCACCAAATAATTAAATTTTTCACTATAAATTTAACTTTTTACTAAAAATCAAATTTTTTCACTAAACGTTGAATTTTGTCGCTTAAATTTGAAATTTTTCATTAAAAATTTTAAATCATTTCTATTTTTCTAGAAATTTAAGGAAATTCAATCAAAACAGAAATGGTTAGAAATCTAAAGAAATAGAAAAGTTATTTTTCATGTTGAAAAAATTATTAAATAAATTTTTATTTATTTAATTTTTTCATCCTAATAAAATTAAATTTTATTTATTTCTAAATCCTTAAAATATTCTCTACTTTAGCTCTTCTTCTCATTTTTCTTAAGATTAAACAAGGCGTATAATTGTTGTTGTAAATTTCCCACAATTATTTATTAGATTTATTTGGTGTAGAATTACGTTTATAAAGATTAAATTACCTACAAAATGGCCACTTAACATTTGTCTAACTAGTCTGCAAAATTTAATGGTCCATATAATCTTAAATATAAATTTTGGCAGCCTTACAATATGCAACATTTTATTGTTATGTTTTTTTTCTGTAAGAAACGAAAGGTAATTTAAGAAGCAAAATATTTACTTTTTATAGTTTAATTGTGCTTATATTTGTTGGTGTTTGTGTAAGTGTAAGTGCTTGTGTATGTGTATGTGTGTTTATGTATTTTAAATAATTAAACGGAAACATTTAACACGATTGCACTCTTATCATTTATATGCCGTTTTATTTAATAAACAAATGACAAATTAAAAAATCCTTTCTAAAGGACAGTAAATAATAAATTAAATTTACCCTCCTGAAAACAAACGCAAAAAAGGAAATATAATATTAACGAGACAAAAGAAAAATTATAACAATAAAAAATGTTGACAAAAATAAATGAAAACAAAAATCCAATAAATCTGTTTCAAATTAATGGCTCCAACAAACCTCAACAAACTCCTCCTTAAAAATCCGCACACAATTTTTTTTCAATAAAAATGAGAATAAAAATATTGTAATGCCCAGCAATCACTTAAGCTAATATGCAAATTAAGGTTAACACAATTGGTTTTAAGGCAACAACAACAACTACAACAATCGAAAAAATAGCTTGAAATTTGTGAAACACAACAGCAACAATTTACAATATGTCTCTCATAGTCGTGACACTCTCATACACATTTTCCGTGCACTACCCCAAGTGGTGAATAGGGTGTAATGACATTGTCATTCCGTGAGTAACACTAAGAATGAATTATCAGAGATCCCATAGTGTATATATATATTCTTGCATGAAATCAAAGTCTGATTGGATTTATGTTGGTCCGTCAATAATAATTGACAGAGCTAAATGAAATTTGCCCTGGAAAAAAATAAATAAAAATTAATAGAAAGGTTTCCCATTTTAAACCAGCAAAATCGATTGACATAGGCCGATATCTGAGGAAACCTTGCATGTGCTTCATTTCTATTCCAAAAATTATTAAAATCGGTTTAGTACCAATAAAGTTATAGACAAAAATATAACTAATTTTATGACTCAGAAACCTTTACATATTGTATACCTCTGTGAGTGTATGTGTGAATGTGTATGTACGAAACATAATGTATTTACTTCAAATGCATTTGTGGCGAAGGGTATTGAAGATTTGGCTTAGCCGAGTATAGCGTACTCATTTGTTTCTCTTAACAACAAAAGCCCACTCTCCCCAAAAAGTAGACCACACAAAATTGTTCCTCTTTTTTCACCGATTTGATTGCGAAGGGAGAACATAAAATTTACAATTTTCATTCTCTAGGAATCATGTGGGACCTTGCAATGGGTACAACAGCCATTACAAATACACACGCAAATGATGATGATGAATTTAACATTAACAAAAAAAATATAAAAACAAAAAGAAAAGGAGAGAGAAAAGAGGAACGAAGAGCGCTATAAAAAGCTAAAATTGCTTGTTTTTGTTCGCCTTCTTAATATTATGACATGTCGAAACGCGTTCACCCAACCATGAATACCGAGTTTTTAACTGAATTCACTAATTTTTCTTTCTTGTTATATTTTTCGTAAATTTTTATTCATTCGTCCATTCAATGCATTTCGTTTATTTTATTTATTTCATTACAGAAGTGAAAACAAAGTAACAATTTAAAAAAGGGGTAAAATTTGTGATAAGGGATTTTTAAGGAAATAAAAAAAGGAAATGATTTCACAGATTTAGATAACAAAGTGGCCCTAACCAATTTTTAAATCCTCTCAATATATATTTTTGTTACATAAACTATGTATTTAATAATGATTATAAAATTTGAGGTTATGTAGAAAAAAAATCCATTAATTTGTTGCTAAATTAAAATTTATCACTCCTGCTTCAAGCCCTCGCATTGTGAAACCTATTTCAATTATTAAAACTTAATATTTGGGAAAAATATATATGAGGCTAAGTTGAAAATAATCTTAAATATTGTAATTAGATAAAAAACACTTAAAACAAATTTTTAATAAAAAATTCGTTAAAACTTGAATTTAAGAAAAATTCCATTTGAGGTTAGGTTGAAAAAAATCCACAATATGATAAATAAATCAAAATTTTTAAATCCTATAAGGCACTTTGGAAATTTAAGACAAATTCTAATCAAAAACTATCATTAAAACATAATATTAAGAAAAATTAACTTTGAGGTTAAGTTGAAAAATATCTTTAATATTTCAATTAGATAATTTTTTTAAATTGTAATAAAAAAACGCTCGTAATTTAAATACACCACACTTAAGGACACCTTTTTGTGCTCTTTAATTCTTTGTAACAAGTGCTCAATATCTCTCAGGAGCTTATTTACCATAGCGACAAGATGTATGGTCTGGCCAATAATAAGTGGATACATAATGAAGTTTTATGAACAAAGCAGCCTTTTTTCAAACATTACTTGATGTAAATTTTCGGAATTTATAGAGCCCGCTGTAACAAATGATTGATTCATTTGTCTCAACAGCATAGAACTTTTCGGGAAATTTTGACTAGTTTTGGGTCATAACATTTTTGACAAGGAAGATGCGAAAAATCTGCCAAAACATAAGTTTCGTTATAATTATGCAGCAAAAAAATATTTTAAAAAAAACTTGAAGAACGTGTGTTAAGCATTAAAGAAATTTATTTGAGGTTAGATTGAGAAAAGAATTCTTGAAAAATCAAATTATTTTGCAAAATTTAAATTGTAATTTATATATTTCTCTTAAAGAAATTAATTTTAATAAAAATTTTCCTAAATATTTAATATTAAAAAAATAATTTTAGGTTAATTTGAACCAAAAGATTAATTAAGATATTTTTTTGTTTAGAATGTTTAGGAGTTTATCTCATTTAAGAGTAAAAATCCTATTAAAATTATTTTCTTTGTTATAGTAAATATTGAGAAAAATATGCACAAAAAAAACTTGAAGAAAAAATAACGTTGAACAAAGTTGATTTGAGATTGAATATTTTTTCTTTTAGTTTAAATTACACGTAAAAACATTTAATAATAAATAAAATTATGCAACGATAAATGTTTAAAATTACTTTTAAGTATTAAAATTTCTGAAATATTCTTAATAAATTGTATTTACTGCGAAACAATGTTAAATTAACATTTTTTCCTATGAAGCAAAATCATAACTGATGAAAATTAAATTATTAATTTTACATTGATTTTTTCCTGTGTATACTTTTTTGAAATATTTCTATTATTTTATGGAAAATTTTTTTCTCTTAACCAAAATTCTAAATTATTTATTTTGCTCTGGATCTCAAACTACTGGTACCCTCACTTTTAACTAAACTAAACCATAAGAAACAAATACCATTTAATAGTATTTTAATTTTAAGATAAAATAATCTCCATTTAAATTATTTCAAACTCTTAGTTCTTTAACACACATACACACTCACTACACTTACGGAAAAATTTTATGGTTTTTATTATTGGAAACAAAATAAAAAGAATTTTCCATAGAGAAAAAGAGGTCCTGTTTAAATTACTTAAAAATGTGCTGCACCCTCAATATTGTTTTAAACCATAAATTATGCAAAAAAAATAGCAAAAAGAAAAAAAGAAGAAGTAAATCTATACTTTAAATGCAACACAATAACATGCTATAGCAAAAACAACAACAGCAACAATATTAAACTCTCCATTATGCATGAAGGTCAATTACATGCAATGTAAACTTATACATACATAAACACAAACACATATATGTATACAAAACAAACTCTTGTGTACGGGAAAAGGGGAAAGAAGTGAAGATGAGAAACCAAAATATTACACCCTCTTTTTACAAACATGAAAAAAAACGGAATAAAATAATTGAGTCTTATACTCAGGAATACACTCACAAACACACTTACACTTGCTTTAGGTGTAGAGATCTATAGAAGTGTTGGAGTATGAGTAAACAGTGGTTAAGACTTTTATTTCATGAACCAAAAATCAATTTTTTATGAACACCGATTTTAAAAACTTAAATTTAAATAAGAAATATATGCTGATCATAAGTAGTCACGAAATAGTATCAAAACATTTTAAATTGTGGGCGTGGCTTAAGGTTAAAGTGAAATGTTTTATAAGTTTATTTCTTAGTTAGAAATTATTATACCCTCCACCATAACAAGTGGTGATGTGGGTATATTATCTTTGTCATTCCATGTATAACACTTAGAAGAAATCCTCAGAAAGCATATATATTCTTGCATCAAATCATTAGTCCATTTAGCTAAGTCCGTCCGTCTGCCGGTCTGTTGGAAATATTTTTACGCTTAGAATAATTCTTTTCTATTTAAAACCAAAAATTTTCGGTCTGTTGCAAAAATGCTATAGACCGATACTTGAGACAACCTAAAAATTCAGAGGAAGAACTTTTCTAAGATCTAAATTAGAACGTGATTGCATTTAGACAGACTTTAACCATAAAATACAGCTACATGTATTTCCTTTTCCTACAAAAAATCATTATAATTGGACCAGTATAAAATAATGTAGAAACTCAAATATGCAACATTTTGATACACCCCAAATTATACACATTATTTTTTAATTTGCCAAAAAAATCTTGCGTTATCAAAAACCTATGTTGAAGCTTTCAATAGGTCCATAGTTAATCTCAGCATGTATAACGCAACCTCTACCAAAAAAATACATTAAATGACAAAACTTTGTACAATTTAGATCTTGTTTACTAACACTTAGTTGTAGGTTGATGTGTAGAGTCGAAGTAGAAGAGTCAGTTGAAGAGTGCTGGAACCTGTGTAGAGCCTAAATAAATAAATAAATAAAACTGCAGATTTTCCTCAAATTAGCATCACCTTAATCCGTCAGAGATTGCAATGAGCTGCAGTCGAAGAAACGCGATCGTAGGTCCTCCTCATTTAACAACTCCTGCAAAAACCGTTCGCAGGAAAAGCCATTCTCGCTTCATGTATTCTAAAGCGACAATATCCAGATACCGCAGCAAATGTGTCTCTCAAGAGTTCTTAAGATCTTAAGAAGGAATAATATTGTAGCCCCAAATTTTGGAATAATTATCCTAGAAAGGAGGCACGTTATTCCATTTATCCTTCACTATAATATAGATTTCATCACACAAACAATCAATTTATTCATCTGTGTCATTCGCCTCTAGTTGCACCAAGTTACCTTTATTAGATCCGTGTCTGTACACCCTGACCAATCAATATTATTTTGAATTAAAAAAGGATTCTCAACCACTGTACAGCGTAAGCGTAAAGGGTGAGTATAACTGTATACGTTAGTAATGTGTCTTTGGACAGGAGAACAGGTTTTCATTATAGGACTCAATGTTTGTATGCACAAATAAACAAACTCGTTTAACTTACACACACACATACACTCAGCAAACTGACTGCATGAGTAACAATGAGTGTGTTTATGCAAGAGTAATATGGTCACTTACTTACGTATACATTTATTCATGATACACACAGTCACACACATACACATACCTAAATAAATATAAGACTATAGTAAGAGTGTGTGTATCTGTTTAACTTGCATATGGTCAAGTAAATATCAAAAGCTTATAATAATGTCGGTAAATTGACCCTTTTTTCCCAACACAAAAAAAAAAACAAAAACAAAAACTTCCTGATTTAATGGAACCAGGATTCTGAAGCAAAAAATAAAAAAAAGCAACAACAAAATATTTATTTAACTTTGTTAAATCCTGGCGAGCAAATAAACTTCTTTTTTTATATCTTTCAGAAAACATTTTTGGGGGATTTCATTCCTCCACTTAAATAAAGTTTAAATTAGAAGAAAGAAAAAAGTCTTATAAAACTTAAGTTTTATAATTTTTTAGCATAATCGTGTCCTTAGCCAAGGACCGTGATAATGTTTATAATTTTTAGCTTTCCTCCCAGTCTTCCCTTCCTTTTGTTATATTCATAATCATGTTAATTTTACAGATGCAGATGATAATGATGATGACGACGATGATGCTTTCTACGTGCTGTTGTTAAATGTTACGTGTTTAGGGTTAAAATAATAAAAACGTAACGTAAACATTGCTAAGGACACCCAGCTTAAGTGCGAACAACGGATGACAATAACGACATAGTTTTGAATATTATTAAAGGCAATTATATGCAAAAGGACATGAAAACGGTACAATGGACATTATTGCATTTGGAATAATTTATAAAGGAAAATTTTGGGTAAAGAAAAGGGAGAGATGAGACTAACATAAGTTCTGTCTGAAACTTAAAAATAATATTTTTTTATTAAATTAAATTTTGTGTTTTAACACAGTAATTAGTTAATAGAGGTAAAAGTAGATAAAACTAATTATTTTTCAAAATAAATTTTGATTAGGAAACAATATGTCCTGCAAAATATAAAAAAACCCAAGCATTTCCAAAAATAAATTTTGAGGTTAAGTTGAATGAATTTTGTAACATTCAAAATATCTTAAAAGTTCGCAATGGAACAAGACTATAGACAGTTCTACAGTTCAGACTACAGGCCAATCTACAGTCCAGACTTATAGTCAAGGTTATAGTCCACAAGGTTATAGGCAAATCTATATTTCAAGCTACAGACAAGCTTCTAGTCCAGACTATCGACAAGCCTATAGTGCAAATTAGGAAATTTATTTAAAGTATATATTTTATTATTTTATAAGTTTTAGTCGTTTTCATATTTATCTCAAATACTTGTGTGACATTAAATATTTTCAGCTGGTTTTTCTAGTTTATTTAATAAAAAAAAGTCCTTTTAACTTTAGGCAGCATAAATTCATTTTTATTTTAACAGTATTTTTGGCTGCAACAAAACACTAGACAATGGACAGCAACAACAACAAAAACTGTCATAAAATAATAGAAAAATTGTAAAAAGGAAACTAAAACTAAAGCAAAACTTTAATTCAAGCATATAAACACCGATAACAACAAAACTAAAAAAACAACAACAATAAAATCTATTTTAGAAAATGAGACTAAAAATACAGGCCTTTAAAAGCCAGAGAAGGGATATTTTTGGTACTATTTGGGGGTAAAGAGAATCAAAACAATTCAGAGATAAAGTACTTTTACTAAACATTAAGGAGTCTTTTAGATAAATATCTTTTTTAAGAAACATTACCAACCATTAAGAGAAAGAAGGATGGAACTAAATAGATGAGAGTGAAAACTACAGAGAGATTTTCTAGAACCATCTCCAATTCTGAAAAAGGTACCTTTTCTTTACTTTATTAAAAGTACCTTTTCTTACTTATAAAAACTGGACCTAAATTCATGTCCCCTTTGGTAAGACATTATGAATATTAAGAGCATGAAGAGTAGAGGAGGGAAAGGACCAACTCTTGAAAAGAGTATCTAATAAAAACACTAAACATTTTCATATATATAAAATAAGTAAAATAGAATATTGTGACCATAAAGCGACCTAATAAAGTTTATTTTATACAACTACTCGAGTAAAATACTTTTAAAAAGTTATAAATGACAACAACAAAAAGAAAAACAACAGCAACAACTAGAACAATGCCAACAATGAGGTTACAACAAAGATTTTTTATAATAAAATAAAAACTTATAACAGGGAAATTCTAGACAACAAAAAACGCCACAACGAAAAGAAAAACAAATAGCAAAAAAAGTTGAAAAAATATTGGGTAAACAAATTCATAATGCGTAAAATTTTGTTCATTTTTAGTGAAAGTAATGACTAATCTTTCCTAAACTATTGGATTTGTACAACAAAAGAACTGCTTCTGTTTGGTGGCTGATAATAAGTCGATTAGTCTCTTCTTAAAATTGAAGCATATGTCAAGGCGTTCTGTGCGAGAAGAACTTTTGCGGTTTTGAGTTCGAAAATGTATCAGGCCAATTTTTAATACACTTTTTCAAAAAGTCAAGTATATTTAACGGTTTAATGGTGTAAAAATATCAGAAAAATCACACTCTTCCCCAACTTTCTGTAGGATATAGATTCTGAGATTCCGAGTTTAGATTCTTCTAACGTTAAACGTAATTAAGGACGCTTAGTGTCCTTTGAAATAAATAGTAATCAGAAAGTTCTATAAGCATAGCTTTACAAATTATTCTCGTAGTATATTGATTCTTTGTCCAAAGAACTGTTCCAATTTTTAGCTAATCACTGATACTATTTTCTATCTAACGTACTGATTTGCTATGATTAACTGTTGTTAAAAACCCTCTTTTGTTCCCGATCAACATGTAGTCCTATTATGGCACCCTACATGTTTGGTTTTGGTGTTGATAACAATTGTATGCAAAATAACATTTTGAAGTCTTCAATTCGGTTTCAATTAACATGAAATTTAAAGCTTATAAACGTGAGAAAAAGGGTTTGATAGAAAGTGTCTTACTCTATGAAAATAACAATCTTCATTGCGTTACATTTCCAACTCTTCAACTTCTTAAAATTCTGTATCAAAGTCTCCATTATTAATAAAAATGGACTCATTTTTATTTCAAGAAATCTCCACGAAAGTATGATTAATATAAATTGTAACTTCAATATCAAGTATCCGCCCCGCATACCATGTACGTGTTTGCTAATGTGTAGCATACTCCAAAGGGCAAATTTTAGCGTTTTGAAAGCGTGTGATTAATATAATTATTGCAGATCAAGTATCCACCCTGTATACCATCTACTTCTTTGCTGAGAAAAAATAAAAAATATTAAGGCGTATGATTAATATCACCACTGTAAATTAAGAACACGAAATGTTGTTTTAGGCTTTAAAATTCAGTATTAGTCGAATACTTAATTAAATAACTTAAATATTTTCTCTTCAAAATACCAGGTAAATATTTATTTTCACCAATCATAAATGTGTGAAATGTATGTCAGATATTTTCTTATAACATTATTATTATCCTGTATACCCAATAACAAAAGGAAAAAGACAAAAAGGAAAAACGGCCAGGAAAAAAAAGCTGTTGACACTCTTGCTAAAAAGCCTGTTAGCAATAATTTATAAAAAATTAAGACAGCAACAACTACAGCGACAACTAAACCAAAAGATAGCATGTTACCAAGTTACATACTGATTAGATATGTGTTAAATAAAATAGAATAACAAAAATTTATATAGGAAACCAAGTGTAGGACGTTAAGTTTGTTACAAAAAAATCTTAGAACCTAAAAACAAGCCAAACATGAAAGAAGAAAAAAGAAGCAAAAATTATAAAAAAATAAAGAAGCAAAAATCTAAAATGGAACCAACTAAATTTCTTAAAGAAAAACGGAGAATTAAATTAATATTAAATTACAACAAAGAAACACAACATATTTCAGTAAAATATGTACCAAAGTGTTTTCTTAAAAATAAACTTAAATTTATAACTTTCAAACGGCAAAACCTTTTTAACATACATTTTGCAAAAAAAAGTCTTAAACAGCAAAAACGACAAAGCTTTCTGTAGTTGCCAACTAACTGAATTTACTCATTTCAAACTTTCGCCGTGTAAATTTTCATTGAAATCGCACTTACCCTTTGGAAATTACGAATTTATTTAACTTTATTTTTTTATTGAATTCTATACAAAATTGGAGCGGATGATTAATATAATAAATATATATTCATATTAAGTATTCGCCACAGCAAAGTAAAAGACTACACATTAAACGAATTAATCGCATACTTAAGAGCAATAATGTAATTTTCAATACAAATTGAATTTTTCAGTAAAAAATTGAATTTTTCACTAAAAATTGAATTTTTCACTAAAAATTGAATTTTTCACTAAAAAATTGAATTTTTCACTAAAAATTGAATTTTTCACTAAAAAATTGAATTTTTCACTAAAAATTGAATTTTTCACTAAAAATTGAATTTTTCACTAAAAATTTCATTTTTCACTAAAAATTGAATTTTTCACTAAAAATTTAATTTTTCACTAAAAATTGAATTTTTCACTAAAAATTTAATTTTTCACAAAAAATTTAATTTTTCACTAAAAATTTAATTTTTCACTAAAAATTGAATTTTTCACAAAAAATTGAATTTTTCACTAAAATTTGAATTTTTCACTAAAAATTGAATTTTTCATTAAAATTGAATTTTTCACTAAAAAATTGAATTTTTCATTAAAAATTGAATTTTTCACTAAAAAATTGAATTTTTCATTAAAAATTGAATTTTTCACTAAAAAATTGAATTTTTCATTAAAAATTGAGTATTTCACTAAAAAATTGAATTTTTCATTAAAAATTTAATTTTTCATTAAAAATTGAATTTTTCATTAAAAATTGAATTTTTCACTAAAAAATTGAATTTTTCATTAAAAATTGAATTTTTCATTAAAAATTGAATTTTTCATTAAAAATTGAATTTTTCACTAAAAATTAAATTTTTCACTAAAAATTGAATTTTTCACTAAAAATTAAATTTTTCACTAAAAATTAAATTTTTCACTAAAAATTAAATTTTTCACTAAAAATTAAATTTTTCACTAAAAATTAAATTTTTCACTAAAAATTAAATTTTTCACTAAAAATTAAATTTTTCACTAAAAAATTGAATTTTTCACTAAAAATTGAATTTTTCACTAAAGATTGAATTTTTCATTAAAAATTGAATTTTTCACTAAAAATTGAATTTTTCACTAAAAATTGAATTTTTTATTAAAAATTGAATTTTTCAGTAAAAAATTGAATTTTTCAGTAAAAAATTGAATTTTTCAGAAAAAAAATTGAATTTTTCATTAAAAATTGAATTTTTCACTAAAAATTGAATTTTTCATTAAAAATTGAATTTTTCATTAAAAATTGAATTTTTCACTAAAAATTGAATTTTTCACTACAAATTGAAATTTTCACTAAAAATTCATTAATATAAATTAAGTAAATTTTATTAAACGTAACCTTATTTTTAATAACTTAAAATTTCTTATTTCGCTCTAATTTTGTATTCGACTCTATTTGCTATAAAATCTCTTGAGTATCTGTAAGCGAATGATTAATATAAGTTGTTACTACATTATTAAGTAACCACCCCACCTACTATTAACTATTCTGTCAATAAAATGTGTAGCATACTTTAATGAGTAAAATTTAATATATGAAAAGCGTATGATTAATATTAAGGATATTAATCATACGTTACATATAAAAAATATAAGAAAATATTGTTAAAAATATTTGTAGCATACTTTCATACTAAATTATGGACCTTTTTAGTTAATAATAACAATAATATAATTGAAGATTAAGGACTAGACAATATGGTTGACTATAGTCTAAATTGTCGCAACCTCTAAAAATGAGTCTGATACTAATCGTCAGTATAGTTTATAATCTTATTTATAGACTCGTTAATAGTCTTATCTATAGGCCTATTTTTAGTCTATTTTATGGAGATATTCAACGTCTGTATTACATACCTGTCTGTTCTTGTTTGTTTTAGGCTTGTTGTTTGCTCTATAGACTGTAAGAAATTTTTACTACAGTCGCTAACCAGTTGGCCACATTTTCCTCTCGCTTTCTGACAATAACTTTGGCCACGTTTTCTTACTAACACCACAATCAAGTTTCTTTTTTAATACATATCACATATACATACTTATAAAAATAGAAGGTAAATAACGTACGTCATTATGGCTGCATATTTCTAATAAATAAATATTTACATTAAACTTTATGACAACAACACCACAATGACACTAACAAGAAATTACAAACTACAAAATTAAAACGAAAGACAAAACTTTCACTTCTTTGCACCTACTTGAACCAAAAACTTTTAGCCATAATATGCTCTCTTTGACTCCTTTATAGCCCTAAAATGTGTATTTCCATATAATTTTTCTTTTAGTAGACAAAACACCCATAAATTCTATACTTAAAACAACAAGAGTTTTTGTTTTTGTTATCAAAGTATTAATAATGTTAATACAACTTCTAATACAAACAAAAAAGAAGAACACACATTAAACCAAATACACACTTACTGTCGCACTCTTTCTACTGTTTTCTCATACTTAAATTTTTATAGTTTTATTTCCTCTTTGGGAAAAAGACTATGTGGCACAACCGGAAATGCATTTGAATTCAATTGAATTTGTGTTGACGTCTAACTAAACGTTATTAACTTTTAGTTTTCATTTTTCTCTAAAAGAAAAAAAACTGTGCAAAAATTATATAAATCGACAAATCATTTTGTGTATGTGAAAAATTAACAAGAAAATCCAATTGTTGGTAGAGGAAACAAATTCCAAACAACCATTTCTTTTGACTTAAAAATTCATATATATATATACACACACACAAACACATGAGCAAACATAAAGTCATATAATTGTATAAATGCATTCCGCTTTAGATTTGTTCAATATATATTTCATATGTGTGTCGTTCTCCATATGTGTTTGTTGTTGTTTTTTTAATTCCTTTTCAGTTGTTTAAAAACAAAGAGAAAGTTGTTTTGTAGTTGTTTTACATTCCTCTAACCCATTTTGTATAGGAAAGCAGAAAAAAGGGAAATAGTTATTGAAGCACAGTGGTACAAAAATGTTTAAATTAACAAACATTTAAAGTCTCATTTATAGATTAGATTAAAATTTCGATTATAGTCGAGACTTAAAGCCCCTACTTCAGACTAGTTTGCTCAGCGTTCACTTATACTATCTTCTTTTCACGTAACTTCCTTTTCCTTTTATTTTTTATTCTATAGATTTATATCCTGTGTTCCTCTTCTGCCATCGATCCTGAGAAAATATTCCGGAGATAATACACTTAGCTTCCAGTGATGCAGTTCTATAATAACTCCTAAGTAAAGTTAAAACAAGTACGGGATGTTTTAAAAGTCTTTGATCCAAATTTGCCTCTCATGTCCATAACTGAAGTCTTGCTTGTATTAACACAGCAAAATCGATAACATCAAATTCTCTAGAATATCAAGTTCTAAGATGGATCCCTGAGGGTCCTCCGCTGAATGATGAAAGCATTGCCTTTCAACTTCCTAAGCGCCATCATAATACTGCGCTATTGAATGCTTTCTTTATAACAAGTCTTATGATCGTGCAGTATATTGTTTTAGATCCTTTACCTTATATGGTTTTTGAAGCTGGTTTGCCATTCGGAAACCATATTGATTCTTTGATATTTTATTACCACTTTTCATCGCTGGTAATATTCTCTTGTATGTGACTCTCTCCAAAGCTTTCCCAAGCGTATATAATAGACACATTTTTCTTGGTAATCTTATTGTCTTGAAACAAGTAACTCTGTTACTCTTCAAAGAAGTTGTAGTTACGTTTGATCATTATACGCATTACTCCATGATTATAACTCCACTCCCCTGCTCATACGTTCCCTTCATTGGGGCTTGCTCATAGTTCTGTTTAAAACCTCGTATAGAGATTGAATCATTGCTTCTTTTTAGATTTATTCCTTTGTGTGAAATTTTTATTCCTTTTTTCCTGCTAATGATTTTTGTTACCAAATCAGTTTTTGACTTAAGCCGCCTAAAAAAATCCTGTCACATTGATTTACCATCAAATCACTGTTCTGGCCACATGCATGAATGCATTTGGGGTTTTTTTACTATGCGAGTGCTTATGTGTGTATTTGTTCACAGGAGATTTGTAAACGTTTTGCAAAAAGGAATTTTTCCCTATTAAACGTCTGCTTAAAGTTAAAGCTTGATTCTAGTATTTCCAAACTAACAACCAAACAGCCAAGTACAGCCAACGTTACCCCACCACTAAACTCCAAAACAAAACGATTTTATACAAATACCAGTTTAAACCAGCAACAGCAGCAGAAAAATGGCAGTAGCAATAATAACAACAACAAGAACAATAAAAACAACGGCGACAATGATTGTTTGAACAAAAGCAATAACTATGTTAGACATTCTAAAGGATTTTACACATAAGCAAACATATATGAATATATGAGTGTATGTGTGTGTGCGTGTGTTTGTATGTGTCTGCTTGTATAGATTATAAACGTAACAAAACGTCAATGACACATTCATTCAATCTGCATTTTAGTGCAAGTTTTCTATTCAAAGAATTTCTACAAATATGTGAATCAATACATGTATTTGTTATTGTATGTGTGTGTGTGTTTTTATGTGTTAAAGTGTGTGTGTATTTGCAGAAATTTATATGACATTTGTTTATGCTTTGCTGGCATCGTTTACTATTTCCGCCATATTGTCAGCCATCTTTATGTATTATTTGTCGGCCTTTCACTATTACGACAAAACTATGAATAAAAAAATTCCAGCAACTGCAACAACAACAACAACGATGTTAGGAAAATTGACATCGACAGCTAAAGCAAAAACAACAACAATACTCACATGAACGTTTACAAAGAAAAAGACATTCACTTTCCTGCCTTGTCACCATTCAAAACAAGACAAGAAAAAAACACACATACACAAAGATATCAACTGTCATATAAATACAAGGATTTTCCCATACACACATGTACACTCACACACATATGCACAATCATTTGTACACAACGTTTTGCAAGAACCTAAGAAAATTTTACATGTTTTTTTATTGTTCCTGTTAAATATTTAGTTTCTCTTTAGGCTGCATTTGCAACAGTTTTACCTTCTCTTTTTTCAAGTCTTTCATTTGTTTGTAAACATCAAACGTCAAACAAACGAGCGACAGGACAAACATTCATTTTTGCCATTTTTGTTTGTTGATTTGTTCTATTGACAGTTTGTAATGACAATAGAAGAGTTTTGTAGAAATTTCCGTATTTGATTTTCAATCCAGAATTTCTGTTCTTTTTCCTCTTTTATGCATTTTGATTGCAAGTGAAAGTAAATATTTAAATAAAAACATTTTCGAATATTTTAATAAAAGTAACGGAATATGGAATATAAATAAAAATAAAAAAATAGTGAAAAATTAAACATAAAAATGTTAAAGTGAAAAATATTAAAAAAATATTAAAAATAAAAATTAAAAAAAAGATATTTAAAAAATTTTTTAAATTTAATTTATTAAACAATTCTTGTGTTTATGTGAAAAAAACTCAGTCATTATGGATTATCCCGATCACAGAGCCATACATCATCCCACATTTCGAGATTTTTGGGCCAAGGAGGCAGCCATTAATGCGTTTCTACAAAATACAGTAAATATTTGAAAAATAAATAAAAATAAAATAATGAAAATCAAAATTTCATTTAAAATTAAAAATACTGAATGCTGCATACATTTTTTTTCGAATTTTCGAACATTAAAAAATATCACAAAATCGGTATTATGTAAGATAATATTAATAAATATAAGAAATGAAATATATTTCCAATATTTTAAGCATGAAAAATAATTTTCGAAATTATATTCGAATTTTCGATTTTCATAAAATTACCACAAAATCGGCATTTTATTGTTAAATATATATAAAATACACAAAATTAAATATATATTTTCAATATTTTAAGTATGAAGAAGATTTTTCGACGATTCGAACAATCCCGCAAAATCGCCATTGTATTCGAATTAAAAAATATACACACACAAATAAGGCATTATAATGTTAAATATATACAAATTACACAAAATTAAATATATTTCTATTATTTCTAGCATGAAAAGCTATTTCCAAAATAATATTTGAATTTTCGAACATTTAGAAAATCTCCCAAAATCGTCATTAATTGTTTAATATAAATAAAATACACAATATATATTTCCATTTCTTTATTTTTTATTATTTTCAGCGTAAAACAATATTCGAAATTATGTTCGAATTTTCTAATATAAAAAATTTTGAAAAATGTTATTCAAATAATATTTTTCCTTTTTTTCATTATTTACATCATAAATACCATTTTCGAAATTATGTTCGAATTTTCGAACATTAAAAAATTCTTACAAAATATTATTCAAAAATTAGAAAAAAATTCTTTTATTATAATGTATAAGACAATATTAAAAAATAAAATATATTTCTATTATATTCTAGGTAAAAAGAAAAATATTGGAAATGATGTTCGAATTTTGAATAGGGAAAAAAACACTTAAATCGATATTACATTAAAAATTTTAAATAAAGATACAAAATTCTATATATAATCAAATTTTTCTGCATAAAAGCCTACATACAATTCTTTCCAAATTTTCGAATATTCAGAACTATATACCAAAATGATATTTAAATAATATTTCGATCACGAAAAAATTAAACTTGAATTTTTTATTCACCCTAAACTAAAGAATATTCGTCATGGTATCATGTTCAGCAATAAAAACTGTACACGAAATTAGTATCGAATTTTCGAACATTCGCTTTATAAAATCGACAACATTTATTTATTTGAGCATTCAAAAGTGTTCGTTTTTGACTACATACTAGTCTATAGTTGGGACTTCAGACAAGTCTATGAATGAGGCTATAGATAAGTCTACATTTGAAACTAAAGCTAAGGCTACAGTTAACACTACAGTGGAGACTTTTTATAGAGGAGATTATTGAAAAGTCTATAGTATATTTGGAAATAAGTACACGTTTATAGTTGTCACTCTAGACAAGTAAATAATTGAGGCATTCTAACGTTTTCAAAACAGAACGTATGATTAATGTTTTGCAAAAATATTAAGTATACGAACTTTGATTTATTGATCACCAAATTCTCCCACATTTAAAATAGGGCAGTATGTGCAACCCCTTCATGTGTATGAAGTCCTAAAATATACTTATTTATTCAAAACTACTGCGTATACTTAATATGAAATAGGAAAACTCATTTAAATATCAAGTATACGTCATGCTGTTTATTTAATAAACTTTTTTGCAATTATTTATATTATTTAGATTTCCAGTAAATGAAATATTTAATTAACATCACTAAATTTTATAAATATTTTTTATTTGACGCAGAAATATTTATATTCTTAATATAAATTTATAAAGAGAAAAGTTTATTTGGGAAAAAGATTTGATATAAAAATTGTCTAACATAATTTTAACTAAAAATTTGATACCCTTTATTTTTATACCTCATTTCGTATACAACTACCCTTTCCCTTTTCCAAAAAACAATATTTGTTGTTCCCATTTCAGCAGACAAGACTGTTATGAAATGTATATCATTTTTTTTTTCTTTCAAAAACTATTTTTGTATGACGTACGAGTTGAGCTAGAAATATTTGCATTAAAATTAAAATTTTGAAACCATAAAAACTGAATAAATAGAAGAAGACAAATATTTATGTATCCGGTGACAATTTTTTTGTCCTCCACTAAAATACCATGACACAATTTCTGATTTGTAGTTAAATAAACATTTGGTAGAGGTGGGGATCGAAAGAAAAGAATTTTTGCTTAACAACTGTAAATACCATTTTGAGTTAGATAATAAGAAAATAAGGAAAATAGAATAAGTCAAAAAATAAATGTTACTCTAAGACGTATACTTAATATTTCATATATTGCATTCCACTGAATTAAGTATACGTTAGGTGGTTCTTTTAAAAATTAATGAATTGAAGGCAATTATGAACTTAATTATGAACATAATTCTTACATTTCTTTCTTCAAATTTATTGAAAATTACAAATCTCAGTTATAATTAAAAAAAATGTATTTGAAATATTTTAAATTATTTAATTTAAATATTTAGGAAATTTTTAAAATAATAAATGTTACATTTATTATCTTTTAAAATAAATCATAGAAATATTCTTAACATCTGTCATTTATTTAATTTAAATTTGTCATATGATGTCGAATGAGAACTAAAGTTTTATTTTATAGAAAATCAACTTCTATAAAATAACCCTGCAGTATTAAACACAAACCACAAGCCAGAAACTCGAATATTTTCCATTATGTTAGTAATAAAAATGTTTGAACATTTTCCACAAGCTTCCAAATTTTACATCTCGTCATTAAATCTCATCTAAATAAATCCCTTAATTAAAACATCTCTTAAAAACTGCCGGGTTTAATTATTTTTCATTACTTATTGTTTGTATGTTTTTAGTTAGATTAAAAAGGTAAAGAATACTTAATTAGTTTATTTTAAACTAAATTTTCTTTTGAATTAAGGTCATTTACAAAACTGACAAACAGTCAGACAGACAGACGAAAAGATGAAGAGAAAGAGAGCAAGAAATACCCATGAATCTGTCATTTTATGTTAAAGATCAAACATGTTGCTTTTGACATTTGATATGAAATTAAAATAGTAAAAAAAGGAAAGCAAATTAGCAAAAGCAAAATACAAAAAAGAACAAAAATAATGAATATTAACAGTATTTCATACAATAAAAATTATGATATAATAAATGTTATTCAAAGGATAGAGAGAGAGAGAAAGACAAATTGGAGCAAAAAACTGAGCTTGAATTTCAACTGGAATCAGAATAAAAACAAGACTAGAATCTTAACTAGAAATGAAGTAGAACTGAACTGGAACTGAACTAGAACTGATTTTGAATCGAATTAGAACTGAACTAGTATTCAACTAGGAATAAACTAAGACTGAACTGGAACTTAATTTCATTTAGCTCACACCTTAATTCATCTTTTTATCATCATTTTAATCAAGAATTATGTGTATGACGATATGAAAAATCTAATGAAAGTTGGCGACATTTACCACATTTACACATTTAGTTCATATTTAAATGAGGAAATTACATTCTCTAAAGAAATTATTCTCTAAAGAGAAACCAACAGAAAGAGCATAAGAGCAATGCAAAATGTACAAAATGTACATATGTATAATAAAGCTACTAATAAATGTTAAAGGATACGGAAATACGTAATATAATATCAAAGACTCACACATAGATTTATAACAAACCAACATACAAATTTTCACATGTAAATGTGTAAAGACTTAAATTAAGTTTTATGCAGAAAAGAAATGTCTGTCCAACTGTCCGTCCGTTATTGCTTTCCATAGTTCATATGTAATCTTTTCCGTTTTTCATAAGAGTTCAAAAACTAAATGGTCATTCATTCATTCATTCATACATTCATGAAAATTATGAAAGTATGTAAATTTATATGTACATACATATTTTGTGATAATATTTATATAAAACTAACAGTACCTATAATAAATACACATACTATTTATCATACATATAAATATACACATATTACAGTTAAAATCACAATAATAATGATGTTGATGCTAATGATCATTGCCAACATGAAAATATTGTGTTTAATAATACAATTTTTTCTAAAAAAAAATCCCACAAAAACATGTGTTTTTTTAATGAATTCTTTTATTGTCTCTCTCTCTGCAAGAGTATCACTAGTGCTACACATGTATTTCTATTTGTTTTCTTTGCTTGTATTTGTGTACCTTAAGAGTTACAGTTGTGGTTTGTTTAAATAAAAAAAAAAGAAACGAAAAAGAAATGACCCTAGAATTCACTGAGACAATATTGTATATGTGTATATTATTTTTTTCCTTCCGTTTCCTTTTTTCTTGCTGTAACAATTTTTGGTCCGAGTAGGTAATATATGATGACATGTGTATGATGAGTTAAAGATTTTCTCATATTTTTTGGTCTATAACGTTTCTTTACATATATAGATGTTTGTACTTAGTGTTTGTGGTAAGATTGTCATGCACAATGGGAACAATGGAAGAAGAAGCGGACAAAATTAAAATTAAATTTGTAAGTTCAGTTTCTTCACTTCTAATTGATTTCAGTTCTAGATCATTTCAGTTATAGTTTTGTTCTAGTGCAGTTCCAGTTTAGTTCTAATTCAGTTCTAGTTTCTGTTCGGTTCTAGTTCAGTTCTAGTTCGGTTCTAGTTCACTTTTAGTTCAGTATTATTCTAATTTTGTTGTTGCTCGATTCTAGTTCAGTTCTAGTTGTATAACATATTTATTTCACTGTGCAATATATTACCGTATTTACGTTAATTTTTTTTGTTCTCAAGTCATATATATGCGTGTATGAATGTATGTATTTGTGATGATTCTTCTGTGAATGCATAAGTATGTGTATAAAAGAGGTATTATATTCTCTAACAAGAATGACACATGTTAGAAAAGCAAAAGCCAATAGAGTAAATATTCATATACAAACACACTAATACATGAATAAACACACACACACATACTCGTACATACGTAAAAGCATACAAGAAACTTGGACAGCATTACAAATTACATTTTTGAAATCTGACTCACAAATGCTATAAATCTTCAAATAACAAACATTTCTTTATACAAATGCACACACACACATACACATTCATAAAGCCAAACAGACTCTATTATAAATATATATAAACATATGTATGTATGCATGTGTATAACAACTGACAATGTTCGAGAAAAAAGTGTTTGTGTATAGAGACGTAATGAAAGCAAAAGAAAAAAATCCAAGTGAAATTTTCATTTAAATGTAGAAAGACATAACATGTCATTAGGGTCAATATATAAACCAAAGTATTGCATATACATATATACATATGTATAAGTGTATGCATGCAGAAAAAAATTTGAAAAGTATATAAACTTATTAACACACACTCATACATACTCACACGTATTTAGTATTATATGAGTTTCTGTTATTTTTTTTTATTTAAATATTTTATGTAATTGCAACCAGGAAGGAACTTTATTTTATATTCAACAAAAAGGTAAATGGAAATTATTCAATTCTTTTTCTTTTTTATTTCATTACATTTCTTGCCAAGAAAATTGAAGGGACAGTGGAGTTTATTGAAGATAATCGAAAAGAAGAAATATTTCTTAATTGGATTTTATTAAAAAATCTTAACTCAGTTTCTTAATCAGTCTCTAGAAGAATTAGAATTAAGATTATGTTTTACCACAGATTCTCATTCAGCGTCCATTAAGGATCATTCAGATTCTACTTGAGATTTTGCTTCAGATTTAAGTTTAGATACCAGTTCAGATTTATGTTCAGAACCCGAAGCTCATTCAGAGTTAAAATCAGATTAGTTAAGTTTCTTTTTCGGATTAAACTTGTGTTAATAGTTCCGATTTCATTTCAGATTCTACCTAACAATTTGGTTTAAATTCAGACTTCACTAAGTTCAAATTTAACTTGGATTTAACTTATGTTGGGATTTTAATAAGTTCCAGTCTCAGATTTAAATTGAGTTTCAACTGTTGCCTATATTCCAGATCATATTCGAGTTCAGGTTTTTCAGAGTTTAATTCGGATTTTAGTATGTTTTTTGGGCCGATTCTACTTTAGGTTATTGTTTAGATCTTAAGTTCTACTTCATATTCTTGTTCTGAGTTTAATATAGATTCTAGTTCAGATTCTATATTTCAAGTTTAGTTTTTAATTATGATTATATATTCGATTTTAGTTCAGATTCTAATACAGAGTTTGGTTCAGATTCTAATTCAGACTTTGATACATTGTTTGGACTCTAGTTTAATTTCCAGTTTAGATTTCTGGTTGGCTTAAAGTTCAGATTTTAGTTAAGATTATTATTAAGATTTGAATTATTTAGTTTCTAAATATTTCGGTTCAGATTCTGGTTCAGGTTATAGTTCGTAATCGATTTAATTTATGTCTCAATTACCGGGTCGGATTTAAGTTTAGCTTCTACTAAAGTTTCAAATTCTATTTCATTTTGCGGTTCCGATACTTTTGCAATTAATACTTCTTCTCATCATTCTGTTTTGATTTTAGTCCATATTCTGATTCTAGTTAAAATTTTAGTTCAGACTCCAGTTCAGATTTAAGTTCAATTCAATAATAAAATTATTTTTCAGATTCAAATCCTTCCTTATTAATTTAGTTTGAAATCTGCCTTTTTTGACTTTAATTCAGATTTCTTTTTAGATTCTATTTCCGTTTCAAGTTAAAGTATTAATTCTGATTTTTGTTCGGGAACAGGATCAGATTCCACTTCAAATTCTGTTCTCGATATTAATTCTTATTCCAGTTTCGATTCTTGTTCAAAAATCATGATCCGATTCTAGTTTAGATAATATTTCTAATGCAGATTTTGCTTCAAATTCTTGTTCTGATTTTAGTTTCGTTTTCAGTTCAGATTCTATTTTAGATTCCAATTCCATTTCTGTTTCTAGATTGATTCTTGTTTTTTAATTCTGGTTCTTATCCAGAATGTTGTTCTGATTCTAATTTAGATTTTTTCCGATTCTAGTCTAGACTCTGTTTCGGATTTCATTTTAGAGTTAGACTTTAATATAACATATAAACTATGTATCTGTTCAGATTTAAGTATAACTATTTAGTGCCCACTGTACCTTTCAAAACATTATATATATTATGTCACATTATGAATGTTTTAAATCTTGTTACAATTGTTGTAAATGTTATTATTGTTATTGTTGTAGTGGTAGTGTTGTAGTTTATACTAGTTGTTGTTGTTATTATTTGTTAGTATGTAAATTATGACACGTTTCAGGTAACAAATAAGTAAAAGTGTCAAAAAAAGCAAAAAAATCATATGCAAATTTTACTCTCTTTTCTTTAGGTTTTCACAGTTTTTGTAGTTGTTGTTGTTGTTCCTGTTGTTGTATAACAATATAATATTATTTAATTGTTTTCTGGCAGGCAGAAAACACACATGCAAAGACACACATATAAGTGTGATTGTATGTGTGAGAAAAAATTATTTAAATTTTTTAAAAAAATATTATATTTTTTAACAAGCAAATTAAATAGTTGACCTGACTGACTGACTGACTGACGACGTAACATACACACGTACATGTCATTTATGTAGATTTCCAACAAAAAGAGCAAAATTGTGTAGTAGTTGTGGTTGTTGTTGTGTTGCGTGTAGAAAATTGATGTGTCAATTATGTCAGGAAAAAAAATGGAAAATATTATGAAGACCTTAACAACCGTTTGCCAAAGACCAATTAAAAAATTTAATTTTGAAATAAGTCTTTTTTCCTCTCAGGCAACAAATACAAGACAAGAAATTTAAATTTGTCAGTTACCTTGAGGTTTTGAGAAGGGTTTTTATGTCCTGTTTTAAGGGGATCAAACATGAGTGACAACATGAAATGTTAACAAGGTTCTTTTGTTTGGACAAATGTTTGTTCAGTGTTGGGGATACTTTTTTTTCTGTAGAGAAACAAATTATTAGTAATTTTATGTTTTAGAACATTATTAGCAGTTAAAGTGTCAAGTCATAAAGTGTTTTATGACTTAATGCTTCTAAACAGGTTTAAATGAGGGAATGACATTTTTACATCAGGGGGACGTTAATATGAAGAATTATTTAAATGGGGAAATATATTTGTTTAAATAGTAAAACATTAGAACAAGTTTTTTTAATAAAGAATGAGACAGAAAAAATCTTCACAATTGTTTTTTGTCCTTCAAAGAATTTAAATTGATTAAAAATGCAGTAAATGAAGCAAAATAATTGAACAACAATAGAACATATCGATCCTTGATAAGAATTTCCTATATTGAAATAACAATTAAGAATGTTATAGTCGATCGAGCCTGACCATGTAATACCCTACACCACAATGTTTTTTTTTTAAGTGTTAGTTACATAATATAAATTATAGACTCTCTTATATCTTGATTTTCTGATTTACTTTCAATATATTTTTGTGGCACAAACATTTATGTGAAATTTTTGCATTATAAACCAAGTAAGAATGTTATAGTCGGTCAAATCCGACTTTATAATATCCTATACCACAACGTTTATTATTAATGGTAGTTAAGAGAAATATATAAACGACCTTCGTATAACTTGATTTTTTGATTTACTTTCAAGTGTGTAGTACATTATTGTGCCACTAAAATTTATGTAAAATTGAATTTTTTTGGGAAGTTATATGTACGCTAGAAGATATTTTGGAACGACCCTCGTATATATTTACCTCATTTTGACCAAATCGTGTTACAATACAAACGTATTTGTGAGATTTATATGGAACATATGAGAAGCAATGAACCGACCCTCGCATAATTTGGCACATCGGTTTAAAATATATTATTTTTATAAAATTTCTTTAAGTTCTCTTTATATTTAGGATTTGAGATCAAACATGACCAATTTCAATCTATCCCATCTTTGGGCCAAATTTCATCAAGATATCTCAAAAATTGGAACTTATTGGGACCTACGCTAACCACTTACGGTGGTGTAGAGCATATTATTTTCACTATTTAAGAAAATTTTCTTTAGTCTTATTCATAAATGAATTTTTGGTGAATTTTTAAATAAATCAATATACCCGAGACAGGCAAAGCATATTCTCTCTAAATAGGAGTTCTATGGCATTAAAATAACTTAGGAAGAAATTAAAAATTTACGCCAAAATTTCATTGAAACACATATCGCTCATTTGCTGCAAGATAGTTATAACTCCAAAAAAATCAATTATTATTAATTTTTGACAGAAACATATTTCTTGCTTTGTATTGGTTAATTGTTAAAAAACTTTCAATGCAAACTAAATAACTATCGATGCACAACCGGAATAACTTTTTGTCGAAATCCTGTTAAGTCGAGTTATGACGATCTAACAGCACATGAGCGATATTATGTTTTTAAAGAAGGGGTATAAAAAAGGATCGTTGAGATCGTTAATAAGGACTAAAATTGGAAAAAAAGGTATTAATTAATTACGGAAAAATTAAAAACTCTACAATTAAACGTTTTCAAATAATTTGAATATCTAATTGTTAGAATTTTTCGGTCTCACTCTCCTTCAATCTTTTGCTGTATTGAATGTTTTTGAAACTTAAATAATTTAATTTCTTTTTAAATTTATGACAATTTTAAATAAATTCCATTCTACTTTATGTAATTTATTTAAAATTTATTTAAAACAATAAATCGCATTAAAAACCTAAAAACAATAAAACACACTTTTTTCTTAACACGAGTATGAGAAGAAAAAAACAACAATGAATAATATTTTGTTTTTATTTAAATATAAATAAATAATTTATGACAACTAGAAACAACAACAACAACAACAAAGCAAATGACAATGAAAATGAAATAAAATAAAATCAACAAGGTTAAATGAAAAATACAAATAAATATTAACATATTTACATATTAAATCAAAATAAATAAACATACACATACACACACACACACACACACACACATATATTTACACACACGCAAGTAATTTAAATAAAAGCACACAAAAAATATTCACAAAAATTTTTAAATGTTTACTAACACTCGCTCATATTCCAATACAGACTCCCACTTCCTCTCTCATTCTCATGTTCTCCCGTTACACAGAATGTGTCAATCGATTTTTTAAGGAAATAATTCTGTAGCTTTTGAACCGTTAGAGATATCATAATGAAATTTCACATAGTCAGAGCTGAGGTGTTTTCAAGTTGATCTGGAGAAACACAAGCTTGGGACTTAGTCAATTATCCTCTAAAATTTACCACCTCGGGCATGTTATATGGTAAATAGTTTAATTTTACTAGAGGAAGCCTACTTAAGTTCACGATTTTCAGCCAAGTTTTAAAATTTTAAAACATGTATTTGATATCTATAAAAACACCAGAATCTGCAGATTTATAATTTTAAAAGGAAAAGGAAATAAATCGTCTTTTGATATCGAAGTTTATAAAAAAAATTCACATTTAAATTTTTTCTTTTTTTGAAAATTAAAATTCATATTTAAACTTTAATAAAATTGAAATATATACATTTATCTTTTTGCAATTTCAATATAATATATACTATCAGAGTCATGATTGAGGAATTTAAAAGATTCCCACATTTTTTTATGGAAATGACCAAAATCTCAATCCGTATAAATCATGTTGAAAATTTGACTTTCTTCATTTAAATAATTGTCTTGTCATTACAAGGGCCATCCGATAGCTATATCTGTATGAAGCTATATATTAAGAATAATTAAAAACTGATTCCAGCTTTTCGATTTTAGAATTTTACAAAAGAAATTAAAATGTTTTTCCAAAATTGATCAAGTTTGGATAGGACTTGTGGGCATGTCTGTGCTTCACTGATATTCGTATTTAATTTGCATGTATTTCCATTTAGATTTATTTATAAAACAATTGAAAATTATAAAGTACAGAATAAAAAATTGTTTAACAATTGGTAAATGTTGCCACCTTTTTGTAAAAAAAAAATCATAAAAAGATTTAACATTTTGTAAGGTACCAAATTCAGATTAATATAACATTTTAACGGATGCACATATTTATACCGTTATTGGCACAATATTTTGTAGAACTTCCATAGAAAATATGGCACATATTTTTAAAATTCTAGAATCTACAGTCCTATTTTAAAATAAAAAGGGCTAAAAATGGGTTTAAAATATATTTCGACATGAATATCTCCGAAACTATAAGAAATAATCCAAAAGTATAAACATATTTTATAGAGATTTCATTTTCTCTCAATCTCATAAAAGGATTTCTCTCAATCTCAAAAAAGGATTTTTTGTGAAATAAAAAAAATAAATGGTTAACTTTAGAGGCTCACTGTCTACGCCCCTGACCATACAGGGGCTTGTGTTCCTCCATACTAACTCAAAAGCTCTGACTACGTAATTCATTTTAAGGATTTTTATCTTGGTTTTAAATTAAACAAAACAAACATTTACTTACCTTTCATGTTTCCAAAATCTAACTCTCTCTCACTCCTTCCCTCTCTTTCCAAGTCTCTAGTAAACTCTACTTTCTAAACTAAACAATTCAGCCAAAAAAAGGCAACAAAACTAATCTTTCACTATTAACTTTTCTATACACAAAACAAAATAAACTTTCTCTTACATTTAAACACTCACACACATACACACATAAACTTACACCTTTACTCTCATATAATAAATAATCGTGTACATTTAAACATTTACTTTAATATACATGAGAGTATTTTTATGCATATTAATTAAAACACGTATTCATGTGATTTTTATTATTTTATTTTTATACCCTCCACCACCAGAGGTGGTAAAGAGGGTATATTAACTTAGTTAGTCAGTGTGTAACGCTTAGAAGGAATCATGTCGGACCTAATAATGTATATATTTATTTGAGCATTAAATCAAAATCTATGTCCTGTCTATTACTGGCACTCTCACATACAACTGACAGATTTTAATGAAATTTCGGCTGAATATTTGTTATAGTCCTGAGATGTTTCCTATATAAAACCACAAGAATCGGCTTAATTTATTACAAGATATAGAGGTATTTTCAGTTATAAATTGAATAAGTTATATGTACCTCATCACTATTTCGAAAATGATCAAAATCGGTTAAGTAGAAAAAACGTTATAAAGAAAAATCTGTATTTAAAAAAACGTTCATACATTGAATGCGTTTGTGAGTGTGTATGTACGTAGACTGTATGTAAGAAACATAATTAATTCATAAGTATTTACGGTGAAGGGTTTTGAAGTTTCGTCATAGCCGAATCTAGCATTCTAACTTGTTTCTAATCTCTCATTCTCCCTCTCTTTTGTTTATTTATTTATTTTAACACTAACACAATAATACTAAAACAAAAAAATACAATAATATTTGTTACCACATGTTTATATACAAAAAACTACATGTTCATGTTGTTGTTGTTTGTTGTTATTGTTTGGGGGCGCAAAAACATTAATAGAAATTACAACAAAAATATTAGTTTATGTTGCCAAAAACAACAAGAGCAAAAAAAATAAAACAAATGGTCATGTAACGTGTAAATATTTTATTACATTGTGTTATATACATTTAATAAATATATACATTACACACCAACACACATACATATAATAACAAACACAAATACAATTATTCAACTCACATATAAACACACGCACACACAAACACCTTTTTTTGTATACAAAAAAAACACAACAAAAGATTAATATGAATTTAATGCCATATTGTAACACATATTTTTAGGAGCGTAAATATAAAATAAATAAAGAATAAAAATTAGGAAAAAATACTAGAAAAATAACGAGGGATGAAATAAGGCTGATAGGAAATATACCGTTCACCACTCAATCAATCAAAATTACATTAATAAACTTTGACATTTTTTATTCTGAGAAGAAGCTCTATGTTGGTGGTTCAGCCAAATGTAACCCAATGATCTGGAAGCAAATCATTGAAAAATTTACTTTTTAGTGAAAAATTTAATTTTTTTGTGAAAAATTGAATTTTTTGTGAAAAATTGAATTTTTTGTGAAAAATTGAATTTTTTGTGAAAAATTGAATTTTTTGTGAAAAATTTAATTTTTAGTGAAAAATTTAATTTTTTGTGAAAAATTGAATTTTTTTGTGAAAAATTGAATTTTTTTGTGAAAAATTTAATTCTTTTGTGAAAAATTTAATTTTTTCTGAAAAATTGATTTTTTTGTGAAAAATTTAATTTTTTCTCAAAAATTTATTTTTTTGTGAAAAATTGAATTTTTTGTGAAAAATTTAATTTTTTCTGAAAAATTGAATTTATTGTGAAAAATTAAATTTGTTATGAAAAATTGAATTTTTTGTGAAAAATTTAATTTGTTATGAAAAATAGAATTTTTTTGTGAAAAGTTTAATTTTTTTGAAAAATTGAATTTTTTGTGAAAAATTGAATTTTTTATGAAAAATTGAATTTTTTGTGAAAAATTTAATTTTTTGGTGAAAAATTATTGTTATTATTATTATTATTATTATTATTATTATTATTATTATTATTATTATTATTATTATTATTATTTAACTTATTATTTAACTTATTATTATTATTTTTTAGTGAAAAAAAATTAATTCTTTTACTTATTTAGTCAGTCAAAATTACTTTTATCCGAATTCACTACGGTGCGTATGATTAATATTAATTATTGACTAAATTCCTTTAAAACTGATTTACTCCAAAATTAAGAAACATTTTTCAGCAAAATAAAATGCGATCGATAAAAAATATCATGAAAAATTAAATTCATATATAAATTAAAAAATATTTATAAACAATCACTAAAAAATAGACGATATCTGACAAAAATAATTTGTAAAAAAGAATTCTTAACAATTTTGAACGCTTAAAACTTTCCATAACAAAAATTTTTTGTATTATTATGTTAAAAATAATGTCTTGTTTGTATTACGGAAAAAAAGACAATTTTACTACTCCCTTAAGAGTGTAAGAAAATATTAAAAAAAATTTATTGAAGATATTAATTACACACAAAATAAGATTTTGTATCGAAATATGTTAGAATTTTTTAAATCATGAAACCTTATTTGATTTTTCATAAATATTCCAAAAATTATAAAAATCCGAATGAAAGTAATAATTTTATTAACATTTAAAGAGAAAATGTTCTTGGTGCGTATGATTAATATTAATTATTAAGTCATTTATTGAAAATTTAAATAACTTTGAAACTATAAGAGATTTTTCAGAAAAACAAAAGCCACTTAATGGAAAACAATTAAGAGATATGAACATCTTTAAAATGATATTTAAAACAATACTTTTTTTAAACTTTTATTATTTTCCATAATTTCTTTAACAATCCTCGTTTATAAAATATATTCCAAAAAAACATGGTGTAATTAAATGTAATTAATATTTTTATTATACAATTCATATTTTTTCCTTTATTATACCAACCACCAGTACAAGTGTTAAAGAGGGTATATTAACTTGTGTAACCGTGTGTAACGTTAAGAAGGAATCATCTCAGAATCTTTAATTTATATATATTCTCACATCAAATCAAGATCTGAGTCGATTAGTCGTCTGTCTGTGTTGCACGATCACATCCTCTAAATGGACAGACCTCATGAACTTGCAAGCATTGCTACAGTCCTGGAAAGTTACCTGTTTGAAACCAGTAAAATCGGTTCATTATTTTAACAGATATATACCGATATCGGAGGCAACCTCTATGTTCAAGTAAAATACTTTCGTAATATTCTTAATTATAATTCGATAAATTAGAATAAAATTCTGCCATAATATTAAGTTACATGAACTTCATCATTACCGATCCAAAAATTATTAAAATCGCTTCAGTAGAAAAAATTTATAGCTAAAAATATAATTAATTTTATAATTCATTAAATGTTCCTGAAAAAACGTCAATATAATGTGTACGTTTGTGTGTGCATGTATGAGTGTATATATACGAAATATAACGTTTTACTTCACACAAACTTTTGGTGGAGGGTACTGAAGATTCGGCATAGCCGAATATAGAATTCTTGCTTGTTTTTCCACTCACATTTCGTAAAAAGTAAATTCTCTAACTTTTTTCTTTTCAAAAAAAAAAAAAAAAAAAACTCTCTGTATGTGTTCTTTTATATGTATGTGTAATTGAACTTGCTGACATGCAATTCAACAAATTACATTGCGAATGTATGAGTAAATACTTGTAAATATGCGTGTATTTATAATAACAGTTATTCATTTTTTATTTCGTTGACTCTCACTCCTGCAAATGAAATTACTCATATTTCAGTTAAGCTCGCTCTTTGTTGTAGTTGTTTATTATTTTTTTTCTCCCAAATTATAATGTTTTCCTATTTTAATAGCATTTTTTATATTATAACTGTAGATACAATTTTATATACGAAACTATTTGTTTAATTTCTAACAAATTCTCACCTCAACAGTTGAAAAAAAGTTTTTCATTGTAAATTTGTGCATGTCATTGTGTTGGTAAGTGCAAGAGAAAGAGAGAGTTTAGCTGTGAGCTATTAAATTTATTAAGTATTATAATTATTGTTATAATTTGTTTAACAAATCTGTTTATAACAAATTATTACAACATTATTTTGTGTCATATATTTTTTAATAGAGTTGTAAAGTTAAATTATGAAAAAAGGAGGTTAATTAGTTTAACTAAAATAAAATTGAGAAAATGATGGAAATTGTTGAAAGTGATAAAATACTTTAAAAATATTATTTCATTAGGAAATACCTTTGAATTACACTTTAATTACATAGAATTTAGGACAAATAAGGCAATTTTTAAATTATGATTGGTGACGTATGATTAATATTAATTATGAGGTACATTAATTAAAATCTTCATAACATTTAAACTAAAATAGATATTTTAAAAATGAAAATGGCTTAAACAGCTAAGAGATTTTTAAATGCAACAAAAACTAATTAAGAAAAATATTGATGTCGTAGAATGTTACTCTCGAGAGCAAAGCATATTTTAAAATATCAATCTTAAAAAAGAAGTTTCACCTTCTACTTATTATCAGAGTCTCTTCTGTTTATTAAAGATAAAACAAGGTATAGCCTTTAACTAATTCTTTAATTAAAAATCGTTGTTGTAAAACAAATGATATTCTAAAACCAACTATGGCGTATGATTGATATTAATTAATGATTTGTTTAGAAGTTTTATAATTATTAGACAAAAAGTTATTTCGCTTTGAGAATTTCCAATGAATGAATTACATATTATAGTTTAAAATTCTAAAACTTTAAAATAATTAACTTTTAATTAATATTAATCATACGCTTCTACGAACAATCTTTTTCAAATCCTCATAAATCGCTGAAATTTAAAATGATTTTCAAGAAATTTGAAAATTTTGTTAAGGTTATATAAAGCTTTTATTATAAAATCTTAAAGTCATAATTAATTGAAAGGGAATGTGCTGAATGACACCTAAAAAGAAATGAGATAATTTTTATTAATCAAAAAACAAATATCCAAAGATTTCTTAAATGGTTTTAATAAGGAATTTGTATCAATTTGTTTTATATCGCTCCAGGTTATTTTAAACCTTTTAAATTATTATTATACTTTATCTTAATAGCATCTTACCAAAAACAAATGCCCTTAACCTCAAATAATAATAAAATAAATGTGTGTGTGTGTAATTTTGTAATTTTATCAAGAAAATTCTCTTAAAAATTATTTACTATTTATAACTCCATAAAAATGTTAAATAATCTATAAAAACCTCAAAATCAATATAAAACTAAATAAGTCACAGACATAAGAAATATTAAAATAATATGAATGATATATCCGGCAATGCCGAATTTTCAATACCCTCCACCACGTGATAACTTCATTTTATGTTGTCGATTTAAAGTTGAAAATTTTACGAACGTTCTTGGAGGTTGCCTCAGATATCGGTCTATATCTTTTAATATACTAAACTGATTTAACTGGTTTTAAATAAGAACATTCTCGGGACTATAGCAAATACTCGGGCCAATTTTCATTAAGCTCTGTAAATTTTTGTGCATGTGAAGCGTGCCAAAAACAGACAGACAAACAGACAGATAAACGAAAATAGTTATATCGACTCAGATTTTCATTTGATGCAAGAATAAATCAACATTATGAGGACTGAGATGATTCTTCTTAGCGTTACACACGGAATGACAAAGTTAATATACCCTCTTCACAACAAGAGGTGAAGAGCATTTAAGGAAATTAAGTTTCCATTTTAACTAATATTTGAGGGTTTCAAAAAAAGGGAAACAAATCCTTTTTATATTCCACCAGCAGCAACACGAGTTAACCAAGCATTTTATGGCAAAAGCTTAAAAAGGCTTAAATGAAATATCCAAAAAATTTTTATTCATAAATAAAATGAAAACTAAATACATTCAGAGAGAAACCTTTTTTAACCAAAAACACAAATAAAGATAAATGTAACTGACCAAAGAATTTAGGAGAAAAAAAGGACGAAAATAAATCCTCATAAAAAATATAAAATTTGGAAAAAAAAACTAAAACCCTCAAAGCACATAAAATTCTATAAAAATAAACTAAACAATTTAACAATTTCATAGTCATTTCTCTAAAATCATGACTCAGATAATGATGATCATGATTTCCAAATAATAATAACACAAACATGACCTCCACCCTCATACACTCACCCTCTCCCACTACTACATATCATTGTTGTAGTTTTCATTTAGTAGTAATAATTGTTTTATTGAGTATTGTATGACCGTAACTAATTGTTATTAAAATAACTGAAGCGTATGATTGATATTAATAGTTTTATTCCTTTAAATATTACGTATACGTTGAGGGGAGAGTCTAAAGAATGTTTTTCTTATTAAATTTTGAAATCACTTTTAATTGAAATATTTTATTAATGAGGAAATTTCAATTTTATATACAAGAATACAAATACAAATACATCTGCACACACATACTCACTCATCTTTATCATTATTTGCCTTTAAATCATAAGACTTTAATTATAATTAAATTTGAATAATTAATAGAAATTTAATACACAACAGATTATTAAGGATTTTACAAGAAAATCAATTATCAAGGAAAAGTGTAATAAAATTCAATGATTTTTTTTTTGTCTTAATTTAATTATGGAAGCAAATTAAAATTGATGGAATTTTAAAATTGTATTTTTTTTTCGTTTTTAAGGTTATAAAGGAAGAAAAATATGGATTCAAATAGGAACTAAAATTTGTACTAGAATCTGAACAAAAATTCAAAAAAGAATAAAAAATATTATGTGGACTGGACTGAACTAGAAATTTAATAATTATTTTTACTTTGAACAAGAAACTGAACTAAAATCTGGGCCCGAATTTAAGCTGAAGCTTGGAGTTGAATCTTTAATAGAATTTGAACTGAAATCTGGTTTAAAAGTTCATTAAACTTAACGTAAACCAGAACTAGAATTTCAACTAAAGTTGGAGATAAATATTCAAAAGAATCTAAATTAAAATTTGAACAAGAATCCAAACCAGCATCTAAATGGAAATTGAACTGGAATCTGGACTAAAATTTTAATTAAACTCTAATTTACGATATGAACTAGAACCAAAGTAAAATCTAAATTAGAATCTGAGCTTCAAACTAAACAAGAGTGTCAACTCAGATTCTGAATAAAATGCAAACTGGAATCTGAGCTTGGAACTTAATTAGAATCTGATCTCGAATGTGGACTAGAATCTGAACTAGAGCTGAACTAGAAATGAATAAGAATCTGAACTCAAATCTAGACTAGAATTTGAACTGGAAACTGAAAAAGAATCTGAGCTAGAATCTGAATTAGAATCTGAACTAGAACTAAACTAAACTAGAACTAAAACTGAAATAGAACTAGAACTGAACTAGAACTGAGTTTGAACTGAACTAGAACTGATCAAAACTAAACTAGAACAAAAAATGAAATAGAATTGAACTAGAACTGATTAGAACTGAACTAGAACTTAAATAGGACTCAACTAGAACTGAACTAGAACTGAACTAGAACTGAACTAAAACTGAACTAGAACTGAAATAGAGCTTAACTAGAACTGAACTAGAACTAATCAGAACTAAACTAGAACAAAAATTGAACAGGAACTGAAAAACTGAATTGAACTGATCAGAACTAAACTAAAACTAAACTGAACTAGGACTGGAAAAGAACTAAAAATAACTGTATTTAATAAGATAATTAAAGTAATTAAGTCATTTGTTCTCTAGATTTTTTTTTTTAATTTGGAAAAAAGAAAAGCTGCCATTAATTTTATTTAATTACCATTGAAATATAAATAGAATTATTTTCCAAAAAAAGAAGCAAACGAAATAAAAATTTATTCATAACAAAAAATAAAAATATTTAAACTTGTTTCTTTCTTTCTTTGGCCTTTTGAATCATTAGATTTCATTATCAAATTTCTTTCTGAAGAAAAGGTTCAGAGAATTTATTTATTTTGTTTGTTTAAATATTAATGAGGATTTTGTGGTAAAACACACGAACCGAAGAATCTGATGATGATAATGATGACTTTGTTCCCAAAAAAAAGAAAAATTAAAACTCATATAAAATTAATATTAGAGATTTCTTAACATTTTTTTTTTTTTTTGTATTCAAATAATTTTTGGAATATAAAAATTTATGTTAAAATTTCATTAAACTCAGAAGAAAAACAAAACAATTCCCTCCAAAAATACATGTTAAAACAGGTCTACAAATATCCTTCAAAAGAAAAACATTTTATGAGACTTTCGGTTTCTTACTGTAAGTCTCTTTATGTATGTATGTGTGCGTATGTGTCTGTGTTTTTTAAATGTTTAACATTTGTATGTGTTTAAGGTTATTATTGTTAAAGAAAACAATAAATTATAATAATTTTTTTTTATTTTCATTGTTCACGTTACAAATTGATTTTTATGCAAATTCCATTTCCCTAACATTTCTTCTCATTTTGTCTTTATTTTATTTTACATTTTATTTTATTATTGTTTTTATTTTTATATGTGTTTTGTTTTGAAATCTATACCTTTTGTCTTCTTCAGAAATTTCTTTATTCATTTTTGAGATATACATTTTCTTCTTTCCCTTCTTCTGCTTTTCTTGGTATAAAACCACATAATGTCAAGAGATGTGTCTATAAGATAAAAAAAGCAGGTAAATGTGCTTGAAATATTTATGAAATTTGTGGAATTTTATTGTTTTCCTCATCAGCAAAAAATAAAGAAGGAAAAAAATAATTCGTAAAAATAAAATGAAAATATTTAGGGGACTATAAAAAACAAAATACAGGGTGTTAAAATAAAGGATAACGGAAATTTTGAAAGATTTCATGGTTCAATAAATTCCCTAGATAATTTAAAGATTAATTCAACATCATTGGAGTTATGACTGTCTTAAATTTAAGAATAAACGGGAGCGTATGATTAATTTTAATTAAAATATAAAGTAATTAAAATAACCATAACTACTAAATTGTAAAGCATTTAAATATTTCAATCAAGATGGCGTTCAAAACATACGACAGTTTTGAAAATAAAGTTCTAATTCAGTTTTAGTTCCGATCTAGTCCAGTTCTAGTTCAGTTCTGGTTCAGTTCTACTTCAGTTCTATTTCAGTTATAGTTTAGTTCTAGTTCAGTTCTAGTTCAATTCTAGTTCAGTTCTAGTTCAATTTTAGTTCAGTTTCAGTGAAGCTCTAGTTCAATTTTAGTTCAGTTCTAATTTAAGTTCAGTTCTAGTTTTAGTTTAGTTCTAGTTCAGTTCTATTTTTAGTTCTAGTTCAGTTCTCGTTCAGTTCTAGTTCAGTTCTACTTCAGTTTTAGTTCAGTTCTACTTCAGTTTTAGTTCAGTTCTACTTCAGTTTTAGTTCAAATTCTAATTTATTCTCAAGTTGCAATTTTAGCTCTTATTCCAGTTAAGTTTCAATATCAGATTCTAGATCCGATTGTAGTTCAGATTCTAATTTAGATTTTAGTTCATAATCTAGCTTATATTTTAGTTCAGATTCTAGATCAAATTGTATTTTAGATTGTAGTTCTAAGTATCTTTCAGATTCTAGTTCAGATTCTTGTTCTTATTCCTGATCAGATTCAAGTTCAGATTCTTGTTCAAATACTGGTTGAAATTCTAGTTAAGACTCTAGTTCACATCCTGTTTTAGATTCTAGTTCAAGTTCTAGTTCTGTTTCTACTTCAGATTCTAGTTAGGATTTTGGTTTTGATTTTAGTTCAGATTCTTGTCATATTTTATTTAGATTCTAATTTGTTTCCAGATCAATTTCTAGTTCTGAAGTTAGTACTGATTTTAATTCAGTTCGAGTTCAGATTCCAGTTCACAGTCAAGTTAAGAATCTATTTCAGATTTTGATTAAAGTTCAAGTTAAGATGCTAATTTAAACTCGAGTTCAGATTCCTATTTAGATTCTACTTTAATCTTAAGCAGAGTTACCTTTTCTGCTTAAATTTCAGATTCAAAAAAATAATTCTAGTTCAGATTCTAATACAGATTATTGTTTAGATTATAATGCAGATTATAGTTTGGATTCTTGTTTAGATCCTTATTCTGATTCTTATTTAAATTTTTGTCCATAGAAGAGTTCAGATTCTAAGTCTGCTTCTATTTGAGGTTCTCTTGTGGATTGTCTTTCAGATTCTTGTTTCGATTTTTATTCAAGTTTGGTTTAATTTATTTATAGGCCGATTTATGTTTTTCTTTGGTGGCGTATGATTAATATTAATTATGAAGTCAAAAAATTTTTAAAAAGTACAAACGATATTTCGCTATGAACGATGGTCGTGATAAAATTTATTTGAACAAAAAAAAATTACATAAAATATTAACTGATCTTTACGATTTTATTAAAAAGAAAACACCTTTTTATTAACACCCTCAAAAGTATGCCACACTTTTTACTTATTAGGTAGCAGCATAAAATACTTTGGCGTACATGTGGTTGTTAATGTTAATGCCTGAAATATTTCCACACATTCATACATAAAAACAATAATATAACAGATAAGATTGAATGGCAACAAGCAAATGATTATTTTTCGTTTTTTTTTTTTTCTTTTTTGCATTTTTTTGTTTTTATATTTTTAATATTCTTCATCATCATAAACATGATTGTTTTTTTCTTTACTTTTATATAGAAAAATGAGAAAATTCAAAACAATCAAGTTAAAATTTATATTTCTCACTCATTTTACCATTTCGCTAACAAATTTTTATTCTACATGTGTGTGAAGGAATATACACACATATGTGTTGTGTATATGTGTAAGATTTTTGTGTTCTTGTCATATTCTTTAAGATAAATGTTAAATATTTAAAATACCATCTTGTATTTCATATGAATTCATTCATTTTTTTTTGCTACAGTCTTCCAACTGATTTCATTCTATAAAACTACGTGTGTTATTTAGCACCCTACACTATCATAAGTGCTGAGGGGGGTTTATTAACTTTGTTATTCTATCTGTATATCTATCTATCTTTCTATCTATTTATCTATCTATCTATCAGCCTGTTCATTTGTATGTCTATCTATCTGTCTATTTGTCTGATCTTTGACTGGAGCATTTGCTATAATCCTGAGAAAATTCTTATTTAAAATAAGCAAAATCGGTTAATACAACATCGGTTATAACCAAAAGCTCTAAGAGATACTTTTATATATTGCATGCGTTTGTGAGTGTATATGGAAGTGTGTATGTGTGAAATATAACGTATTTAATTCACATGAATTTTGTGGTAGAGGATATTGCAGATTCGATATTGCCAAATGTAGTATTCTTACTTGTTTTTGTTGTAAATGCCATGACTTCTAATCTCTCATTCAACCCCAAACCACTTTTGAACGTTATCTTTTTGTATTCTAATTTTTTAAGGGGATTGATGGGGGAAGAGGGGAGGTTTCTTTAACCTCCTGCTACTTAAAGATTATCTGTTTTGAAATTCTCATTATTTATATGCGAAAACATTATTGTTTAAATGTTACGATTCCCTCATATTCGTTTTCCCCAAAAAAATGAAATATTTCTTATTTTTAGCAGAATTTTGGTGTTTTGTGATTTCAGTCTTTGAGAATTTGAATTGATGGCTTGTCTAAAAGCTGGAGCATGTCTCGTCTTTATATTTTTTTCAAAGAAAAATGATGTTTTGTTATCAAAAATTGATAACGCGTATTTTCTTCATTATTTTTTTTTCTCTCTCTGCAACAGAAAATAAATTATGAAAAGGGAGAAAATGATTTTATTTTCAGGTCTTTAAATAGATTTTTTTGCTATTTTGCTGCTGCTGTTGTTTTTCTTGACATGTCTGTTAATGATGTTTGACTCAAATGTATTTAAAAAGTTGTTAACATTTTTAAAAAATTCTTTTATTTTGTTATCTGGGAAGCGGAAACAAAAGCTACGCTAAGAAGTAAAAAATTCTTATAAATATTTTATTTAAATAGAAATTTCCATATTTTCTATAGAAGATTTAAAACCAATCAAAATTCATAAAACATCTTAAAAATCTTGTCAAAAGCATGCTTTTTAATGCTTGAAAAAATCTTCTAAAGTACAATAATCATATTACTTTTTGGCGTTTAACCTCATAATTAATATCAATCATACGCACCCATTTATTATTTAAGAAAAAGGTTTAGAACTCGGATAATTTTGAAACAAATTTATAAAATTAAAAAACTTCTTTAGTATTAATAAAACTATTACAATCATAAAAAGAATTTAACTCTTATATAAAAAAGATCAATTTCCTTCCTCCTCTAAAAACTATTTCCGAGACACAAAATTAAAACTAGTAACTGAAACTGAACTGGAATCTGAACCATAATCCGCAACAGAATCTGAATGATTATTTTTAGTAGAATATGGAATGCAAATTAAATTAATATGCGGAAATAAATCTTTGCTAGAATCTTATCTTGAATATGAATAAGAATATGAACTTGAACCTGAACCACAATGAACTGGTATCTTAAATATTTTTCTAGACTATAGAATATAGACAATTACTGGAACTAGAATCTAGATTAAAATAATATTTTATAAGAATCTAAAGTAGATTCTAAAATAGAGCCGGAACTAGAACTTGAATAAGAATCTGGATAAGTATCTAAAGTAGAGAATGAATTAGTATCTGAACTAGAGTCTGTACTACAATCTGATTATAATCCTAACTAGAATCTGGATTAGAATCTGGACTAAAATCCGAATCAGAAACTGATTTAAGTAAAATCAGGACCAGAATCCAAACAAGGATCTGAAGGAAAATGTTAACCAAAATCTTCAGTTAAAACGGATTTAAAATGTGAGTCTTAAAACTAAATTAGAATCTGAACTAGAATCAGGGTGGGATCGAAACTATAAAGAACGTAAAATAGAGTTCTAGATATTCATAAAGAAAGGAGCGGAATTCTGAACCAGATTTGTAACTATAATATTTACTACATTTAAAATAAGAGTCTGTTCAAGACCATTACTAGAATCTGGATTAGAATCTGAACTTGAATCTGGCCTAGAAACTGTATTAGAATCTTGATTAGGATTTGAACTAAAATCTGAATTAGAACAGAATTAAAACTAGACTCAGAACTATAATCTAGACTAGAAACGGAACTAAAATCTGAACTACAATATGAAAAAAATAAGGTAAAAATTTTAACTAAAATATATTATAGGAACGAAACTGTTGTTTGAACTAAGAATCTGGACTTAAGTCCAGAATCTAAACAAAATATAAATTAGAATCTGAAATAAAATCTAAACTAAAATTTGTGCTAGAAAATGTATTAATTAATTTATATAAAAATATTGTGTTCAATAAGATGAAGAATGTATATTGATTTAAATTCACTCACCTTATATTTAATATCAATCATACGCCTCATTAAACATTATAATTTAAATGTCTATAACTCTGGTAATTTAAAAGCAAATTTAATTAAATTTTCTGCACTAATACAGTGAATTTAGGCTTTCAAAATCAAATTAAATAATAGAAATTTAATATTCCTAATACAGACCTCAAGAAAGCCATATACAAATTATTAAATTTTATTTTATCCAGAACCTTTCAGAAAAATTCATATGTTATTAAAATAAATATGTTTTTTTGTAGTTTAAAACAATTAAAAATATTTTAAATTCTTTTTTTAATTTAAATACAGTAACATTATATATCTTATTTAAATATTTTAAGCTTTTTGTTTTATTTTTGCAAATTGCCAAAAATTTAAAGCTTTCAAACACTTAAGCCTTCAGGTAATTTAACATAACATTAACAAGTAAAAATACTATATTCGGCCATAACGAATCTTCAATATCCTTAACCACAAATGTATGTTAAGTAAATACGTTACATACACCCACAAATATACTCACAAAAGTTTACAATACATGAGTCATAAAATCAGTTAAATTTTTGGGTTTAACTTTTACTCTTATGAAGCGATTCAGATGATAATTTTTGAAATAATAATGAAGTATATATAAAATCATATTATGGTAGAATTTTAATCTATTTTGTTGATTAATAATAAATAATTTTACGAAAGTTCTTCGCTTGTACTTAGAGATACCCTCAGATATCGGTCTATATTTTTTAATATGCGGAACCGAATTTGCTGGTTTTAATAGAAAACTTTCCAGGACTATTACAAATACTCAGAGAAAATTTCATTGAGCTCTGTCAATCATTGTGAATGTGAGCGTGTCAATAAAAAAAGAAGAGTCTAACAGACAGACAAATGGACAGCCGGACAGACGGACACTGCAAAATCGACTCAGATTTTTATTTGAAGCTAGAAAATATATACATTATAATTATAGCTCAGATTCTAGATGATAACTTCTTAGCGTTACACACGGAATGACAAATTTAAATATAACCTGTTCACTAGTTGTGTTGGTGTAGGGTATAACAACAAAAGAAATAAATAAAAAATTTCTTTTTTTTTCCCACAAAAAACTACAAATATTTATTTCTTCATTAAATTGCAATTTAAAAAAATTTACTTAAATTCTCTGCTTAAAATTTTAATCTTTAAATAAATTGAATATAAAATTTTCTTCACTTTTTAAATAAAATATTTTTTTTTTTATAAATATTTATAAATCCTTAATAAATATAAAAGACTAAAATTAAAATAGTCTTATGATATCAACACCTTATTTAGTAAATTTATTTCTCAGAAGAAAAAAAAACACACACACACACAAAAATATTCTTTTTAAATAATTTATAAATGAAAGTAAGCAAAAAAACATTTTTTTGGAATCTTCTTAAATACTCCCACTCACACCCCCAACCCCTCTTCCTAGAAAATTCACCCAAAATTTTTTTATTTGATTGTGAGAAAAATATGCTGTTGTTGCTATTTTTCTATATTTTCAATTTATTTAAATATAACAAGAAGGAACGCTATATTCGGCTGTGCCGAATCTTCAATAGCCTCCACCACAAATGCAGGTGAAGTAAATACGTTATGTTTCTCTGACTTCCATATACACTCACTTACCTATGAATTGTATAAAAGCTTTTTTAATATATGACACGAATATTAAATGAGTCAAAAAACAAGTTATATTTTTGGCTATAACTTTCTCGATCTTGATAAGTTTTGGAGTGATAATGAACTTAACTTAATATAATGACCAAATTTCATTATAATTTTTCGATTTATAATTGACAAATTTTATTAAAGTTTTTTGCTTGCACTTGGAGAATTCCTCAGATATCGGTCTATAACTTTTAATATACTGGTTGAAAATAGGAAACTCCTTAGGAATCTAACAAATACTCCAGCCAAGTTTCTTTAAGCTCTGTCAATTATTATGGATGTGAGCGTGCCACCAACAGACAGACAGACTGACGGACATAATAGGGTCTGAGATGATAACTTCTTAGCGTTACACATGGAATGACAAAGTTAATATACCCACTTCACCACTTGTGATGGTGGCGAATATAAAAAGAATGAAAGAAAATCATTTATTTTTATATTCATTCTACATCTCATTTTTCTTTTATTATAAATATTTAAATCCAATAAAATATTTAAGACTTCAAAGTAACGTCTAAAGAAAAGTTACAATGGTAACACAAACACACACACACACAAAAATAACTATGGAAAAAAGGAAATAACAAAACAACAACAATAATAAAACAAAACCCACAATCAAATGTGATCAAAAATTCATGAACTATTACAACTACAATAACAAAAAAACCCAACTCTCTGAAACAAAAAATACTACAACAATATTTGTAGAACAACAGTTAGAGCAACAACAAACACAAGCATATCAAACTGGTAGCAGCTGCATTAAAACGTGTAACAGCAGCCGTAACATCAGAGAGACAACAACAAAACGCTGGCAACAATTTTTGGGTCGAAAAAGCAAAAAAAAAATGTGTAAAAACATGTGAGAGAAAAACTACCAAAAACAATTCCACCAGCTGAAGAAAATAACACTGAGAGAAATTTTAACTAAAAAAAAGAAATCGAACACGAATTTGAATAAGAAATGAACTTCAAGTGAAGTGGAATCTGAACTAAAATTTTATACCGATTTTGATATAAATTCCGAACAAGAATTTGTTTAATAGAATCTGAACTAAAATATAAAAAATCTGCAGTAGAATATGAAATAGAGTCCAGTAATTGATCTGAAACTGAACTGGAATTTTAATCAAAATCTGAACTAGAAATTGTACAGATTTGTGCTTTAATCTAAAAAGAGTTTGAACCACAAAGTGATCCAGATTTTAATCCAAAATCTAAACTAGAATCTAAACAGGAATCTACACTAAAATCTACAATAGAATCTGAACCAGAATTTTACCTAGAATTTATTACAGAATCTGAATTAGACTCTTAACTATAATCAGAAATTAAATCATAACGATAATCAGAACTTGAATTTGATTCATAATCTGAACTCAAATTTAATCCAAAAAACTGGCATTGAATCTAAAGTACGATTTTAATCTGAACTTAAATCTGTACACAAATCTGAAATGGAGTCTGCACCAGAATCTAAACAAGAATCTGAACTAGAATCTGAACAAGAACTGAAGTAAAAACTGAAGAGAAATTTGAATTTTATTTGAAATTTGAATCTGAACTTTAATTTGAATTACAATCTGATCCAGAATCTAAACTATGTCTGATCTGAACTAAAATCAGCATTAGAATCTGAAGCATAATCTGAAGTTGAATATAGACCAGAGTCTGAATTGAAATCTAAAGTCTAAACAAAACCAGAATATTTACTTAAATCGAAAATAGAATCAAAACTGGCATTTGAATTAAAGTCAAAACTAAAACTAAAAGAAGATCCTGTTCTAGAACGTAGTACAGAATATGGATTAGAAATATTCTATTCCATAGAATTTGAACGAGAATTTGGACTACAGTCTTAACTGGAATTTGGACTTTCATTGTTGATCTTAATATCTTAATTTCTTTAACTGTAATTGTATGCGTGAAAATGTGTGCTCATTTTTTTATGTAATTTTTTTTTATTGTTGTTTTTTCCGTTTCCATTTTTGGGCATATTTGACCAGAGGCTACAATCTTCAGCAACAACAACAACAACAAAAAGTTGAAATCCAAAAACTCAAGTCCAGAAAAAATATTAATAAAAGTCATAAAATGCCAACAATTTCCTTTTTGCTGAATATTTTTTTATTGTACTCTTCTCCCCCTCTCAAAGTAACATCACTTACTGGTTTTTTAATGCTGTGTTAAATGTATATTTGTGTGTAGATGTGTGTGAGAAAATGTATGAGTACAAAAAACAAAAAAACATTAAAAGAGAGTGAGTATTTGATGAAAACAAGCTGAGTTTTTTAAGGTTGTGTAAGAGTATGTTTGTGTGTGTGTTTGTGTTTATAAACATGAAATCAAGGAGCACGTTTTTTGGACTTTCGTTTGTTTGTTTATTTGCTTTTTTGCTGTTGTGTTTTATTTGTAAAGCATACTTTTTGGGGCAGCTAGATTACAAATGAAATAGTAACGAGAAATGGGAACAAGTAATGGATAAAAGAATGGAATGTTTTCTCTTTTTTTTGTGAATGAACAGGGTGGAAAGTTGAGAATGGTCAGAGTTAAAGGGGCCATGAGGTCAGTAGATTTTATATGTTGACGTTATATTTTTCACACATTTTTTTATTATTTACACAGATTTTGAGGATTTTTTTCTTTTCTGGTTTTTGTTTTTTTTAGACGGAGGGTGAACATGTTTTTCTATTATTGTGTTAATGTTGTTAGTAAATTTTTTCGTTATGTACTTAGAGTTCCTTTAGATCTATATTTCATTACTACAATTTTTTTCTTGCATATAAAAAAACGGAAGCGGAAATTATATCGAGAGTTGCTATTTTTTCATATACAAAGTAATAAAAAAAGTATAAAGAAAAAATGTAATATTTTTGAGTTTGTTTCACATATGAATGAATTTACAAAAAAAAAACTGAAAGAAAAATCTAATAAAAATTATTTCAAATAATAATAAAATTGTTTATACAAAAAATGCTGAAAACAAAGTAACAAAGATGTTGAAATGGCAGAAGAAAATTCGGTCGAGGTTATTTTGTTTTAATTGCTATTAAACATGTTATTTGATTTCCGTTTTGAAAAATAAAAAAAAAACAAATTCCATTTTATGTTATAAATAAAAAAATGAAAAATGATTTCATATTCATCAAATTTCCAACAAATCAACACTCTCCTCGAATCTCCCAAAAAAACTGGGAAAAATCCCACAAAAAAGTATTAAACATTTTTTTTTTTTGTAATTTTCTCTCTCTCTTTCTATCGTCGCTAAACACCTTCAGATTGTCATCATAATAAAAATAAATAAATATATTTATTTTTATATTTTTTACCTTGAAGATTTATTACAAAAAATCCAGTAAATGTTGTTTAGATTTTTCTCATAAATCATTTTGTCAAAATATTTTTTGTTTTGTCATATTTTTGCTCCATTTTTGTTGAAGGATTTTAAATATACATAAATATATAAGGAATCCCCAAAAGGATATAAATATAACATTTAAATTAGGCCAGATGACATTGTTTGATTAAGTTGTTTAACAAATTGGAAAACAAGAAAAATAGAAAAAAAATCATTTCCACAAAAAATTTAAGAATTTAGAAGGATTTTTTTTATTTAATTTCAAATTAAAGGAATTTTTCATATTTTCAACGATTTTTTCAAAAACTCTTGATTTAATCTTTTTTTTTTTTTAATTTTCGATTTTAAGTGAAATATTTAAAATGCTTCGATTTTCAGTGAACTTTTCGATTTTTAGTGAAATTTTTAGAATTGAAATGAAAATTTTCGATTTTTGTAAAATTTTCAAACATTTTCGGTTGTAAGTATATTTTTCAAAAATTTTCTGTTTTTAGTGAAATTTTAAAAATTTAGATTTTTAGCGATTTTAAAAAAAATTAAGTTTTTTAGTAAATTTTTCAAAATTTTACTTTTTTTAGTAAATTTTTCAAAAATTTACTTTTTTTAGTAAATTTTTCAAAAATTTACTTTTTTTAGTAAATTCTTCAAAAATTTACTTTTTTTAGTAAGTTTTTCAAAAATTGACTATTTTTAGTGAATTTTTAAAAAAATTTTATTTTTAATGATTTTTTCAAAAATTTACAATTTTTAGTGAATTTTTCCAAAATTTACTAATTTTAGGGAATTTTTACAAAGTTTACTATTTTTAATGATTTTTTCAAAAATTTACTATTTATAGTGAATTTTTCCAAAATTTATTACTTTTAGTGAATTTTTCCAAAATTTACTACTTTTAGTGAATTTTTCAAAAATTTACTATTTTTAGTGAATTTTTCAAAAATTTACTATTTTTAGTGAATTTTTCAAAAATTTACTATTTTTAGTGAATTTTTCAAAAATTTACTATTTTTAGTGAATTTTTCAAAAATTTACTATTTTTAGTGAATTTTTCAAAAATTTATAATTTTTAGTGAATTTTTCAAAAATTGACTACTTTTAGTGAATTTTTCCAAAATTTACTATTTTTAGTGAATTTTTCAAAAATTTATAATTTTTAGTGAATTTTTCAAAAATTGACTATTTTTAGTGAATTTTTCAAAAATTTACTATTTTTAGTGAATTTTTCAAAAATTTACTATTTTTAGTGAATTTTTAAAAAATTTACTATTTTTAGTGGATTTTTAAAAAATTTACTATTTTTAGTGAATTTTTCAAAAATTTACTATTTTTAGTGAATTTTTCAAAAATTTACTATTTTTAGTGATTTTTTCAAAAATTTATAATTTTTAGTGAATTTTTCAAAAATTTACTATTTTTAGTGAATTTTTCAAAAAATTTACAATTTTTAGTGAATTTTTAAAAAAAATTACTATTTTTAATGAATTTTTCCAAAATTTACTATTTTTAGTGAATCTTTCCAAAATTTACAATTTTTAGTTTGTCGAGTTCTTGTTCAGATTCTAGTTCAGATTCTGGTTGAGATCCTTACTAAGATTATAGTCATTATACTATTTCCGTTATACTGCAATTTTAGTTCAGTTCTGCTTAACTATTTTAAGTTCTTTTTTTCTCGTTAGTAAATCTATGTAATTTATTTCCCACTGTGTAACAACTTTTCTTTCGAAATTTTTAAGACTTCTTAATCAAATTCCCTGATACTTTCACCATCTTTTCCTTTCATTTAATATTCTGAAATAAAGCAAAACAAAAGAAATTTAAATTTGTCAGTTAAGTAATAATAATTTCAACTTTTGTTTCTTCAGTTGTTGGTCTCTCTCTCTTTTCTCTTCGGTCTCTGTGTGTTTTCCTTTGGGTCTCAATTCTTTTCTCATTTTCTTTTAGTTAATTTGCAGAAGAAAAGAAAGAAAATCATCTTGTACTTAATTACATTAATTTCCATACAATATTTCCATTTATATATTCAACATCCTGTTTTCAACTTTTTGCCACTTTGTTGCGTTCAATGTTACCAAACTTTATAACACTCACACAACTAAAGGGGAAAATGAGTTCGTGTTGATGTAAGTGAGTGTGTGTGTGTGCGTTTTGTTCTTGTTCAGGTAAAATTGCTGTCACTTTTAAAGTGTTAATTAATTGACACAATGACAAAGGAATTTTCCTCTTTAGCACATGTAATAATGATGTTGCAAGGGCACAATACAGTATTGTTGAAATAAACCCATTAGAGCGTTAAGTTGTACAAAATGCATATGACTGTTATGGAAATGGCCTTATATGGTGATTTAAAAAAATTGGTAGTAATTCAGGTCCTAACTCAGACTTAAGCATAGATTAGGACCTGATTTTACGTAAGATCCAAGTTCCGATTTCGGTTCAAATTTTAGTTCAATTTTATGTTAAGATTTTAGTACAGATTATAGTTAAATTCAGATTAAAATGATGCTTTTTGCTCAGATTCCAGTTCAAAGTTCAGATTTTAGTTTAGAATTTTATTCAAATTCTAGCTAAGACTCAAGTCCAGGCTCCAGTTCATATTTTAGGTCAGATTCGAGCTTGGATTCAAGTTTAGTTTAAGGATCAGATTTAAGTTCCAAATGTAGTTCAGACTCCAGTTCAGATTCTGATTCAGAATTTAGTTCAAATTCCAGCTAAGACTCAAATTCAGCCTCCAGTTAATATTTTAGTTCAGCATCCAGTTTTGATTATCGTTAAGTTTCTAGTTCAGATTATAGTTTCAAATATAGTTCAGACTCCAGTTCATATTCTAGTTCAGTATTTAGTTCGAACTGCAGTTCGGAATTCTGTTCAAAATCTAGCTACGACTTTAATTCAGACTACAGTTTCTATTTTAGTACAGATTCCATTTTCGATTCCACATCAGAATCCAGTTTAGATTTTAACTCTGCCGACAGTTAAGTTTTTAGTTCAGGGTTTAGTTTCAAATGTAGTTCGAACTCTAGTTCAGACAACAGTTCAGATTCAAGTTCAAAATATAGTTCAGATTATATTTCAGACTTCAATTCAGATTGTAATTCAGACTACAATTCATATTCTAGTTTAAATTTTAGTTCAGACTCTAGTTCAGATTCGAACTTGGATTCCAATTAATTCAGACTACATTTTACTTTCAGAACACAGTTCAGATTAACGTTCATATTCTAATTACTTCAGTTTTCAGTTTACTTCCAGTAAATATTTTTGTTCAGATTTTTATTTTATAAATAAACAAACTTCCATTTAAATCTTTCTGCTAATGTATGTATGTGTGTGTGACTTTAGAATTTTTAGTTTTTTTTTCTAAAAATGATTTATTTATTTTATTTTCTTTAATAAATATGTTCAATTTCAACAAGATTTTCAGAAGGTTTTTGTTAGAAAAAAAATATGTAAATATTTTTGTTTTAATACTTTTTTTGTAAATATATATAATACACATGTGTATATGTGTATACGTGTATCTGTATATAAATTTTGTTGAAAAATGCTAATTCTGATGAAAAAAAATTCTTTATGAAAATTATTAAATCTTTAAAAATTTTATTATTTTTATTTTTATACCCTACACCACCATAAGTATTGTAAGAAAGTATACTAACTTTGTCATTCCGTATGTAACGTAAAGAAGGAATCATTTCAGACCTTATAATGTATATATATATATTTCTGACACAAATCAAAATCTACTTTCTTCTGTCCGTCTTTCCGTCTGCCTTTCTATCCGTCTGTCTGTTCGTATATCTATTTGTCTGTTGTTAGCACTCTAACGTTCACAATAATTGACAAAGCTCAATAAAATTTGGCCTGCGTACTTGTTTTAGTCCTAAGAAATGTTCTGTTTAAAACTTGCAAAATCGGTTCAGTATTTTAAAAGATATATACCAATATCTGAAGCAACCACTAAGATCAAGCTAAAAAGTCTCTTAAATTGTCAATTATAAATCGAATAAAATTTTGTTATATTATGTTATATATACTGCATTATCAGTCAAAAATCTGCATTATCAGCCAAAATCGGTTCAGTAGAAAAAAGTTATAGCCAAAAAAATAACTAATTTTATGACTCATTAAGTGATCCTGAGTTGTATTTGAAAAAAAAACGTTTATATAATGTGTACGTTTGTGAGTGTATGTGTGAGAGTTAATGTACGATACATAAAATGTATTTATTTCTTTGACATTTTTGTGGTAGAGGGTATTGAAGATTCGGCATAGCCGAATATAGCATACTCATTTGCTTCTATTTAAAATGAAGTAAAATCTCTTTGTTTAAGGAAAAATTATTTCAATATATATTTTTTATATAACAAATATTTAATCAAATATTTTGCTGTAATAACAAATATGTTTTATTTTATTTAAGGAAAAATTTTAAAATTTTCTAAAATTTATAACTTCCAAAAGGAAATTTTCTAAGAGCAAACTAAGAATAATTTAAAGATTTATTGACTATTTTATTTAATTAATTTAATTGAAGCGTTAAGAGGTGTTGTTTTCCTTTAAGGACATTAAGGAAATATTTAAGGAAATTATTATGGAAAAATATTTAAAATAACTATAATTTACATATTTTTTCTCTTATTTAAAATTCAAATACTGACACTTAACATAACTTTCTAAATACTTTATTAAATAATTCCAAAATATTATTTCTTCCTGTATTAAAGTGAAAACTTCAGAAAAACTCCTTAAAACTTTTTCAACATAAAATAATTCAAGTTGTTGAACAAAAACCGGAAAAAGAGAACTTTAGAATTTTAAATTGTGAAATTCATGTGTGTCATGTTAAACTATTACAGACATAAAAACCAAACATATATTTACTAACACATAAAAATTAAAACAATACTCCTAAATATATGCTTTACATTTTAATAGTCATAAGTCTAGAATGTTTTACTGCTGTTTCCTCTTGAATTGTCTGTACTAGAATTAAAGGCAAAGTTGATAAAAAGGAGGATATTTTATTTTATAAAATCCTTAATATAAAAACAATTGTATAATAACTAATATTATCATGTTCCCAGATGGAAAATGAAAGAAAATAGCCCACAATGATGGTGGGAAAAGAACACTTAAAGAATTGTTTAAAACATATTTGAAAATGAAGTTCTTTTTCAGGTTCTAGTTCAGATTCATCTCAAATTTTAACTTAAATCTTATTCGTTTTTTAGTTTAGATTCTATATAAGGTTCCAGTACAGATTCTAGTTCGGATTGTAGTTCTGGTTCCAGTTCAGATTCTTGTTCACATTCTGAATTCTAGTTCATTTTTAAGTTCTAATTTAGATTCTGATTTAGATTCTCAGTTTCTAGTTGACATTCTAGTTCAGATTTTAGTTTCGATTCTAGTTGAGTTTATCTCAAGTTCTATTTCAGATTCAGTTTCAAATTCTAGTTCAGTTTTATTTCAGATTTCAGTTCAGTTATAGTTCTAGAGTCTTGTCTAGAATCTAGTAAAGATTTTAATGCTGTTTCTTGTTTAGATTCTAATCCAATTTTGCTCAGTTATTATTTACGCTCTGAGACTGAATCTAGTTCAGTTTCACTTAAGATTCTAATACAGATTCTGTATCTAATTCTAGTTCAGATTCCGCTTCAGTTCTAGTTAAAAATTTGCTTCAAATTATGTGTTCGATTCTACTTCTGTTCCAGTTCATATTCTAATTAAGTTTCTAGTTCAATTTGTTTTGAGAATCGTCTTCAGTTTCTAGTCCAGGATCTATTTCGGGTTTTAGTTCAGATTCAAGATCAGATTCTACTCTTTTTATAACCTACACGACCGTAGATGTTGGGGTATTATTAGTTTGTGCATATATTTGTAGCAAACATAAAAATGGCGTTACACCCACCATTCGACTTTATATCACTTTCTGAATCAATATAACAATGTCGGTCTGTCTGTCAGGCTGTCGATATGAGAATAGCTTGATGAAAATGTCCTCATTAAGGTTCTAAATATAAAGCGATTTCAACAAAGTTTGACAAAAATAAGTCTTTTGGTATTCTTAACCGATATGCCAAATTATGCGATGGTCGGTTCATAGCTTCTTATAGGTTCCATACAAAACCCCCTTTCAAATGTCATTTTTAAGGGCACAAAACTCACACATGCATTAATATTATAATAACAATTGATCAAATTAAGAAAAGTATAGTCAAAAATCGATGTGAAAAACTATACGAGGGTCGATACATAATTTCTTGTAGTTCCCACGAAATTTCATTCTAAATGCAATAATGTATTTCACACTTAAGAATAATTTAAAAAAATAAAACTATACGAGGGTCGTACATTAATTTCTACGTAACTACCGTGTGATGTAGGGTTGTAGGGTCAATAAGTGATAGAATTCAAAATATTTAGCACAAAACCATATTTAGACTTATAAACAGTTAAAGTAAATTTACAAAACTAAATATTTGAAACGAGAAAAAAACTTTAACTGAAAACAATTTAATGAAACAAAAAAACGCGAACCTTAAAACAACAAAACATTGTACAAAACAAACTCCCTTTTTAAACTTTTTCCCTGTTTTTTTTATACAAAATAATAACAACTACAAGAGAAAAAAAGACTGGCCACAAGTAACAATAAAAAACCAGAAGAAGCAAAAAAAGCTTTAACTCTAAACCAGTCATATAACGAGAGAAAAAAACTGAAAAGAAATACGGGTAATAAATACTGCTCATAAGCCACTTTACTATTACTAACACACACACATATACACTCACACTTATAACAAGAAGACTACTACCAACAAACACTAGACTCAAATCTACAGCTTTATTATACAGGAAAAAAGAGACTAAAGAAGAAATAGCAATAAATATGAAAGGAAAAAAGTAAACAAGTATTAGTTTTTTTTTCTATAATAATAGTTGTTGTTGGAAATAGTGAGAATTGCAGAGGTATCGGGAGAGAGAGAGAGTGAGTGTAAGAAAGAAACTCATAACGGTAATAGCAATAAGCCATTGAAATACACACAAAGTATAAATAATACAATTTACACACACACACACATACTCATACACAAACAAATAAATAGGAGCAAATGGCATAAATTTTTAAGGAATGAAAAATGCAGGATAATAAGAATGAAAATATTTGAGAGAAATAAAGTAAATAATTGTGGTAAATAAAATAGATTTTTCAAAGATTTTTGAAATTTAAATAAATAAATAATTTTATTGAAACTAGCTTCTACCCGGTGGACTTTGCTGCACAGAATACTCTTCAGCGAATATCAAGACGTGTATTCAAAAAATTTCAAGTCACTATTTGAACTACTTGAGAAAGTAACTGGTATGGACTCTCACTTCTAAATAGGATGCCCTGATCTTATTCGTTCTATATTTTGTCAAGTGAAATGTAATCTTAATGCCCTCACTTCAATAGTTGTTAAGATATCAGATAATTAAAAATTTTCTTTACATGGGAGCTACCCTTCCCCCTGATCCTATCCGTCCTATATTTCTTGGAGAAAGTTATTGGAACCAAAATTTGTAGTTCTCCTTGTTCTAGTTTCTTTAGATATTCAATAATCAATATTTGCTTCTTATGTAGGGTACCTCTCCTCCTGATTCTATCCGTCTTACATTTTATCCGGTTAAACAGATCCTGGTGGAAGTGATTAAAATAAAATTTGATAATTCGCCCTGTCGTAGTTCTTTATATTTGCTTTGTCCCCTGGTTTTATCTGACCTACATATTGTCCGGTAAAACAGTTCCTAGTGGAAGCGATTGAACCAAATTTGGATTTGTATGCTTCCATTGGTTCTATTCAAATTACAGAATTCTCGCTGTTATAGTTCCTTATATACCCCTTTCTTGATCCAACGTTTTGTCCAGCAAAAGAGTTTCTTAAGAAATGTAGTAGTTGGGACTTACTGTTATAGTTCATTAGGTACTCAATAATCAATATTTGCTTTGTATGTGAGGTTAGCCAACCCCTGTTACTATCAGAATTTTTATAGCCCGTGTGCCTTTAGGATCACTCTGTTAAAATTTCATTAAAAATAGGCCCAGCCGTTTTGAAGTCCATACGTAACATACATACACACTTCCTTTTTTATATATCTATAGATAATAAATTTTTTTCTCCGAACGTATGATTGATATTTAATAAATTTTTATTTAAAATAATCATACGCCTGAGGTCTTTTTATTAATTTAATTAATTTTAAATAATTTTCAATTAAATTATTAAAGTTTTCAAAAACAAGACACTTTAAATAAATAAAATCTAAATCAATTATACAAAACTGTTATACTCAAATAAATTGTACTCAAGCCCACATAAACAAACACATCAAGTTAAGGTTTTTTTTTTTTGAAAACACAAATATTGGTTATAGTAACAACATTTTATGGGTCTTGTTTGGTCTCTTTCTGCTCCAAATAAAAAACTATAACAACTTTCTAAAAAATTCCCCTCAAAGAACTTTTACTGACTGTTATACAAAAAGTAAAAGTCAAAAAGTCTAAATGAAAAAGCCAAACAACAAAAAAAGACAGACTCATAAATAAAATATGTGAATAAAAGAATGTTAGTTATAATATGAATAACTTCATACATAAGTGTTAGTAAGTGTTAGTGTATATGTATAAAATATATGCGATATATAAAAAGTAGTTGTAGTTGTATATAACAGCTTAACACTTAAGCCATGTGGCTTTTAAAAGCAGCAGGAAAAACTTATGGTCAGTTTTTTCCCACTTTTTTCTTAACTCCACAAAACTTTTAAGGGAAGAAACCAATAAAATTAGGATACATTACAAGAAAAGTTTTATACTAAAGAACTTAAAGTGTTATAATTCATATCGAATATTTAAATTCTTTTTAATGAATCTTTTGTATCTATAAAATTATAATTAATTAACAATTTTTTCTTCAAAACTCTTATACAAATTTATTAATACTTTATTCATCAGATATAAAAGATTTTAAGAAAAATCAATCACAAAACTGTCATACATAATTATAATTTTTCAATAAAAAAAGCAACAACATAAACTGTTATACACTAAAATTTATGAGATTTTAAAATATACAACAAGTTTCAACAATTCCTTGATTTTTGTGTATGAAAATGGTGTTAAACTTTTCAAACTGTTATAAAAAAAACTGTCATAATGCCAAATAAACTGACAATGGTTAAGTACACAAAAAGTGATAAACAATTGTTATATTGCTATTTTTCCTTTATATTTTTTATGCTGAAAATAATTTATTTATAAAAAACTCTTATACATTGTTAAATCTTCCAACTTTGTGTAAAATCCATGTCTGTCAGATTTTATTCAAATTTAATTTTCTAAATAGTGTATATACTAATCTGTTACACTAAATGCTTAATAGCAATTAACTTTTCAAAACTTTTATACACAATCGATGAATTGATTAAAGAATAATATAACTGTTATACAGACTTTTTAAATATAACTCAAAAATATAATAATTTTAATACTATTATACTGCATGTTTTCGAACAATCATGCCTGTTACCTAAATAAATCTAAAATGTGTTATACTGAAAGTTTTAAATTTCAAGTATAAAAACTTCTTTTTTGACGCAGTTAAATACCATAAAGTATTCACTACAAATCAAATGTATTATAATTTGCATTACATGTTGTATACACCTACGACACTCTTAAAAACTGTTATATCCTTTTTAAAAATTGTTATTATGATATTGCAGTTGTTATAAATTTATTTTTCATTATATTTTTCAACTGTTAATATTTTTTAGCTTTAAAAACTTTATAAACTTTTATACTCAACTCAAACTCTTCGACGTTCATAAAAAATAAACTGTTTAAACTGGATTAATATAAAGAAGATTTAAACATTGGGTCCGTAATTGTTATATTTTTATAATACTGTTATACAATCGGTTATACTATAAGAAAAATATTTCAATTTGTTTCAAAAAAAACTAGTTATTCTTAATACAAACTGTTATATAGATTTAGACATAACAGATATGTAAGAAAATTATTGGAAAAATAGTATTTGAATCGATATTACTTTTTTTTACTGTTATACTAACATTTTGTTTGGCCTTATAATTGTATGAAAACTATTATACAGTAACTAAAATATTTAAATATGTTTTAAATTTTATTTTTTTTTTAAGAAAAATTAGCAAACAAATTCTGACAAAACTTATTAGTTCAAAACTGTTATATTGGTATAAAATCGGTTACACAAACTGTTATGTTAAAGAATTAAATGCTGTAAAAACCTATAAAAAGCTTTATCAATATTAAAACTGAATTTTTAAATTCAAAAAAGATAAATTAATACAAATCTGTTATAAAACTGTTATATTTGGAGAAGTTAGTGCTATAACTATTATATAGATTTATATCAAACTTAAAACTTAAAAAATTGTCAAGAAACTATTAGAATTATAAATAATTTCATTTATATTGTAAACTGTAATACAAAATTGTTATATAAAAGCTGTTATACAAAGTGTTATATTAGGGGAAAAAATATAAAGATTTACATGAAACATTATGCAACTTTATCACGATATAAAATTAAACTAAAATTTTGAAAAAAATTGGAATAGAAATGCTATATTTAGAACAAAATCCCGTAATATAAACTGTCATATTTAAAGAAATTACCATAAAAACAATTTGAACAAAATAAAAAAGTCGAAATTTTTTTAAGTTTTTAATATAAAATTGTTATACTATTGTAAAAACTTTTATAAAAACTGTTATATTTAGAAAAAAAATAACAGATTTATCGTAAAAAATAGTAATGCTGCATTATATATCCTAATAAACCAATATCAAAACTGTTATACAAACTGTTATATATAGATAACTGATATATAAATTGTTAAGATAAATAGTAATTTTAGTATTAATCTGTTATATTAGTAAAAAAAACTGTTATAATTAAATAGAAGATTTTAAGAAAAATTTAGCGATTTCATTCAGCAATGAGATTTTTTTGTAGTTGAACTACAGACGTATAATTAATTAAAAAGGGTTTATAACTTAAAAACAATCATACTTCCGGTATGAAATAAAGAGAATTAAAAAGGAAACAAACTGTAATATTGAAGTGGGAAAAGATAAAGTTTTTATCATGACATTGCTGCAAGAATTTGAAGATTTCAATTAACAATGCGATTTTTTGGGCTAAAACTTATGAACTACTGGCGTATGATTAATATAAGAGATTATTTTTTTAAATTAATAACAACCATACGCCCTGGGTGAAACTAATAGAATTTATTACTGTTTTGCATCAATAAATTTTCAGAAATGCGATTACTTTTTTAAAAATATATTTATTTATAATAAAATTTGTCTCTGTCCTTATTATATTTATTTATTTATTTTTTCCTATTGAAACATAAAATGTAATAAAAGAGAAAAATAACCAACATAAATGTTATTTTCCTGAAAAAATTTTATTTCTTTCATTCTTTATCCCCTTTTTTTGCTGTTAAGGGAATAACAATCTCCGGAATTTTTTTGTAAATTTTCTTTTTCAATAAAAACTCATAATGAAAAATTTAACAAAAAAAAAATTGTTACATTTTTTTCGCATCATAAATGTAAAAAAAGGCAATAGAAAACACGTTAAATGAAAGTAAACAAATGTTAAAAGAAAATGTAACAAATTGAAAATTGTTTTACAAAATTTTGCTATAAAAACAAAAATCTAGAAGCCCTCAAGTGGTAAATAGTTTAGAGGAATCCGAAAAAAACAAAAAAGCAAAGTCAGCTAAAACGAATTTTCAATACTCTTCAACACAAATACTGATGAAGCAAAAACGATATTGTTTCTTATATACACACATATTCAATCACAGACGTATACGTATACAAAAAAATTTTATTGTAATTTGTCGATTTATTATTGAGAATTTTTCTAAAGTTTTTGGCTTGAACTTTTAGGTTGCTGCAGATATCGGTCAAGATCTTTTAATATACTGAACCGATTTTGCTGGTTTTAAATAAGAAACTTCCCAAAACTATAACAAATACTCAGGCCAAATATCATTGATCTCAGTAAATTAGTGTGGATGTGACCATGCCAACGACAGACAAGCAGGCAGATAGCCCGACAGATGGACAGACAGACGCAAGACCGAAGTATAGACGAACGGACAGACAGACATAGGGACAATGCTTAATCGACTCCGAATTTGATTTGATGCAAAAATTTATAAATATAATGAGGTCAGAGGTAATCCAGACAAACAGATGGACGAACAGACATACAGACAGATGGAATGGAGGACAACAGACAGAGGGACATAGCTAAATCGATTCAGATTTTGATTTTTTTATTTTTGATTTGAAATGATTCCTTCTTAGCGTTACACACGGAGTAACAAAACTAATATACCCTCTTGTGATGGTAGAGGGTATAAAAACAATTTGAAGAGTTTTTTTGCTTTCGTTTTTGGGGGAAAAAAATCAAATAAAACACTAAACACAAGTTTATTATATCAAATGTGGCCAAAACATGTTAAAAGTTTTATAAAGTGAGTGAAATGAATGAAATCCACACAAAAAAACTTACATGTTTTGTAGTAATTTGTTCTATTTTACTGACACAATTTTCCTTTTTTTTATTTATTCATTTTTTCTGGTCCCAAACTAAAACAACCTAAATTTTTTTCTTATACAAGAAAACGCTTTAAGACGTTTTGGTCAAGTAAAACGGAGGGAAAGAAAAACATGCAAATCAAATAATAAGAAATTTTATGGCATAAAGTTGGGAAAATGAAAAACAAACCAAAGCAAATCACCTTAACACGTAAACAATACTTTCGTTTATTTTAATTTATTTATGACCATTTCATACCCTCACACAAACACACACACACACACGAATACAAACTCCTTATTAGCTTTTACTCCCAACTACTTTGTTTCCTTCTTTGAAGCCTCTCGTACAAATTATGGTTGAATTTAAACAAAAAATATAATTTTTTTGCAAACATTTTCTTTAGTCGTATTAAAACCGTCACTGTGTCAAAACGTTGAATATTTTATAAATTTAAAAAAATCAAGAGAAAAAAAAATCGCAAAATAACTAAAATCGAAAAACCCAACTTCGAAGGTTTTTTCCTTGAACGCGGAATCAAAAAAAAAAAAAAAAAACACGTGCATAATTAAGAAATTGTTTCTTGTTGAAATTTTCTTTTAACAGAAAAGTGTTTAATTTTTAATATTTTAATTGAAAATTATAAACAAAAATTTGCAAAAATTTGCATAAAAAATTAACACAAATTATTTTTCAAATTTTGAAAAAAAGTAAGAAAACAAATCTAAAGAATTTTGTCATTTATTTAAATGATTTAAATTACTTTTTCTCCCGACAACTTTAAAAAACTTAGTTAATTAACAAAATTAAAAAGTTAAATAAAACAATATTTAAAATATTAACACAATTAAAGTCCTTTTAAAGGAATTTCCCTTCCTTAAAACGTATGATTAATATCAATTATTTAATTAAAGGAAATATTAATCATACGCTCTGTAGTATGCAATTTATATAAAAAAACACCAAAAAATAATAATTTCACAAACTTTAAGTAATTTTCAACTAATTTTTTTAATAAAGAATTTAATTTCCCATAAATTCAATACAAAATCTTCTCAACTTCAGACATTTCTCCAAAACTATTAAAAAATGAACTCAACCGAATTTTATCCAAATTTTCTTCAACCAGGAAACATTTCAATTATCAATAAATTTTTCAAAAAATTAAGAAAAAAAATTTTAATCAAGAAATTTTAGTCCGGATTCTGACTCAAATTCTAATTCAGTCTCTATTTCACTTTTAAGATTTTAAGTCAGTTCATACTTCATGTCCAGTTCAGATTCCAGTCCGGATTCCATCTCTATTTCTATTGTAGATTTTAAATCAAATTTTAGTTCAGATTTAATTCTGATTCTTGTCCGGATTTCAAATCAAATTCCGTTACAGATTCTAAACCAAATTCTACTCACGATTCTAATTCAGTTCTACTTCAGTTCTAATTCAGTTCTAGTTCAGTTCTAGTTCAAATCTAGTTCAGTTCTATTTCAGTTCTTTTTCGTTTATAGCAAACTTTCTCTTAATAATAAGTTTTTCATTAATTTTTTCTTAACAGAATAACTCATTTAAATTTTTTCTAAATAAAAATTCATCTTAAAATTTCCTTTAACATAAAATTTCCCGAAAATTTTTTCTTAAGAGAAAATTTTTCATAAATTTTTTCTTAAGAGAAAATTTTTCATAAATTTTTTCTTAAGAGAAATTTTTCCAAAAATTTTCTCTTAATAGAAAATTTGTATTAAATTTTATTTAAACAGAAAATTCATCAAAAAATTTCTTTTAATAATAAATTTATCGTAAATATTTTCTAAATAGAAAATTTATCAAAAATTTTCTTTTAATATAAAATTTATCGTAAATTTTATCTTAATAGACAATTTATCGTAAATTCTCTCTCAATAGAATATTTATCGTAAATTTTCTCTTAATAGACAATTTATCGTAAATTTTCTCTCAATAGAATATTTATCGTAAATTTTCTCTTAATAGCAAATTTTTCGTAAATTTTCTCTTAATAGAATATTTATCGTAAATTCTCTCTTAATAGAATATTTATCGTAAATTTTCTCTTAATATCAAATTTTTCGTAAATTTTCTCTT